>CM041781.1:100189069-100631407 GCA_023374045.1 Limonium bicolor | reverse complement strand
ACCCATTGAGCCCAAGAACGTCAAGGAAGCTCTTCGAGACTCGGACTGGATCAATGCAATGCAAGAAGAACTAAACCAGTTTGAAAGATGCAAAGTTTGGCATCTTGTGCCTCGCCTTATTCATCAAGGAGTACTTAGCACAAAATGGGTCTTTAGAAATAAGCTGAATGAAATGGGAGAAGTTGTCAGGAACAAGGCTCGTCTGGTAGCTCAAGGATATTGTCAGCAAGAAGGAATAGACTTCAAAGAAACCTTCACTCCAGTAGCAAGGATGGAATCTATCAGATTACTAATTGCATTTGCTGCACACAAAGGAATCAAACTCTTCCAACTTGGCATCAAGAGTGCCTTTCTAAATGGGTACGTCAAAGAGGAAGTGTATGTTGAGCAACCTCCAGGTTTTGAGACACAAGAAGGAAGAGACATGGTACTCAAACTTGATAAAGCTCTTTACGGGCTCAAACAAGCTCCAAGATCATGGTATGATCGCCTGTCCTCCTATTTATTGGAAAACCACTTTAAGAGAGGTAAAGTACACAAATTTCTATTTGTTTACAACAACAAAAAAGATTTCCTAATTGTGCAAGTATATGTTGATGATATAATCTTTGGAGCCTCTGATGAGAAATATTGCAAAAAGTTCAAAGCATTGATGAAAAAGGAATTTGAGATGAGTGATCTGGGAGAATTGAAGTTCTTCCTAGGACTTCAAGTCAAGCTGAATGATGAAGGGACCATCATATCCCAAGAGAAGTACGTAAAAGACTTGCTGAAGAGATTTGGAATGGAGGGATGTAAGAAGTTTGACACACCAATGGCAGTTGGCACTAAGATGGGTATCATGACTGGTGACCGACCGGTCGACCAGCGATCTTATAGAGAGATGATTGGTTCTCTACTGTATTTAACTGCTAGTAGACCTGACATCAAGTATAGTGTTTGCTTATGTGCCAGGTTTCAAGCAAATCCAAGAGAAAGTCACCTCACAGCTGTAAAAAGAATCCTACGTTACTCAAAAGGAACTATGAATCTTGGTCTCTTTTATCCTAAGTTCACTAACTGTAACGTTGTAGGATTTTCAGATGCAGACTATGGAGGATCTATCACCAATAGAAAGAGCACTTCAGGGATATCATTCTTTGTTGGATCATGTCTGATTGCATGGGGATCAAAGAAACAACAAAGTGTTGCAATCTCAACAGTTGAATCTGAATACATTGTTGCGGCATGAAATACCCCAAACCTTGATATGTGGTTTAAATATCAAACTATGGTATGTAAAGGCTAAAAAGTGCCTTAGAAACATCAGTAAACAATTAAACCATAGTAAAATGCAATAAAACGCTAAGATACAGTTTGAGCAAAAACATGCTCTAAGCTATGAGTGAACTTGGTTAGGACCCAAGAGCCTACCAAGACTTAATAATATTCAATTATGATTTAATAAGGCTAAATAAGTCCTTAGGAAACCTTGGTGGGCAGTTAAACCAAATAAAACACAAATAAATACCTTAAAGTCAATAAGAGCAAAAATGTGCTCTAAGCTTGGGATAAATGTGTATAAGACCTAATGGTCACACCTATACTTTATAAATATGTTAATGAACATATTAAATCAATTACCAAAGAAAACCAAGCTTGAAAACAAGTTAAAACACAAAATGTGCTTTAAGGAGTCTTAAAGACATTTTTGAAAAATTGTCTTGTAAATGAGTTTTGAATGGCTAAATGTCCATCATTACTCTTTAATTAACATTTGTACTATAGTATCACATTTGGGTGGCTAGATCAATGGGAAATCAAAAATTTCACTTCTATGTGCCTTGTTTTTGTGAATAGTGATTTTTATAAGCTAGTTTGTAACATATAATGTTATAAGTAATTAAGTTGGTCAACAAAGACTATTATACCCCTAGACTACTAATGGGGGCCGGTTTTTATGAGGTGAGTCATCACCTTGTAAGTTAACAAAACAAATAAGTAATGATAAAGTAAGTTACTATTTACTTTAAGCATAAATATCTTAAAACTCACCTTTCTTCATTATCTTCTTTCCTCCTTTGTTTTCACACGTCTTCAAGCTCCCTTCCTCCCCTCCATTTACGATTTGCTACAGCCATATACCATTCTCCATCTTTGAATGCTTGTAACTTCTAGCTCCATGCACCAAATCAAATTCCAAGACCATATTTGTCTTAGTTAGGTCAAGCTCTACACTTCTCTCTTTTCAAATCTTCAAGAACTCCATTTTGGTGCCATGAAGATTCTCCATTGAAGGAGCTTGAGCTCACCTTTTCATGCCTTGACATTCTCCCTTGCTTCAAGGTAAGGAAAATCAAAGAAACACAACATTTCCTCTTGTTTTAGTGTGTGGCCGAAAATTCACCTTACAATGGTGCATTACCTTGCTATCTTTTTAGCTTAATCCAAACTTCAAAGGGCTAGGAGGAGTCCTATCTTGCCACTTTGTTCAAGTTCTCTTTCAAATTCCAAAGGTAAACATCAATTTTAGTGTTTTAAGACACTTATGTAAACCTAGGGTTTAATTATGAGTTTGAGTATTAAACTTAATGCTCATTACCCTTATATGTATATTGGTTAGAAGGTTGACAAGTGATAAAAGATCCTTGCCGATTTTCAATCAAGAAAAACAAGAGAAAACAAGTGAGAAAACTTGGAAAAATAAAGAGGTAAATAACCTCTCTTAATGTGGTTTATTGTACTAGGGAATTGAGCTATATTTGCTTAATAAATAACCTAAAGAGCCAATGGGAAAATGAGCTAGGAAACTATCCACAAGGTGGACTAAAAGGACATGGGAGCATTGTTGTGTGTATTCGCAGGTTGAAGGCATTTAAATGTGGAAATTCAGTGTTTATGGTTTATGCTATTTAAGGGCCTAAGTGCCAAGCAATTTAAGCTTATGCACTATATTTTGATGTAGTGCTAAATGTGTGAAGTTTGTGTATAAAATGTGTTTGATGGATTTTAGGTGTTCTTGAACGAAATAAGGTAAAAACCTAAGTGTTTGGATGTGAGTATATACAAGAGAAGTTGTGGCCAAATTTGGAAAATGTATAAGAAGTTCTAAGTGATTTAAACAAGTTTTGGTGAACTAGGAAGTGTTAAAGGTGAACAAGTGTTTTTCTGGTGAAGAAAACATGTATTAAGGTGATTTAGAGTGATGCAAGGATTTAGGTATTATCTTGGAAGTTCTAGGAATTCAATGTGTGTTTTGAGAATGTATTCAAGTCTTGGAGAAGTTTGTTTAAGGTTAGGAAGTTTTGATGTACAAGGAAGAAGTGATGTTTAGGTAAGATGTGAAAAAGGAGATTTAGTTTGTAAGAAAAAAATTTGAGAGATGATGTAAGGTGTAGAGAAACCTTGGTAAAGTGGTCAATATTGGTGAAATACCACTTAGAAATCTTAAGGAGGAAATTCCAATGCTAAGAATTTTGTAAGGAATTTGTGAATGATAAGATGGTTTTGGTGTGTGATTTTACCGAGTTTAGTACATGGCTAAAGGTTGTGTTTGAGGTGTCCATATTGGTTTTGCAACACATTGGGAGACTTAAGGAAAGTTGGAACAATTTGGACAATTCTTAGGAAGTTTTCTGCAGCCGACTACACCAGGGACCGACCCCAGTCTGGGTCGGTCTGAAACTGTGAACTTAGATGATCTCGCAGCCGACCTACCCAGGGGGTGGGGTCGGTCGGTGGGTCGGTCGGACCTAAAAAAAAAAAAAAATTAATTTTAAGAATGTTAAGTGGTATTAGTGGTATGCCATTAGAGAGTATTGATGGTTAGAAAGATAAATATATATGGACTGAGAGATTAAGTTAAGTAATGATTTAAACGTTAGGTTATAAAATATTATATGAGTTGTTAATGATGTTATAAGATTGTTAAGGGCATGTAATTAGTTATAATGATAATTTGGTGAGGGAAAAATTGTAGCAAAATGTAAAAGTAAAACAAGTTAAAATGTAAAGTTTATGTAACTAGTTAACGGGGATAAGTTATAACATTAGACTTTAAACAATCATGTTACCCCGATGTTAATAAAAGTACATGTGATGTTAACAGTTGTTCGAGAATCGCTCGAGGAACATAAGTGGACGTGGTAAAGTGGACTCCGGTGACAGGTATGGTTTTCTTGCAACCTGTGTCCTACCGGATTACACACGGCTTGTATGCCAATGTGTTTTTCTGTATGTTTGCCACGTTGTAAGATAAAACATGTAATGAGTTTACAGTAATTCATTTATGTGGCGTGTACAACTCCGATACCATTTAACCTCGGAAGTGTTAACCTTAGTTAACTGAGTCTAGGATCACATGAGAGTTCGGTATTCGGTAAACGACCCGTACCATGGGACGTTCTAACCACGGCTATGCGTGTGTTAATTGTGTGATATGTGTTTGCGAATGTAGGGATCTCCCTTGTGTGTTTAACCCAGTTGTAATTCTGTATGGTGTGTAGTTATGATAGACTCCATAGTGGGGTTCTAACTAATATCTAAAGTAAGTATGTACTAACAGTAGTGAGGAATCCGGTTTGGCCGGTCGCGCGTTGTTTGGGAGAGGGTATCCTTCCTAGCCTTACCCTTCTCTTTGTTATGGTTGTTTCCCTCACGGTTATGATCTCCCATTAGCTTACTCCAAAGCTTAGCTATTCTGACTTATGATCGGTTTAGGGGGAACATGTGTTTGTGTGGTGTGTTCGGGCCTCCAAACCCGAACCGCCTTAACTTAAGTTACTCGTCCAACTATTAGGACGGTAATGAGTGTTGTTGTTATTGTATAACGAGCTTATCATGAGACTGGCAACATTCTCTAGGCTCACCAGTGTATAAACAATGTTTGGGTCGGTTCCTAAGAACCATTCCCGTTATGTTATGTATTTTTTTTGTGCAATATCTATTGCGGTGTTATGTTGTACATGTGGAAACGTGCAAAGTGTGGTTATGTGTTGTTATGTAGTGTATGTTATATGTTGTAAAATGTGGAGTATGTGGATCATGGAATGAATCCCATTTGTGATAAGAGGCGTTTAAGGATAACCCGATTTAAGGGTATGTGTCGTCTATTAAGGAAGTAGCTCCATTAGAGGAGGAACACTCTAGGGATGATGAATACCATGAGTGACTTATTAAGTAAGGATATAGTATCCGTTTGTTGAGCCCGTTGAGGCGAATGTTATGTGATGTGTGTTCACTGTTATATGCATGATTTAAATATAATCAACCGCATGCTAAGACGACAAGTAGTTGAGCGTGGCCCGGTAGCATGTGGGCGGGGATTACCATACCAGCAAAGGTGCTGAGCCCCTTGGGGGCCACCCTTTCTCTTCTTTTCCTATTTCAGGTACAAGGAGCTGGAAGCCGTTCGAGAGTAGGACGGGGTAGTCGTTGTACATGGTAATCGTTTATGTTGTGTTATACAGTAGGAGTAGTAAGACCGATATTGTTGTCGGCATCAGTTTGTAAATACTCGGTATAGTTGAAAGGTGTATGTTGTGTTGTTTGTTGTTAATGGAAAGGGATAATAATGTGTAGTTGCTCGGGAATTTAGCCCATCAGACCGGTACAATGTATGTGTATTAGCCTTGTTAGCCACGTGGGTGGTTAACGGCGTGTAACACCAGTGAGTTGAGTTAATTGATGAGTTGTGTATTCCGCTGCAGATTGTTGTTATGTATTTGTTGTTGGATGGGGTGTTACAAAAAGTGGTATCAAGCGAAGTATCGCTCTGATGACTGAATTACCGAGCCTAGGAAGTACCGAGTTAGGATTTAAGTACTTTGGGTTAAGGGTTGAGTGATAGCGTGGAGATACGCTAGTTAGGAACTACCAGTGACTACTGGAAACCTACAATATCCATCCCACCCTCCACAATCCCTGTTTGATAGCTTGGGAAAGAACGCCAGAGAGATGGAAGTCCTCTCTTACTCGGGAATACCCGATCTGGCTGTTATTAAGTACCTCTAAAGGTACGGAGAACCTGTCACACGGTAGATCCCGAAAACGGAATCCCGGAGACGGTCTCCATCTGAACAATGTTAACCGCATTTAAGCGAAGAATGAAGAATTTTGTTATAAGAGAATAAATTTTCCGGCAACCTGGGTCGACATGCAGAGCAGTCGAGAATAACCAGTTTGCAACGCACCAATCGTGCAACGGCAAGAAGTGGATTAGTAAACCCGAGACGAGTGTCTACGGACCACATTTGATAAATAATACACCAACGGTATACCAACCGACAAGGAACTACAACGTAGTGCCCAAACAAGAGACAAGTCTCAGTAACCACGACAATGCGTGGAACGGGCTATAAGGAGGATACAACTAAGAAAAAGGGGTCTCCCAGAATGGGAAACACCCTAGTTAATGATTATCATGTGAAACAGTGGAAGTTACCCAGAAGAGTTATTATCAAGACAGTAAGATCAGTGAGGGCCAACAAGGCCACTGATACAGTATGGGTAAAAACAATACCACAACTGGTATGTTTTAAACCGATAGCCAGTTAGCATGGCGCACTTGCCATAGCAAGTGCTGCTATAACAGGGCTGTTCGGGAAATTTATAACCACTACAAGTACTTAGTAAGTACCATGAAGTTAAACAGGATCATTATGACCATGGAAGGGCTTGGTAGCCTAACCTCTGTAATTGTTAATACACCAGTCAGCAAGAAGCTAGACTTGGTTAAGGTAAGAAGATGTTGTGAAGTCATGAAAATTTTCTTTCAAACCCAGATTTATTCAAACCCTTTTCTTTTCAAAACCAGATTTTCTTTCAAACCAACACTTCTTTCCAACCTTCTTTTAAACCAAGCCAGTAAAACCAAGGACAGTCGACAAGGGTACAACAATGGATAAACTTTCCCTCGATTAAGTTCTGGAAGTAAGGAATGAATATTGTCACGGGACAATATAAGGGAGTTGACAACAGAATGCTTCACCTAGGCGTGTGACGGACACTACGAGTGTACCAACTGAATTGTGGGACGACCGCACTCCGATAGGAGCTTGTGGGCCTGACAGCCTACTTATGGGTTAGTTGGGTAAGTAGCAATGTATCAGTATGGTACCCCACATATGTATACGAGTGAGTCCGAAACACGGGAAGTAGTCGACTCCGTCTACGGTCAGCAGTATAAATCAACAAGAGCTAAGGATTACAAGGAATAGTTGAAGCTAAGGAACTCAGTTAAGCTAACTAGACTAAAAGAGTCAGTGAATTCATTTTCAAGGAAATGTTTTAAGAGTCAGGAAGTGCGAAGAGCACTGACTGTTATGTAAAGACATCGTATATATCTTAAGGATCCTCAGGGATAAACATGATAGCTGGAACGGAGACTCAGCCTATGCATGGCAAGGCAGATGCCTAATGTGGACACATTAATGTGCAAAGAACGGGATGAAACTCCCAGAATGAGTACCTACACTACCGGGAAGTGTTGATCTTCACAGGAGGAGATAATAAGCCAGTTAAGAACGCAAGCGGCGTGGCTAACGGAATGTGCCAATAAGTGTGAACCAGATGTAAAAGCATAACTTAGCAACACCCAGGAGCAATCCTTGAAGGGTGTTCGCATCAACAGTTGATGCAGGAAATGACCTGACAGAAACACGAGGGTTGAAACTAACACCCAGTTTAGACATAAGTTGTCAGGAGACGGACTGACAAACCTGAGGGGCATCCCATGAAAGGAAACGGAACGCAACGACCTTGTCATGGAGCTCAATATGATATCCAAACTAGGTAATGTTGAACAAAGAAGTACATGTATGTGGACAGCCTACAATGAGCGCAGCTCAAGGCAATAACTTGTAAGCCACAAGCAACATATGTTATGTAAATTCGATTAATTGCAAAAGTTTATGTTATATAAGTGAATTGAGTGGTAAACAAACCACTGCATTAAGAATGGGGACACCTCTCGATATTCTGAAACCGCAGGAGCGGTAGTTATGTGGATCAAGTTCAAGAAATATGTTAAGGATGGACGACGTTATTACTGAAAAAGAGCAGTTAGCTTAATAGCATGTGTGTATAAAGTGAAACACCGAGCTGAATAATGTCGGCTTGTGACTCGAATGATCGATGCTCAAGGAGCATTCAGTAGTCATCCAATGAGGATGAACCATAATACGAATGATATAGGTATATGCGTGGAAGTTAATGTGACAGTAAATACGATGTGAGTTAGTGTATACAATAAGTACGGTGCGCAGTAAGCGACCGTTGTATAAGTGTTGTGGCGGATAAGATCAGTTATGAGTTAAACTCAATGGATATGCAAGCAAGTGATGATACACACACTGGGCAATAAGCTAATGGTCGGTACTAGGTGATAAGAACTCAGTGTGAATTCCATGGCGAATCACATAAGGGATTTACTGTCAAGAGTTTACGCCTCTGCACTCTGTATGACTGAGTGTTTTGGTATTGCACTTGCGCAGTAATGATCGAGTGGGATAGCTAGGAATTGGAAACATGTTAATTGTGGAGCAATAATGTTATAATGGCCGATGCATAGGAAATGCAAGGCCGCACCAATAAAAAGTGCTTGTACAAAACCAAATGTGGAGACATGATTAACAGTAAGTGACTACAGTAGCACTAACTGCTAAATATCGGTACGGAATATACCCCAAATGTTGTAAATAGCTGAGAGAGCACTACACACTAGGTAGTAGCTCAATCTCAACCGACAGTAAGTCGGAAGGGAGCAAGTCAATCATTGTGAAATACATAGCTGTATACACAGTAAATCGTTATGGAAGTAGATAGAAAGTTTATAACTCACCGAATTCGCTAACGGTAAGAGATACCACGCGTCGGTTGAGAAACCATTGTTACCAAGATGAAGGTGACAATTGGGGATGTACAATACAGTAAGAACAAAAGGGAGCAATTAAGCTCTACAGTTACTAGAGTTTCACAGCAGAAACTAGTGAACCAGTGATTCAAGTGTTGAATGTACATGGTGAACATGAGTGAATGGCTAATTATTAACGCCTAGAAGCCTAACAGGCCAGAATCGAAACCAACTAAGAGTTTAAACAAACTCCAATGAGAATTCTTGGTTTAGGAACTAAACCGCCAATATGGTTAAGATCCTCTAATCAGAATCCATTGTGTAATAGACCGCGTGGAAGTTAAACACTTCACGACGGCAGAACATTATAAGCCAATGTTTAGTGATCGATTACGTGGGCGTAATCCCTTTTAAGGGGGGTAGAGCGCAAAACCACTTAGTGTATATTACCGTACAAGTGTACGTAGTGTATGTGACTTATATTGTGCATAGCACAAAATTATATTATTGTTTTGATGATTGGTGTGTGTGTTACGTAAACATACACATTCATTCATGGTTTAATTGTGGTAATTGCGCACAGAAGATGCGAATACCATTGTGATAAGTGTGTGTATTTGTTAACAGTTGTGTGTGATAGTACAAGTGTGGGGAGTAGAGAAACTCCCGGGGAACAAAAGCCCCGACAGTGTAGAAATTGAAATGGGGTGTTGTATTTTGATAAAATATATATGTATATATACTATATAGTGATTCATGAAGAATACGAACTGACATAGAACTAGTGAGAATGAGATTCCCTAGGTAACAACATTAAGTGAATGGAAATAACTGATAGACGAAGTCCTATCCCTTGAGATGTTATGATCATGACTAGAATGATTTAAAAGATAGAAAATTGGAAATGAGTGATTTAATTGATGCTTGAAAATGAAGTGGGGGGACTTGATTTGCATGTGATCAAGGGAAGCCGAACACAAATTGGGGTGGAAGGATAGTTCACCTGATGCTGATCACATCAGGGTTGGATGACTCTTGAAACTCCCTATAGTGGTCACAAATAACCACGCTAAGAAAAGAAGCAAAGAGATTAAGTTGGACTTGGAGTTGTGTGTGTTTTCAAAAGGATTTTCAATTGGTATTTATAAGACGTTGATAGATACTTTACATAATTAAAGTCTTCTTACTTAACCTCACAAGGAAAAATTTCAAATTTAAGTGATTGTTTTAATCTCCAAAGGCACGGGGACGGAAGGTGTCCATCGCGACCGGGTTCTGCGGGATCACAGTGTGTACAAGGATATTTTTGATTGTTATACATGCTATGACATGTTGTGTGGTATGTGTAATAAATATTTTTTGACCTTGAGTTCCTAAGTGTATGCTATCAAGACCTATGAGTCTAAGTGTTGTGTTACATAGACCTATGTGTCTAAAGACTGTTATGTTATCGGGACCTATGTGTCTAAATGTTGTTATGTTACCCAAGACCAGTGAGTCAAAGGGGTTGTTATGTATGTAATTGTTGTTAAGATACCCGGACCATTGAGTCCGAGGTTATCATGTGAATATGTTATGTTATGGGTGGATGTGAATGTGTTCCCGGACCATTAAGTCCGAGGTTGTGATGTGTGTGTTTGGTTATGGAAGTTTATTTCCAAGTGATTCCTGTGTTCTAATCTAATGATGTGAGGAAAGTGTGAACTTCGAGGACGAAGTTCTGTTAAGGGGGGTAGATTGAAATACCCCAAACCTTGATATGTGGTTTAAATATCAAACTATGGTATGTAAAGGCTAAAAAGTGCCTTAGAAACATCAGTAAACAATTAAACCATAGTAAAATGCAATAAAACGCTAAGATACAGTTTGAGCAAAAACATGCTCTAAGCTATGAGTGAACTTGGTTAGGACCCAAAGAGCCTACCAAGACTTAATAATATTCAATTATGATTTAATAAGGCTAAATAAGTCCTTAGGAAACCTTGGTGGGCAGTTAAACCAAATAAAACACAAATAAATACCTTAAAGTCAATAAGAGCAAAAATGTGCTCTAAGCTTGGGATAAATGTGTATAAGACCTAATGGTCACACCTATACTTTATAAATATGTTAATGAACATATTAAATCAATTACCAAAGAAAACCAAGCTTGAAAACAAGTTAAAACACAAAATGTGCTTTAAGGAGTCTTAAAGCACGTTTTTGAAAAATTGTCTTGTAAATGAGTTTTGAATGGCTAAATGTCCATCATTACTCTTTAATTAACATGTGTACTATATAGTATCACATTTGGGTGGCTAGATCAATGGGAAATCAAAAATTTCACTTCTATGTGCCTTGTTTTTGTGAATAGTGATTTTTATAAGCTAGTTTGTAACATATAATGTTATAAGTAATTAAGTTGGTCAACAAAGACTATTATACCCCTAGACTACTAATGGGGGCCGGTTTTTATGAGGTGAGTCATCACCTTGTAAGTTAACAAAACAAATAAGTAATGATAAAGTAAGTTACTATTTACTTTAAGCATAAATATCTTACAAACTCACCTTTCCTTCATTATCTTCTTTCCTCCTTTGTTTTCACACGTCTTCAAGCTCCCTTCCTCCCCTCCATTTACGATTTGCTACAGCCATATACCATTCTCCATCTTTGAATGCTTGTAACTTCTAGCTCCATGCACCAAATCAAATTCCAAGACCATATTTGTCTTAGTTAGGTCAAGCTCTACACTTCTCTCTTTTCAAATCTTCAAGAACTCCATTTTGGTGCCATGAAGATTCTCCATTGAAGGAGCTTGAGCTCACCTTTTCATGCCTTGACATTCTCCCTTGCTTCAAGGTAAGGAAAATCAAAGAAAAACAACATTTCCTCTTGTTTTAGTGTGTGGCCGAAAATTCACCTTACAATGGTGCATTACCTTGCTATCTTTTTAGCTTAATCCAAACTTCAAAGGGCTAGGAGGAGTCCTATCTTGCCACTTGTTCAAGTTCTCTTTCAAATTCCAAAGGTAAACATCAATTTTAGTGTTTTAAGACACTTATGTAAACCTAGGGTTTAATTATGAGTTTGAGTATTAAACTTAATGCTCATTACCCTTATATGTATATTGGTTAGAAGGTTGACAAGTGATAAAAGCTCCTTGCCGATTTTCAATCAAGAAAAACAAGAGAAAACAAGTGAGAAAACTTGGAAAAACAAAGAGGTAAATAACCTCTCTTAATGTGGTTTATTGTACTAGGGAATTGAGCTATATTTGCTTAATAAATAACCTAAAGAGCCAATGGGAAAATGAGCTAGGAAACTATCCACAAGGTGGACTAAAAGGACATGGGAGCATTGTTGTGTGTATTCGCAGGTTGAAGGCATTTAAATGTGGAAATTCAGTGTTTATGGTTTATGCTATTTAAGGGCCTAAGTGCCAAGCAATTTAAGCTTATGCACTATATTGTGATGTAGTGCTAAATGTGTGAAGTTTGTGTATAAAATGTGTTTGATGGATTTTAGGTGTTCTTGAACGAAATAAGGTAAAAACCTAAGTGTTTGGATGTGAGTATATACAAGAGAAGTTGTGGCCAAATTTGGAAAATGTATAAGAAGTTCTAAGTGATTTAAACAAGTTTTGGTGAACTAGGAAGTGTTAAAGGTGAACAAGTGTTTTTCTGGTGAAGAAAACATGTATTAAGGTGATTTAGAGTGATGCAAGGATTTAGGTATTATCTTGGAAGTTCTAGGAATTCAATGTGTGTTTTTGAGAATGTATTCAAGTCTTGGAGAAGTTTGTTTAAGGTTTAGGAATGTTGATGTACAAGGAAGAAGTGATGTTTAGGTAAGATGTGAAAAAGGAGATTTAGTTTGTAAGAAAAGAAATTTGAGAGATGATGTAAGGTGTAGAGGAAACACCTTGGTAAAGTGGTCAATATTGGTGAAATACCACTTAGAAATCTTAAGGAGGAAACATTCCAAGTGCTAAGAATTTTGTAAGGAATTTGTGAATGATAAGATGGTTTTGGTGTGTGATTTAAAGAGTTTAGTACATGGCTAAAGGTGTGTTTGAGGTGTCATATGGTGTTGCAACACATTGGGAGACTTAAGGAAAAGTTTGGAACAATTTGGACAATTCTTAGGAAGTTTCTGCAGCCGACCTACCCAGGGGACCGACCCCAGTCTGGGTCGGTCTGAAACTGTGAACTTAGATGATCTCTGCAGCCGACCTACCCAGGGGGTGGGTCGGTCGGTGGGTCGGTCGGACCTAAAAAAAAAAAAAAATTAATTTTAAGAATGTTAAGTGGTATTAGTGGTATGCCATTAAGAGAGTATTGATGGTTAGAAAGATAAATATATGGACTTGAGAGATTAAGTTAAGTAAGATGATTTAAACGTTAAGGTTATAAAATGATATGTAATGAGGGGATTGTTAAGTAATGATGTTATAAGATTGTTAAGGGCATGTTAAGTAAGTTATAATGATAATTTGGTGAGGGAAAAATTGTAGCAAAATGTAAAAGTAAAACAAGTTAAAATGTAAAGTTATGTAACTAAGTTAACGGGGATAAGTTATAAGCATTAGACTTTAAACAATCATGTTACCCCGATGTTAATAAAAGTACATGTGATGTTAACAGTTGTTCGAGAATCGCTCGAGGAACATAAGTGGACGTGGTAAAGTGGACTCCGGTGACAGGTATGGTTTTCTTGCAACCTGTGTCCTACCGGATTACACCGGCTTGTATGCCAATGTGTTTTTCTGTGTGTTTGCCATGTTGTAAGATAAAACATGTAATGAGTTTACAGTAATTCATTTATGTGGCGTGTACAACTCCGATACCATTTAACCTCGGAAGTGTTAACCTTAGTTAACTGAGTCTAGGATCACATGAGAGTTCGGTATTCGGAGTAAACGACCCGTACCATGGGACGTTCTAACCACGGCTATGCGTGTGTTAATTGTGTGATATGTGTTTGCGAATGTAGGGATCTCCCTTGTGTGTTTAACCCAGTTGTAATTCTGTATGGTGTGTAGTTATGATAGACTCCATAGTGGGGTTCTAACTAATATCTAAAGTAAGTATGTACTAACAGTGGTGAGGAATCCGGTTTGGCCGGTCGCGCGTTGTTTGGGAGAGGGTATCCTTCCTACCTAGCCTTACCCTTCTCTTTGTTATGGTTGTTTCCCTCACGGGTTATGATCTCCCATTAGCTTACTCCAAAGCTTAGCTATTCTGACTTATGATCGGTTTAGGGGGAACATGTGTTTGTGTGGTGTGTTCGGGCCTCCAAACCCGAACCGCCTTAACTTAAGTTACTCGTCCAACTATTAGGACGGTAATGAGTGTTGTTGTTATTGTATAACGAGCTTATCATGAGACTGGCAACATTCTCTAGGCTCACCAGTGTATAAACAATGTTTGGGTCGGTTCCTAAGAGAACCATTCCCGTTATGTTATGTATTTTGTTGTGATGCAATATCTATTGCGGTGTTATGTTGTACACGTGGAAACGTGCAAAGTGTGGTTATGTGTTGTTATGTAGTGTATGTTATATGTTGTAAAATGTGGAGTATGTGGATCATGGAAATGAATCCCAGTTTGTGATAAGAGGCGTTTAAGGATAACCCGATTTAAGGGTATGTGTCGTCTATTAAGGAAGTAGCTCCATTAGAGGAGGAACACTCTAGGGATGATGAATACCATGAGTGACTTATTAAGTAAGGATATAGTATCCGTTTGTTGAGCCCGTTGAGGCGAATGTTATGTGATGTGTGTTCACTGTTATATGCATGATTTAAATATAATCAACCGCATGCTAAGACGACAAGTAGTTGAGCGTGGCCCGGTAGCATGTGGGCTGCGGGATTACCATACCAGCAAAGGTGCTGAGCCCCTTGGGGGCCACCCTTTCTCTTCTTTTCCTATTTCAGGTACAAGGAGCTGGAAGCCGTTCGAGAGTAGGACGGGGTAGTCGTTGTACATGGGTAATCGTTTATGTTGTGTATATACAGTAGGAGTAGTAAGACCGATATTGTTGTCGGCATCAGTTTGTAAATACTCGGTATAGTTGAAAGGTGTATGTTGTTGTTGTTGTTGTTAATGGAAAGGGATAATAATGTGTAGTTGCTTGGGAATTTAGCCCATCAGACCGGTACAATGTATGTGTATTAGCCTTGTTAGCCACGTGGGTGGTTAACGACGTGTAACACCAGCGAGTTGAGTTAATTGATGAGTTGTGTATTCCGCTGCAGATTGTTGGTATGTATTTGTTGTTGGATGGAATGTTACACGGCAAGCTGCAGTGCCTAACTCCTATGGCTTAAACGACAAATTGGTGATTATGGCGTCAAAACAGGTACTTTACCAATTATGTGTGATAACACAAGTTCCATCTCTATTTCCCAAAAACCTTGTGCATCATTCTCGTACCAAACATATTGACATTAGACATCATTTTCTTAGAGATTGTTGTGAAAAAGAATTAGTTGGTTTAAAGTATATTTATACTGAGAATCAACTAGCTGACATCTTTACAAAGCCATTAAGTAGAGAAAGGTTTACTAAGATTGTTCATAATCTTGGTATGATATTCATTAATCACAGTTAAATTGCTTATTATTTCCCACAATCGGTCAATGACATGTGAGCAACACCTGTTGTATTGTCGTTCAGTAGTCAACGATCAGTTTAATGCATAGAAAACATGTCAAACGACTACTTGAAGCAGATATGTCATTTTCCACAAAAGTGAGATTAGGTTAGAGACAGTCCAACAGATAGAAACGGAAAATCTTCTCAATGGATCACTGACAACCGTCACGACCGCTGCCCGTTATGAATAGTACTGTTAGGACATGTTAGCGAGCGGACGAGGAGCGGTCGCCGACCGTTACTCGATATCTATAAAAGGGAGATGGGAGTTTTACTCCTATCACACTATTGCCCTCACTCTCTCTAATCTCTCTAAGCGATCAAAGCATATTCTCTTCTCTCTCATGAAATTTCCTACGAGATTCAAGTGCAAAGAACCTCGCCTCACAGCCGTTAAAGAACACCCGAGCAAAAAGTACTAAATTCTAGTACAAAATCCTCTTCTCTGAAAATGGCACCAAAGACTGCTCTACGATCAAAAGCTAAAGAAATCCTCACAGAAGCTTCCACACAACAAGTGGCCGACATCCAGCAGACAGAATCTCCAACTCAACTGACAAAGGAGGAGGAGAACGAGCTTACGGTTAGAGTAATCCAAGAAGGGAACCTTCTCGCCAGTGAGGTAGAATATGTAAAGTCCTACATTCCTAAAACCTACCACCTCATCACATCCGGCACTTTCAAACCCACCATCATTCCTGATCCTGCTCCCACACAAGAACCAAAAATGTCTTCTCCTGCACCCTCACCTAAAACCTCCAAAAACACCAAAAAGAAATCAAAAGCTAAACAATTAGAGTCCAAAGGCCATTCAACCGCCACCACCAGTCGTGTAACTCGCGCATCTAGGCACGCCAAAAAACAGACAGCTCCACACAAATCACACTCTACACCAGAGAAAATAACACGTCGGTTACACTTCACCGCAGAAGAAGAAGCCTCTCCTACAGATATCGTCAAAGAGGTAGTTCAAGCATTGGAGAAAGAGGAGGTTCAGAGTGATGAACCATCTCAGAAGGAAGCTTCAGTAGGAGAGAAAGGCCAGGAGGAAGGTGTAACTGCACCTGACTCCAAAGAGGAAGCAAATCTCATAGCCGCTTTCGGAGAACCAGTCGACGACAGGTCTCCAACATCTCAGCGACAACATACAAATGGTGATAGCGACACAGAATCGTCATCACCTATTATTTACACGCTCGAGGAGCGTGCTCACTTGGAGAAAGCAAAAGGAAAAAGGAAGATGGGCGCCTCCTCTAAAGAAGTCAAGGAGCTTGCTCATACCGAAAAATCAGCTGCCAAGTCCCAACCTCCATCGTCCCAAAAGTGACTAAAAAGGCTCGAAGAACTAGAGCCTCCACTGATCAAGGCCGAGAACGTCAACGACCGCTCCTGTCCCGTCTTACCAAAGACGTTGGACATAGAGTGGATGAAAAGATGGGTCTAGGAGAGATCATCGAGCTATTGGAGTTCCAAGGATGGCTAGAATTCTTCTAGGAGCATATCCCTGTCTACACCGAGTTGCTCAAGGAGCATATGAGATATCTTGGACCACTCGAAAGCGATGAAAATGATGACTACCTCAACTTAACGGTCCAAACTGCTCAAATCACGATATCCAAGTCTTGGATTTGCAAGACCTTCTGTAACACCCCTACTATTAATTCAATCATTACCGTCCAATCTCCTCGTGCTTCCCGAGTCCGCAGCGGATACCTTACATACAACGGGGATACAATGCCGTTAGTCACCCACGTGGACTGACAGGCTACTACTTCTACATACAGCATCGGTCTGATGGACCGGAATATCCGAGTACTACTTAATACAATACATACTCTCATTACATACTGATTACTACATACTCCATTCGATACAATACTTCACACTCCGTACAAGATAATACACTACGCCTACCGAGTTTACTAGGTTCCAAAATCAATACCGTACTTCTCTCCAAATTCATACACACTTACTAGGAATCAATCTGCTACCCATTCCTCACAAACTAGATACTTCTAATTACGAGGCGCCACCGGTCTCTTACCTTGACCGTATTCGCTCCGGGTACCTGCACACTAAAAATGTTCCCCCGAGGGGGTCAGCTTCGCTGAATATGATAACCATACCCCGCGTACTAGCGAGGGTACGCCGACCATTTGGTCGAATACATGCAATTCATTTTGCAATACATACACGCATACACCATTTCTTCACGATACTACAATACTACCAAGTATACATACATACGCACAGTACATACATGCTTGGAAGACAATACGAGTCAACCAATACTTACTTACCATCTTCCGAACACACATCACAATCATACTCATTACATACACATACGCAATACGGAGATACAATTCTCCAATACATACAAGGTCCAGTTAGCTTCATTACACACCCGGTTAATCGGGTGTTCGGTACTCTTTTACTTCCGGTCAATGACTTACAATAGTCAAGACCAATACACATACAATACTTACTTCTTACTACTTTACTTCCAGTTAAGTCGGTATGACCTCCGGGCAGGGATTACTACATCCCACCACCGGGCTTTAGGGTGGCCCACTAATCCAGGATGCTACCCATTCAAGGGAATTGGTCCATGGAAAAGATTAGCCAGGATTCGGATCCAACCTCTTGTGTTTCCTTATCCTCACGCGTGGCCGAAACTATATCGGACTTCTACTCATTCCATTTACTCATTACTCAAGTTAGGAGTTAGAATGTTAGGAATTAGTAGAAGTCATACTTCATTTCCATACATACATACAACACAAGTACACAATACTTACACATACTTCTCATTTCCATTCATTCATTTCATGAATTATACAAACTAATTGTTCAAGAAGATACAACAAAACAAATAGTTCAAACACAGTTAAGTGCAAATAAGTCCGATTCGTGCATTTATCTTATTGGTGATCACATAAGCACACAAATCGGGGTAACCAGGTTAGGATACAGCATGAAGAAATCATACCGTTCACCGTTGTATCCGCACTACCGGCTCCTTCGAGGATCAACTATTGGATTCCTATACATACATGAAGTAGTGATCAATGATCTATTATTGATCTAACTTACTCCTTCATTGATATTCTCAATGTTTACTTACTACTCTTTCATTCATACTTGGTTATAAAACCATTCCTTCCTTACTACTTCTTAAGCTTGCTTCCTTACTCATTTACTTACTTTCTTACCATTACTACTTCATTAATGGTGTATTACTACATATATGCATATGTGTATATAGGCATATATACATGTATATATGATTACTATAATCATATAATTAAAACAATTTTTTTTTTGACTCGACCGGACTTGCGACCGACCTTGCAAGTCCGGTCCATTCCAGTAGGTTACGTGTGAAAATTCCAGGGCCGACCGACCTTGCAAGTCCGGTCCCAAGGTCGGTCCATTCCAGTAAGTTTCGTATTTGAAAATTTTAGCCCGACCGACCTTGCAAGTCCGGTCGCAAGGTCGGTCCATTCCAGTAGCTTCATTACGGAATTTTTCTGGCCGACCGAACTTGCAAGTCCGGTCGCAAGTTCGGTCCATTCCAGAAGGTTTCTGACGGAGAAATTTCTGGTCCGACCGAACTTGCAAGTCCGGTCGCAAGGTCGGTCGACTCCAGAAGGTTTCCCGTCTTGTAAATCTGGGCTCGACCGACCTTGCAAGTTCGGTCCTAAGGTCGGTCCGGCCCAGTACTTCAGTTTTAAAATCTGTTTTTGGGTGTTTTCTTTACCCATTGTTTCCCCAATCTTGACCAATACTTTCCTACATGTTTACCACTCATTTAGATGTTCTAAATCACCTAGTTCATCCCAACTTGCTACTCAATCTCTTACTTACATATTTTCCCTCACTTCTCTCAACACTTATACTAGTTCCCTTTTCACCAATACTACAGATTTTGCTCTTTCCTCAAATGCTACAGATTTCAATAACCTTTATCATTCAATACTCTTACTACCAATACCACTACTAATATCCTCATTACATTACCTTCCACTCAATCCTTCCCATTATCTCCTTTCAAAATCTGTTACAAAGTGTTTACTTCACACTTTAGGCTCTCCAAGCACACCTAGTTTCTCCTAGTTCCTCCAATGCATTATACTACTTCTTGCTACAGATTTTACACTTTCACATACTCATACCA
Organism: Limonium bicolor; assembly: GCA_023374045.1. Classification (NCBI taxonomy): domain Eukaryota; kingdom Viridiplantae; phylum Streptophyta; class Magnoliopsida; order Caryophyllales; family Plumbaginaceae; genus Limonium; species Limonium bicolor. The sequence continues at coordinate 100,611,759 of CM041781.1, read as the reverse complement.
AAGTACCAATCCATAGTTAAATATCTCCACTAACTTCAATACACACCTTGGTTCTCCCATTCACCAAGTCATCCATAATTGTACATATTCCTACCAAAATTTTGCCATAGCTCATCTACTTTTCTTACTTAGCCACACATACACCTTCTTACCAAATTCATGCCTATTCTAGCCACACCCATACAAGGGTTCTACCAGCACACATACAAAATCCCAATACACCAATATTTCCTCAATCCACAATACAATACTCATATACAATTATTTGGCTCTAAGGCCTACAATCCACATACTTGCTCTTAAATACTCAAACTTCACAATTCTCAATACTAATACAAGGTTTTGGGTTCTTTAAATATTTTACCCATTCCCATTACTCTAATGCAATAGAATTTAACATTAGGAAAGCTCTTACCTTGAGCTTATACTTCCTTCTTCCTTTCACATTTTTCCTCCTTCTTCCTTTCTTGCCTCAAAATCGGCTACATGGGGAATGGAGTTGCCAAACTCCATTCCCACCACCCAATGTACACAAATAAGTGCAATTAAAATGCTAACCCTTAAATCAACACTAATTCATTGGAGTGTTTGAATAAAAATTCTAGGGTTTACCTTTGGAGTATTTTAGGAGGGGCTTTAGCCCTTGGTTCAAGAAGGAGAATCCACCACCATTGCAAGGTGAAATTTATGCTCAAAAGAGAGAGAGAAAGGGAGTATTACAAGGAGGTAAAAATCGGTTATGAAACAAAATGGAGAAAACATGAGTTTTTCATGTAGATTTTTACCTTGATGGAGAGAGGGAACCCCAAGCTACACATTGATGCTATTTTCTTCACCAATGGGGTATACCCACGAAAATGAACTTCATCATTTTGGAATTTTAAAAAGAGGGAAGTGTAGAGGATGATGAGGGGAGCAAGATTAGTATTTATTTTTGCATTTGGGGCTCACATGGAGATGGAGCATGGAGTCAAAGTGGAGAAGCCATTGGAGCTTCTTGGAGCTTCCAAAAATCGCCCAGCATAGGAGAGAGAAGAGAAATCGATGGGGATAAGGAAGAAGAGAGATGAGGGAAATGAGAGAGTGAGGTGAGAGAGTGTTTTATTTGCTTTTACTTTATTGTTGTCCTTTAGCATATTAGAGAAGTAAAGAGAGTGTGAGGGAAAGGGGGCTACCGATCACAACACACACTCACTCAAATTTTTGCTTTTTATTTACAAAAGTGGACACACAAGTTTTCTTTTATTACAATGTCACCCCACTACTTCCCGGTTGTTACAGTTTTTACTAACCGGAACCCGTTTTCCGGAATTCTCTCGCCTAATTATTTTTATTGCTATTAAGCTTTCATACATGTTAATAATTATTATTTAATGATTCATAATTTTTACGGGTCTGTTTGACCACTTAAAGTCACGTTTTCGGGTTTCCTCGAAAAACGTGCGCTAAAGCTCTTTTAGCGTTTTAATACATTTCTCGGATCCGTTTTCTTCGGGAATCGTTCCCATATATTATTTAGGTCTTATTAAACCTTTAGAATCCATATAATACGCTAACCGAGGTCTCATACCTCCTATGGTTATTTAACGCTTATTTAGCGGTTTCCGCTTTTTAAGCGTTTATTTATTTCTTTTGGATTTATTTTTCCTTACCAATATTACTCTAGCATTATTAGGCTCTTAAATACGGATTAGAATTATCTTAATCACTATACTTAAGTTTGGGGTATTTCAATCTACCCCCCTTAAGAACTTTGTCCTCAAAGTTGCTCAAGGTTATAGGATTTCCAATACTTGCTCATTCTTACTTGTCTATGCCAAAGGTCGTACATTCTTCCTCCTTACAATTTCTGAATTCATTACTTCAGGTCTCCACATTCCATACAATACAAGTATACCATGCTTACTTCCATCCGCATCACGTCCCACCATCTGGTTCCACATTACAAGATTTATACATACATACAGTGCAAAGCTATCCCCAAAGCAATGCAATACACATACAATCCCTCAGGCACCAAGGTCATCTAGACACAGGACTCCTCTACGTCCCGCTGCCCTTGGAACAATACAACATACTACCTTACTGTCTTCTTCGGTACACCCTTCTAGCAGATCCTCATTCTCCATACTAAAGGAAATTCTTTCACTACTACCAATTAAAAATTTTCCTAAAGCACACAACTTCAAATTCCAATTTATTTCATTACTTCTATCCTATGTGATTCTTGTGACCACTTAAGGGGAGCTTCAAGAATCGTTCAACCCTGATGTGATCAGCATCAGTGTGCAACTATCTTTCCGCCCCAATTTGTGTTCGGTTCCCTCGATTGATCAGGATCAAGTTCGACTTCCCACATCAGTTTCAAACAAACAGATAGTGATGATTTCAATTTTCTATCTTTTTACTCTGCCTAGTCGTGATTACAATTTCACACATCTCCAAAGGATGGAATTCAGTCCACAATCCTCACTCTACTTCCAAATACTTGCTTCAAGATTCAATACCTACATACTCATTTCATCGTCTGTTACTACTTCCATTCACTACTCTCCTTCATCTCAAATATTCTAGCTAAGGACTACAGTACTTAGGAAATTGGTTGTCCTCGATTTACTTCCGATAACATACTTACGAATACACTACTCATGGTTCATCCTTTACTACTCATAGTCCATCCGTACTACTTCTTTAAGAATACAATACTTGTGGAGCTCCGTCCACTACTCATTCTCAATTGTCTCAAGACAATCACCTAGGGAACTCATTTCCTCTAGGTTATACATCGGTTTTATACCGACTCATGCATCGTAACACCATGTCTAACTTCAGATAGGCACACACTACAGGGATTATCGTTTCCCCAAGAGTTACTATGCTCCTCTTTACTAATACTTCTACACTGTGGTTACAAGATGGGTATTATCCTATGGTATTCGCATCTCTTGTGCCCAATTACCACAGTTACAATATGAATGAATTCGTATGTTTATTTAACATAAGTACCAATCATTAAATCAATTCTCATTTGTGCTATGCACATTATAGTTTTATGTGTTTTATTTATAAAACTTGCATTAAGCGGTTTTCGCTCTACCCCCCTTAAAAGGGATTACGCCCACGTAATCTACCATATGTTACTATTAAACATTGGTTTACTCGATTTGGGCTATTTGAAGCGTTTAGCTTCATTACGATATACTATACAATATGCTCTGGTCAAAGGGTCTTAACCATACCAATGGTTTAGTCTTTGCACCGAGAATTCGTACATGAGTTTATTTAACTCCTAATTAATTCAGTTCTAGCCTATTAGGCTTCACGGCGTTAATAGCCATTCTTTCGTACTTACTAGGTGTATCACATTTCTTAGTTAGGGCCCACTAGCTTCTGCTGCGCGACCCTGATAACTTGGGTTACTCACCCTTCATGTTATCCTTAATGTGCTATACATCACCTTTCTATCCCTCTATTGTGGGAATAAGGTTTACTAACAGTGTGGTAATGTTTTACCGCTGTTTGAACTCAATGAGTTTTAGATTATAACCAACTTTCTGGTAATCTATTATACATATTATTCGTACTCCCACGATTATTCACTAAGTCCCTCCGACTTGTTGTCGGGCGAGGTTAAGTCACTACCTAGTTACAGTGCTTCCTCTGTTGTCACTAGCTTCTGAATAATACCAGTTCTTCTGGTTCAGTACAAGTGTTCTTTGCTTGTATGACCTTGCATTCTCAATGCGTCGGTCCGAGTGACTTTCTTCAGTCTTCTTTCACCTTTTATTCCAATGGAATTCACATCTTGTGATTGTTAGTGTGCTTACACTTTTCGTGCTTCTTTGGCCTTAGGCCGCACGGTTTGTTGCTAAGCTTGCCTGACTGGCTTATGCCATGTTGTTGGTGAAAGAAAGGTTTACTACGGTTTACATTTCCATATTCCTAGCTATCGCATTAGATCATTACTGCGCGAGTGCAATACCAAAACACTCAGTCATACAGAGTGCAGAGGCGTAAACACTTGGCAGTAAATCACTTATGTGATAGGGATGAATATTTCTGCTTGTCATCTCGTACTTATACTTCGTGTCATTGTCCAACTACTTCCTCATAGCGGTCGCTTGTTGCGCACCGTATTCTTACTCACTATACCACGTCGTTTTTACGGTCTCCGTTATTGTGGTAGCTTACCTTTACTCCTTGCCATTGTCGTTGGCATCCTTTCCTTATGGTGTACAAACACTAGGAGGTTCCTAGTCATATGTATGACGGTTGTCGTAGTATACCACGATGCTATTATCTTCCCATTGTGGGGATGTTTTATTCCAATTTAGGTTTCATGTGTAGGTTAGCTCACCTCACATTACTTCCTCATTCATGATATCGTTTGCCAATAACTTGGTTGACCAAAGATGAAGTGGTTTATCGGGTTACAAGCTCTCTTGAGCGCCGGTCATTCATGGTGTGCAATGTGCACACTCATTGATTGTTTTGACAATTACTGTCTCATAGTGCTGAGCATTGATCATAGGCTCTAGCTGTGCGGTTTTACTTTTGCATATACATCACCGGAACATCCCAAGAAGCTTCAAGGGTTTTCCGGTCCCGTTCTCTAATTAAAGAGTGTTCTATCACTGATAGGTGAAAGTTCTCGTTGAGGGGGTGTGTTTCCACTCATGGGTCTCATGACAAGGTTTACCGTGTAAGTATTTATACAATGGTTCACCACATGATTGGGTGCATAAGGAGTATACTTACTCCTTCGAGCTTCGATGCTCTTAAGCGATGTGCTTCTACAGTCCACGACCTCTTGTGGCGTAGTGGTTTGGAAATCTCATTTCCGTATTCGTTGTCTCTTGGCAATATCTATGCATAGGTTTTGTTGTTATAGTAGATGAAAGCCTTTTCTAAGGGTTTGCATCTTCACCACATTGGTGATCTTGGTTAACAAGAGGTGTCTTCCCTCGGGTTTCTCGTAGTGTCCAAGTGTGGACTAGGCCAATGTTGGCATTTATCCCGATTTCTGTGCCCCTGTGTTATCATTGCTACAGGAGGCATGAAGGTAGTTAAAGCTTGTCAACTGCATACTAGACTGATGCTCTAGTGACAGTGACACTGAGTTGACCATTACTCCAAGCCACTCAAGAGGTTGGGTTTGAATTGATGGTCCAGTTGTTGATTTCTTGTCATATGGGATAATATTTCTTGCAAGTCCTATTAGTAATGGTGTGGGTTTTGCCACTGTTTGAGTTCACACAACGTAGTTGGTTGGTGGCTTTTAAGCCTTATTGCTGCAAGCTATGCTCTTTGCAAGCTGCTTACATACGCTTCCATTCTTTGTGTACCCCATAGGTTGGAGGTATTTATTGGGCTCCATGGTAAGTCGTGACATCACGCTTCCGTTCGTAGGAGACTCCTGGGCAATCTGGTGCTGATCAGTGCCATTTGTAGACTAGGGTATTTCCTATTAAGTGAAATCCCTTCGGTGTCTTAATCGAGTGTTCGTTCTAGCTTTCGTGCTTTCGTCATGTCGTTGATGTTCGACTGTTGCTAACTCAGACACCCTTCAAGGATTGCTCCTGGGTGTTGTTAGGTTATGCTGTTACGTTTGGCTAATGTTTATGATATGTTATCGTTATACCGCCTCTTGGTATAATATTTGAGCTATTCCCCCTTTGGGTTATAACGTCTCCCATTCTTGGGTAGACTGTTTATGCTTTCTTAGTATTTTAGACTAGGTTTAGTACCCTATCCAATGATGGATTATACTTCATGGTAATCTTGTGATTGCTCTTGGGAACTCGGTCCCGTCTGTTGAGCATTTTTGTGTTCACATTAGGCCTATGCCTTACTGTGTTCAGTCTGGGTATCCCTTCCAGCTGTCAGGTGATTGCTTGAATTACTTGAGACATATCCAATGTCTTTGCTTACTAGTATGTGCTCTTTGCACCTTCCCAGTCTTCATTCCTTATCTTCAGACGGATTCTCTGAGTTCCTTACACTTGTTCCTTAACTGGGTTTCCTTCTCCTTGATTGTCTGTGGTGTCCAGTTGTTCTGGTTAGAATTTACTCACGGTCCGTAGAACGGAGTTGACTACTTCCCGTGTTTCGTACACCACATGTATACATACGTGGGGTACCATGTTGATACGTTACCACTTACCCAACTATATGTCAGGCCCGCAAGCTCCTTCGGAGTGCGGTTGTCCCACATCCCGTAATTGGGTATACTCGTAGTGTTCGTCACACGCCTAGGTGAAGTATTCTATTGTCAACTCCTCTTGTATCATTCTATGATACTCACCGTAATTCTGTTGGTTTGGTTTTAAAATCCAAGGTTTAAAGAAAGATTGTGGTTTTGAAAGAAGAATTTTGGGTTTTAAAAATTATGGTTTGGTGTTAAAAGAAGTCTCTCATGGCGTAGCCATGTTTGAGGTCTTGACCAAGTTGAGCTTCTCGCTGACCGGTATGTTCTAAATACAGTGATCCGGCCGTTAGGCCTTTCTAAGGTTCCATACTTCTAGTTGTTAGGATGTGTGCTCCTGTAGTCGTTTCATTTTGGTCACCGTACATTGCTATGCACTTGTGACATGTTAGTGTTCCTTTACATATTCATGTTCTTACTGCACTTGCCGTGGCAAGTGCGTGGTACTGGTGGTTTTTGAGTAATCCTATACCGATCACGGTATAGTTCCCGCTCGCATTTGATAGTCTCGTAGGCTCTTCCCTTGATCTTATTGATCGCTGATTGGGATACTCGATCTTTAGGTAGCTTCTGGGTGGTCTAGACATGGCTGTCGTAGGTCTGGGTACTTCTCCAATTCTTGGAGATTCCCGCTCTATTTGGTTTGGTGTCGTTCCTTGTGGCTCGTTCCCACACACTGGTGGTGGTTACTGAGCCTACCTTGTTTAGGCACTACCCTCGTAGTCCTATCGGATTATACCTTATGGTTGTTCTTTTAGTTGTCTGTGCTATATAGGCCAGGTATTGTAACCTTAATGGCGTTGCAACTTTGGAGTTAACCGCTTCTGACTATGTCCTTAGTCAGTTAGCATACCGTTGGTGGTATTATTGAAGTATTACTTTCCGTAGACTTGTGTCTCGGGTTCAGTTATTGTGCTTTTTCCCCGTTCCTTTGCACGCTTAGTGCTGCTTCTCCTGCTGCTGGTTGATTAGCTAGGTTTCGCGACTGCTAAGCACGTCGCCCCATGCTGTTGCAAGTTATAGCCTCCTTGTGGTTGGAGTGTTTATACTACCGCTATTAAGTGCGGCTATTGTTGTTCACCCGGGATCCACTTCCGGGTCTTCCATTCCTCGGAGTCTACCATACGTCGGTTCTTGTTTACTGCGTGATTGCTTCACAACTGCCAGATCGGGTTTTCCCCGAGTATGAGAAGGCTTTTCTTCTCTCTGGCGTCCTTTCACAAGTTATACAATGGGGTTTACGGTGGGCGGGACTGGTGTTGTAGGTATCCGGTACTCACCGGTAGTTCCTAACTAGCATATCTAATGCTAACACTCAGCCCTTAGCCCTAAGCTTCTAATTCCTAACTCGGTATTCCCAGACTCGGTATTTCTAGTCATCAGAGCGATACTTCGCTCTGATACCACTTTTTGTAACACCCCTACTATTAATTCAATCATTACCGTCCAATCTCCTCGTGCTTCCCGAGTCACGCAGCGGATACATACTTACATACATCGGGTGATACAATGCCGTTAGTCACCCACGTGATTGACAAGGCTACTACTTCTACATACAGCATCGGTCTGATGGACCGGAATATCCGAGTACTACTTAATACAATACATACTCTCATTACATACTGATTACTACAATACTCCATTCGATACAATACTTCACAACTCCGTACAAGATAATACACTACGCCTACCGAGTTTACTAGGTTCCAAAATCAATACCGTACTTCTCCCAAATTCATACACACTTACTAGGAATCAATCTGCTACCCATTCCTCACAAACTAGATACTTCTAATTACGAGGCGCGCCACCGGTCTCTTACCTTGACCGTATTCGCTCCGGGTACCTGCACACTAAAAATGTTCCCCCGAGGGGGTCAGCTTACGCTGAATATGATAACCGCATACCCCGCGTACTAGCGAGGGTACGCCGACCATTTGGTCGAATACATGCAATTCATTTTGCAATACATACATGCATACACGCTTTCATTCACGATACTACAATACTACCCAAGTATACATACATACGCACAGTACAATACATGCTCGGAAGACAATACGAGTCAACCAATACTTACTTACCATCTTCCAGAACACACATACACAATGCATACTCATTACATACTCAATACGCAATACGGAGATACAATTCTCCAATACATACAAAGGTCCAGTTAACTTCATTACACACCCGGGTTAATCGGGTGTTCGATACTCTTTTACTTCCGGTCAATGACTTACAATAGTCAAGACCAATACACATACAATACTTACTTCTTACGTACTTTACTTCCAGTTAAGTCGGTATGACCTCCGGGCAGGGATTACTACATCCCACCACCGGGCTTTAGGGTGGCCCACTAATCCAGGATGCTACCCATTCAAGGGAATTGGTCCATGGAAAAGATTACAGCCAGGATTCGGATCCAACCTCTTGTGTTTCCTTATCCTCACGCGTGGCCGAAACTATATCGGACTTCTACTCATTCCAATTTACTCATTACTCAAGTTAGGAGTTAGAATGTTAGGAATTAGTAGAAGTCAGTACTTCATTTCCATACATACATACAATACACAAGTACACAATACTTACACATACTTCTCATTTCCATTCATTCATTTCATGAATTATACAAACTAATTGTTCAAGAAGATACAACAAGAACAAATAGTTCAAACACAGTTAAGTGCAATATAAATCCGATTCGTGCATTTATCTTATTGGTGATCACATAAGCACACAAATCGGGGTAACCAAGTTAGGATACAGGGCATGAAGAAATCATACCGTTCACCGTTGTATCCGCACTACCGGCTCCTTCGAGGATCAACTATTGGATTCCTATACATACATGAAGTAGTATGATCAATGATCTATTATTGATCTAACTTACTCCTTCATTGATATTCTCAATGTTTACTTACTACTCCTTTACATTCATACTTGGTTATAAAACAATTCCCTTCCTTACTACTTCTTAAGCTTGTTTCCTTACTCATTTACTTACTTTCTTACCATTACTACTTCATTAATGATGTATTACTACATATATATACATATGTGTATATAGGCATATATACATGTATATATGATTACTATAATCATATAATTAAACCAATTTTTTTTTTACTCGACCGGACTTGCGACCGACCTTGCAAGTCCGGTCCATTCCAGTAGGTTACGTCGTGTGAAAATTCCAGGGCCGACCGACCTTGCAAGTCCGGTCCCAAGGTCGGTCCATTCCAGTAAGTTTCGTATTTGAAAATTTTAGCCCGACCGACCTTGCAAGTCCGGTCTCAAGGTCGGTCCATTCCAGTAGCTTGCATTACGGAAATTTTTCTGGCCGACCGAACTTGCAAGTCCGGTCGCAAGTTCGGTCCATTCCAGAAGGTTTCTGACGGGAGAAATTTCTGGTCCGACCGAACTTGCAAGTCCGGTCGCAAGGTCGGTCGACTCCAGAAGGTTTCCCGTCTTGTAAATCTGGGCTCGACCGACCTTGCAAGTTCGGTCCTAAGGTCGGTCCGGCCCAGTACTCCAGTTTTAAAAATCTGTTTTTGGGTGTTTTCTTTACCCATTGTTTCCCCAATCTTTACCAATACTTTCCTACATGTTTACCACTCATTTAGATGTTCTAAATCACCTTAATTCATCCACCAACTTACTACTCAATTCTCACTTTTACTTACATATTTTTCCTCACTTCTCCTCAACACTTGTACTAGTTCCCATTTCACCAATACTACAGATTTTTTTGCTCTTTCCTCAAATGCTACAGATTTTCAATCTAACCTTTATCCTTCAATACTCTTACTACCAATACCACTACTAATATCCTCATTTCATTACCTTCCACTCAATCCTTCCCATCATCTAGCTCCTTTCAAAATCTGTTACAAAATGGTTTACTTCACACTTTAAGCTCTCCAAAGCACACCTAGTTTCTCCTAGTTCCCCAATGCATTATACTACCCTTGCTACAAATTTTACACTTTCACATACTCATACCACAAGTACCAATCCAATAGTTACTAATCTCTCCCTACTTCATACCACCTTGGTTTCCCATTCACCAAGTCATCCATAATTGTACATATTCCTACCAAATTTTGCCATAGCTCATCTACTTTTACTTAGCCACACATACACCTTCTTACCAAATTCATGCCTATTCTAACCACACCCATACAAGGGTTTACCAGCACACATACAAAATCCCATACACCAATATTTCCTCAATCCACAATACAATACTCATATACAATTATTTGGCTCTAAGGCCTACAATCCACATACTTGCTCTTAATACTCAAACTTCACATTCTCAATACTAATACAAGGTTTTGGGTTCTTTAAATATTTTACCCATTCCCATTACTCTAATGCAATAGAATTTAACATTAGGAAAGCTCTTACCTTGAGCTTATACTTCCTTCTTCCTTTCACATTTTTCCTCCTTCTTCTTCCTTTCTTGCCTCAAAATCGGCTACATGGGGAATGGAGTTGCCAAACTCCATTCCCACCACCCAATGTACACAAAATAAGTGCAATTAAAATGCTAACCCTTAAATCAACACTAATTCATTGGAGTGTTTGGAATAAAAATTCTAGGGTTTACCTTTGGAGTATTTTAGGAGGGGCTTTAGCCCTTGGTTCAAGAAGGAGAATCCACCACCATTGCAAGGTGAAATTTATGCTCAAAAGAGAGAGAGAAAAGGGAGTATTACAAGGAGGTAAAAATCGGTTATGAAACAAAATGGAGAAAACATGAGTTTTCATGTAGATTTTTACCTTGATGGAGAGAGGGAACCCCAAGCTACACATTGATGCTATTTTCTTCACCAATGGGGTATACCCATGAAAATGAACTTCATCGTTTTGGAATTTTAAAAAGAGGAAGTGTAGAGGATGATGAGGGAGCAAGATTATTTATTATTTTTGCATTTGGGGCTCACATAGAGATGGAGCATGGAGTCAAGTGGAGAAGCCATTGAAGCTTCTTGGAGCTTCCAAAAATCGCCCAGCATAGGAGGGAGAAGAGAGAGAAATCGATGGGGATAGGAAGAAGAGAGAGATGAGGGAAATGAGAGAGTGAGGTAGAGAGTGTTTTATTTGCTTTTACTTTATTGTTGTCCTTTAGCGTATTAGAGAAGTAAAGAGAGTGTGAGGGAAAGGGGCTACCGATCACACACAACACTCACTCAAGTTTTTGCTTTTTATTTACAAAAGTGGACACACAAGTTTTCTTTTATTACAATGTCACCCCACTACTTCCCGGTTGTTACAGTTTTTGCTAACCGGGACCCGTTTTCTGGAATTCTCTCGCCTAATTATTTTTATTGCCTATTAAGCTTTCATACATGCTTAATAATTATTATTTAATGATTCATAATTTTTACGGTCTGTTTGACCACTTAAAGTCACGTTTTCGGGTTTCCTCGAAAAACGTGCGCTAAAGCTCTTTTAGCGTTTTAATACATTTCTCGGATCCGTTTTCTTCGGGAATCGTTCCCATATATTATTTAGGTCTATTAACCTTTAGAATCCATATAATACTAACCGAGGTCTCATACCTCCTATGGTTATTTAACGCTTATTTAGCGTTTTCCGCTTTTTAAGCGTTTATTTATTTCTTTTGGATTTATTTTTCCTTACCAATATTACTCTAGCATTATTAAGCTCTTAAATACGGATTAGAATTATCTTAATCACTATACTTAAGTTTGGGGTATTTCACCTTCAACCTAGAGCCAGAGGGTCTGGTCATTCCCAAGGAAACAACCTGGAATAACTTAGGACATCAAGGAGGAAAGATGGTCACCTTGCTCAACAAAGGTGCAACACTGAAAATTTCAATGTCGGGGACATGTCCATCACGGATAGGGTTCTCTTCATCTTAGTCACCCACAACATCACCCCAAGGAACTAGTGCACTCACATCGTCAATGCGCGGGATGTGAGACTACTATATGCACTCAAGACCAAAGAAAAGATCGATTTGCCAACCATGATTCTCCTCACTCTAGATGAGAGTCGACAAGTGAACCAAGGTCTGGTGCACGGGAGTGGTCACCGCGGCACTCATAGAGAATGGAGTGGACGACGACAAGTTCCACGAGTGCGCGCGCACCGCTCAGGACTGCATCTGTTCTGAGATGCTATCCAAGATGAGGATAAAACTAAGGGGGATAAGCTCGTAGCCATCCAGATCTCCCAAGGGTGAGGAAGCACGGTCCGAGTCTCGACCATCAGCCAGGACTTCAGGACACAAGAGGAAGAAAGTCTCTCACCGGTCCACGACAGGTCGGGGACCAGTCTGGATACTTCAACTCGGGACATTCTTTAGCAAGTAAGAGTCACTCTTACAGCTGTGCAGGCTGACTACACTGAACCAAGTGTTCATCACATGGTTCAAGGAGCAATAGATTTTATAGATACTCACATAGCCTAAGCGTTCTTTGTCTCCTAGAGACTTAAGTGAAACCGTGAGAGTTAGAGTTAGGACTAGATTTTTCTTTTCCATCAAATGCTCTGTTTTGCCTTTGACTATCTGTTTCACAATACCTTTTGGACATCAATGAAAATGCAATTGATTTTTGTTACTTGAATGCTTATGATGGGTATGAAATAATTTATTGTCGTGGTGCTTCTTCCTTGATTAAAAATTACAAAATGATCTGAGATATTTAGTCCCATCCATACCACTAATCCAATGTCGGACCTTGACACCTAAAAAGCCTACAAACATAGCCCACAAGGCGTAGCACCTCATTAAATGCCACTCACCGATCAGTCGTTGAGCATATCCAAAGTGTCTATAAAACTTGCTTACTCCTTTTACCACTCACAAACATCTCACACAATGGCTCAATACCCACAAAGCTCATCGAGCTCGAACGAGCAAACCATTCACTCCACCATTCGCAAGTTTATGACCACCAAACACCCAAAGAAATACGTCGCCCAAAGCTATATTCAACCAGACTCCGACTCCCTAACAGCTTGGTCTATCACCTAAAGTATTACTCTATCACAATCACGTTCTCCACATTGCATGGAGTTCTCCATAGATTCTGATGAGTCTGACCTTTCAACCACAGCTGAATCACCTTTGATCACCGCACCCAAAGCCAAACCTTCTTGGATCAAAGCCGGTTTTTTGGAGGAAGAGCCTACTTGCTCAGAGGATTATGAATGGGATACCCAACTACGTCACTCCATCTAGATTATCTTGATCATATTTTGTAGTTTGTAATCTATGGAATGTCATGGCCTTTACAACATCTTACGTCGTGTAGTTGCTCCCTATTTTGCTGTATGGCAAAGGGGGAAAGAAAAGTATATGTACTTGTGAGAGTATGTCTATCGTCCTTGTATTATGTATCATCTGAATGAAACCTTATCTATCTATGATATAACATAAAAGCTGTCACTTATGCTATCATTCGTTAAAATTATTTCATTCATAAAAACCCTTAATAAACTCAGGGGAATCCTTCTTAGGGGGAATCTCTCAATTCTTGATTGCCAAGTACATAATAAGTGTATAGGTTGCCAGCATCAAAAGGGGGAAATTGTTAAGACAAGATCCTTTAGTTTTGATGATAGCAAACCTTGTGTTGTCTATTTAATGCGTTTGTCAAGATTCATGATTTCAGATAGACGGGTGAATAAGTGGCTTAGCATGCAAGGTTGCAAGCGCACTCAAGTCATGAGTGGCTTAGCACGCAAGGTTGCAAGCGCGCTCAATCCATGACATGTGCTCTACCAGTCGGGCACCTGTCGACGAGAGCTCCGAAGAACTTCTAGCAAGACACATGCAGTCAAGAACCACACCATCACATATCTCTTACATCAGTCATCAAACAAGGACCAAACGGAATTAGTAATGTCGACAAACTCACTCAGATTATTCACAACCACACAAGCAACTTGCTCATGACAAACACACGGCAAAGGCTATTGATGAACATCATTACATAGCCGTAATACTTCAGAAGAGAGCATTTATGAGCATTAATGAGCCAGACAAGTTCAGACAAGTTGAAGTGTGCAAGTGGTGACCGACCACTTGGGGAGACGCACCGCCAACTTGCCCATTCACAAGGCAACGCGTGTGCTGGTGGCTCCAGATCAAGTTGGACAAAAATCTGCAGTAGGGTGTGGATATTATATTTGTAGAAGAATGAGTATTCTACTCTTAGAGTCTACAACTCCTAGGTTGTTAGTTGGCATCTCAACTAACTTGTATAAATACGTGCCTTAATGTTCCATGTAAGATAAGCCCCTGTACGAGAGAAAAGATAGAGATAATCTGGGCAAGTGTGGATCAGACTTAGGAGTGTGTGTAAGTGCTAGAGAGTTGGTGAGCTATTGAGAACTAGGTTAGAGTATCAATACATTGGGTATTTGATAGGATGACAGGTCGGGGAACGGTCGTGAACCGTAGGCCGATAGTCAGGAGAGGATTGACGACTTTAGGGGTAAAGTCGAAACTGTCCCGGGAGTCCGTGTGTGGGGCAAGGGAGGTTGAGTGAATTTCGTGTGTGTAAATTCTCAATCAAAATGTTTTTCCAGTTTAATAGTTGCCTCTCGTCTATCAAGTTTTATTAGAGTCCACGACACGTCCACGACACGTCGGGGACGCATCAGGAGCGCTTGCGAGTTTCAAGATCTTTGCTATTACATGTCATACATTATGGCATTGGAGAAATACTAAATTCCACAATAATATAGCTGAACAAGAACTTCCTTTAAACTTTCTGTTTTCTAGATTGCAAAGCTCCCTGACCTGCACTACTACTTTGTCTAATGCAGATTCTGTAACATTTGTTCGTGAGAGAAATAAAGTATGGGAACCACCTCCTGTGGGAATCCTGAAGATTAACATAGATGCGTCAAGGTGGAACTCCGGGAGCAGCAGCAGCAGGGGCAGGTAGAGATAATTATGGACACTTGATCTGCGGGTTTATAAGGAACCTTGGGGACACAGATACCCTCGAAGCTGAACTGTGGGGTGTTCATGATGCACTAAGTTTGTCACGAAGCTCTAACTTTCAACGAGTTATGGTGGAAACGGACTCAAGTGCGGCTGTTAGACTTCTAACTAGAGAAGTCCAAGCAAATCATCCACTTGGGGAGCCTAGTGTCTAGTTGCGGAAATCTTGTAAAGACTATTAAACAATGTTGTATAGTTTTATATTAGCCGTGAACAAAACGGTTTAGCTGACATGCTGGCCAGCATGGCTCATAGCGCTAATAGGGGGTGTACCATACTCGCGGCACCATCGGCAAATATTCTGCCTGTGTTAGCCCGTGAGAGACCTCCAGCTTTGGAGAATTCAGCTAGTTAAATGAAATTCATTTAGTTTGATCGAATAAAACAAATTTACCCAAATATAAGAAATATAAAGAACAAATATCTCAAAAGCAAACATATTCTCCTAAAATAATGGAAATAGATGCACACAAATTTCATCTCTTCTTAGTATTGGGAACAAATCCCACCATAATAAAATTTTCAATTTTACGCCAGAAATATGGGACCCTACAGTCTCTTGGTGCACTAAAACAATTGTATACACATAATCTCTTGCCAAAAAAATTTAAGACGAAAGGAAATCAACCACTATTGAACAAGAATTGCAGCTATCAACATCATTGATACACATATAAAACATCATATATGTAACACCCCTACCATTAATGCTGTGCTTACCGTCCAATCTCCTTACACATCAGATACACGCAGCGGATACATACTTACATAATGAGGGTGATACAATGCCGTTAGTCACCCACGTGACTAACAAGGCTACTGCTACTACATACAACATCGGTCTTATGGACCGGAATCCCGAGTACTACACTTCCACGACACATACTCCCATTCATCAAACGAATAATCACTACTAGAAAATTGCCATTTACCCACGGAAAATTACCCACGGGTTCATGTCGTAGGTGTTTTACCACGGAATACCCACGGACACCCTACGGTTAAGGTGCGAAGAAATATTGCAACAGGTTACCCACAGAATAACTACGGGATACCCACGGAAATATTTACCCACGGACTTTCCCGTAGGTAAATATTGTGGATAGTGCCCGCGTTGATGGCGCCATTTGGCGCTAAAATTACCCACGGGACTATTCCGTTGGTAAATATTGGAGGTAAAATTTCCCACGGGACTATTCCGTAGGTAAACATTGGAGGTAAAATTTCCCACGGGTCTATCCCGTAGGTAAAATGAGATGTACTTATATAGTAATTTGAGTAATTATTTACCCACGGGAAGAGGTCCGTAGCTAAAAGAGATGAACTATACCCACGGGAACGTGCCGTAGGTAAAGTATTATAATACAACTAAAAAAAATCTGGAGCACATATTTACCCACGGGAAGTAGTCCGTAGGTAAATAAATTAATATAATTAATGATACCCACGGGTATTGGTCCGTGGGTAACTGCGATAAACTATCCAAACAACAAATTCGCCATGTGTAGATAAATTATTATATAATGCGGTGAGTTAAATCTGAAATCTGCAATTACCCACGGAAACAGTGCCGTAGGTAAACGAGATGAACAATGCCTACGGGGAATATCCGTAGGTAAATTATTGTAATATAACTAGGTTAAAATCTGGAACAAATAATACCCACGGGAATTAGTCCGTAGGTAAATAATACATAGCAAATAATTACCCACGGGGAGTATTCCGTAGGTAAATAACACTGATATAAACTATACAAAATTACCAACGGGATATGGCCCGTAGGTGAATAATATGACATTTATTTACCATTAACATGTCTATCGGTGATAATTTTCTTCAATTTCAAGCTCTATTCTCTCTATTTGCTCTATTCCCGCCCTGAAGCTTGAACTCTGTCTCTGCGATACGTAACCGTGGCTCACTACACTGATCTGCTTCAAGCTCTCCCCAGGAGTCATCGATTGGAGGAGTCGATTGGAGGAGTCCCCAAATCATTGCCAGGTAAACCTGCCTCTTCCTGCTTCAGTTCATCAATTTCATCGCGTATGTATGAACCCTAGACTACAAATTTTACCGTTCTTTCTTCTTTACCCTGTAAAACCCCTCCTCTGGTTCGAACAAAGAAAGAAACGATATCTAGCCGGAACCCAGATAACGATGAGAAGGAGACAAACAAACGGCGGATTGGCAGAGAAAGAAAGATGACGGACCCGTCAGTGAAGGGTTTTGCGTCTGCCGTGTTGCCTATGCATATCAGTCCCTGAAGAAGACGACAGTTTAGGGACTATTCTTTAATTGTTCTAGCCAATGTGGGGAGTGAATCTCGACGGACAAGAGACGTATCTCTTTTGTAGCTTGTAAACCACATCAAGCCCTAGCTGCTGTTCTGTGAATTTTTATAGTTTGCGCTTCATTTTTATACCACTCTCAGCCTGTGAAATTTAGAAAGTCAGAATCTAGATGTGTGTAGTTCTTCTGTGATTTTTGTAGTTCTTCTCGTATAGACGTTTTACTGCCACTTCTCGCCATCTTTAGTTTACAAAATATAATATTGAAGATAGCTTGTTCTTGGTGCGACACAATAGATATAGAGATAGAAGAGGTGGAGCCTAGAGGAGGGATTTGAAGAACTCTCCAGAAGACCCTGCTGTTCAGACCCCCCAAAAATGGTATGTGCAGTGCTCTCTTCTAATTCAAAATTTTGTTTGCTTTCTTTGTAGACTATCAACGTGTATGAGGAGTGAAACCAAGTCAGTGTGTAGTGTAGGTAATCCAAATCATAATCTACTCATGTTTGATGGACCCTATATATCAGTAGTCTAGCACTGAGTTAGCAAAACTTGAACTTAATTACTATTGATTTGATACCGAGTATAGTGACTGGAGACAGACAGAAACAATGATGAATGAATTTGACAATTGACTTTATTAGGGCCGTATGAAGTCAAATTTGGGTACTAGCTAGATTCTTTTTAGTTATAGTCAAAAGACCTATATATGTTTGGTTTTCAAGGACATCGCCAACAAGCACTCTGTCTCCTTCATTATCTTCATACGCCAAAGTATACTCCCCGTTTCTGTCCAATAAACCGTCTAATTTCCTTACCTGATGATTATCACTTTCAATATTGCTTCCAGCAGCAGCTGGGCAGGCAGGAATATATTAATAAAGTGTATATACTTGATTAAAAACTCCAAAACATAATTAGGATAGTAATTAAATAAATATAATTGTATACCTGGAGCTAGTAATATACCTCGGAAGAGGTGGTCGACAGCAGATGAAAGTGATTGGTAATTATGATGTGCTTTGAGGTTCAGTTTTCTTCCTATAGGAAACCCTTCCATGTCGTCATCATCACTTGATCTAATTTCTTAATTTCCCGGTGTCCATGTCGTTGCTGATCCATCTCATTATTATGCTCATGAGTGGTGCTATTAATGTTGTTGTGATCATCACTACTAGTTTCTTCTGAAAACTGCTTATAATTACTTGCTGTTGTCGCGGCTGCTGTCATCACTTTCTTCCTGAAAGAATGGATTGGTGGCCATCCTATCGCTTTGTGTGTTGTCTGATCTTTGCAAGGATTATTCTATGCTGGTGTCGTCGAATTTAAAAGATTTGGTGTAACAGAGGAGCTGTATTGGTTCTGTTTATTTTCCAAATCTGTTTTATTTTCTCTTGCTTTGTGTGTTGTCTGATCTTGACAACGATTATTCTATGCTGTACAAACCGCTCACGGTTGTTTCTACAACATATGTAGTCTCTCTATCAAAAAAAATTTAGTTCATTAGACGCAACAAGAAAGAAAACCCCAACGAAGAAAATTGAAGAATCATGCCCAAAACATCTTTAGCAATAGCATCATGTGTAGTTTGACTTTCTTCACTCTTTTGACCGTGTACATACATACATACATATTTTTTTTAAAGAATACATAATCCTATATTTCACCGTATGTATGTAATTTTATATCACCGTCGCGAAAAGATATCAATTATCAGTGAAAGAGATAGCTAATCATGTTTACATAGATTGTTCTATATATTTCATTTGTGTCAGTGTGCAAGATGATTCATTTTGTTTTCATTTATGAGTTTCTTTAATCAATTCAAATTTGTTTCCTCGCACACGTATTAGGAAGGTATCTGAGCAATATTGTAGTATAAAAGATATTACAAATTAATTAATGTCCCATTTGAATTTCATATTTATACGGTTTGATGAGCATAATAAATGTCCTTAGTCATTTCAACTTTTGATGTGGTAATTATATATTGGCAGAAAAGGAAAGAAAGAAACACATATTCAGCATTTTACAACTTTTATACGGCACACCCTATTATATATCCACACTGCATCAGTTGCTTAAAACACCCCAACCTTTCATCATTGTACTAACTATTTACACTTTCTTTTCCCTGTAAACAAAAACACCCCGAATTACCGTGTTTTGTGAAGTTAACAAATTATAATTAAGAACCTAGCTAAATTAAATGTCAATTCTGTTTTTTCTGTTTGTTTTTTTTAGTTCTTATATTAGCAGCAGCAGTATCTAAGCGATCTATACTAGTATTTTTTATCATGCTCTTTAGTAACCCTGAAATATGTATTGACAAGAAAGATTTGATAACTTGGAATAAGTTAGCTATAATGAAATATTTCTAGCAATATATTTTGACAGAAAGATTTGATAACTTGAAATAAGTTGGCTATATATAATGAAACATTTCTAACAATGTCTAACTGAAACTGATTCACTAAGGTCAAGTATCTTTTGCATCTAATGTTTCAGATAATTTTTTTTTTGCACCAGAAGCTTGAATTTGCTCCAATACTCAGTTTCCAATTCAAACCATAATGAGCTATAACATTAACAGCATGATGCCATTTTATAATTAAATACTAAGACCAGCCAGCTACAAGCTCCTAAATCAGTAACTGGTAGAGCTGTAATGCTTATAGTTGTTGATGAAGCTGGCAGTTATAACAGAGCTGATCTCCAGCATCAACAGAAAAATTACCATGTTTTTTGTTCCTAATTTGAGCTGCTTCTAAATTACTTCTGTTGGTTTTTGTTCCTAATTTGAGCTGCTTCTAAATTGCTTCTGATATCTTTTCTACAGCGTTCTTCATCTCCCAGCTCTTCAAGATAAATATTTCTGAAGCTCCATCTTATCATCATCTCCACAGCCGAAACAACAGTTTCTCAAAGGTTGGTGCTCTCCCTTCTCTTGTTTTTTTCATTAAGGTTTCACCTGTATGACTAAAAGTTATTGATAAATTTCCTGTATATTATGTCCATATGCTCGTATCTGATGTGCATTTAACTGACCTCATATAATTACTAAGTTAACCACTTTGAAAGATTGCCTCACTTTGGTTATATTATTTACAATTTAGATTATTTTGATCTTATTGTTCTTTGCTGGTGAGATGAACTACATTGTGTATGCTTGTATACTATGTTCATCTTGTCTGTGATTAACCCCTTCATAAAGATGATGAACTACCCATAATTCATTGCTTAGTTATCAACCATCTACATCTATGATATACAACAATGCTTTATTACTTTTTGTTCTTTGTTTTCCTTTTCTTAATCATTCTAACATCTAACTTTATAAAGAAGATGAAAATCATAATTCATTGCTTAGTTACCAACCACCTACATCTATGATGTACAACAATGTTTTGCTTCTTTCTTGTTCATTTTTTTTTCTTTTCTTAATGAACACGTACACGTAGGAGAATGTGAGGGCTGATAGACAGTGGATGTATGAACTAGTCCGAATTCAAAATGGTAGACCAACACAAGAGTGGTTGGCAAAGATTCAAGAATTTGCCACTTTCGCACTATCACATCCTGAATGCACGAGGGATGGTAACAAGATAAGATGTCCTTGCCCATTGAGCAAGTGCATGAACAAGAACATTTACTATATGTTAGCACGGTGAAGTGCATCTGGCAAAGAAAGGGTTCATGCCTGGATATTATGTCTGGAACTTCCATGGAGAGATGGAAGACTCTAGCAATAGTGTTATCTTGCCCCAAGTGCTTGAAACAAGGAATGAGCAACCCATGAACAACTTAGAAAGAATGATTGTCGATGCAATTGGATCTCATTTTGAGGATGATATAAATGATGAGGTACATAATGACGTTGAAGATGAAGAAGTTGAAAATGAGTCGGTGGTAGAGCCTCCAAACCCTGATGCGAAAAAATTTTATGAGTTGATGGAGGCATCAAAAAAAAGTTGTTTAATGGAAACCACTCACTCCTGTCATTGACAATTGAGTTGATGTCAATAAAGACAGATCATCAAGCGCCCCAGGCTCTCATTGACCGGGTTTGTCAGACATACCACGATTTGTGGCCCAACGACAATGACATTCCCAAAGACTATTACAGTTGTAAGAAAACGGTCAGTAGTCTTGGTCTTCCGGTTGAAATAATCCATAGTTGCATTAACCACTGTATGATCTACTGGGGAGCAGACAAGGATCTAGATCATTGCAGGTTCTGTACAGAACCAAGGTACAAGGTGGCTGTAGATGGATGTAAGCGAAGGAAGTCAAATGTTCCTCGAAAGAAAATGCACTACTTCCCTATCATTCCAAGGTTGCAAAGATTGTATGCTTCTCCAGCAACTGCCAGTGAAATGAGATGGCATGCTGAGCACCAAATGGAAGATGATAAGATGTGCCACCCATCTGACTCAAAGGCATGGCAACATTTTGATGAAAAAAATCCTGACTTTGCCAAAGAAATTAGAAATGTGCGCCTTGGCTTATGCACTGATGGATTTCAACCTTTTGGCCCGTCAGGAAAACCTTACTCATTGTGGCCTATAATTTTAACTCCGTACAATCTTCCACCTGGCATGTGTATGAAAGATGAGTTCTTTTTTCTGACATGTTTGATTCCGGGGCCAAAGAATCCAAAAGGAAAAAATGTTTACCTCCAGCCTCTTATTGCTGAATTGCAACAGTTATGGAGTGTAGGTGTCAACACTTATGATGTTTCTAAGAGACAAAACTTTCAGATGCATGCTGCATTGTTGTGGACAATAAGTGATTTCCCTGCATACGCGATGCTCTCAGGTGGAGTACGGCTGGCAGATTAGCATGTCCATACTGTATGGAAGATAGTGACGCGTTTACACTTCCACATAGTCGAAAACAGTCATGGTTTGATAATAGTAGAAAGTTCTTGCCGTGTAAGCATAAGTTTCGGAATGACACTGTTTCTTTCATTAAAGGAAAAAAGGTACGAAAGCAAGCACCACGGGTTAAGACCGGCGAGGAAATACTTGAAGAAATAACCCAGCTAGGTCTTAGAAAAGTGACTGAGTTTGGCTCTGATATAACAAACAGTGCCATTGCCAAGAAATGCGGGTGGAGCAAGCGAAGTATATTTTGGGATCTGCCATATTGGTCGACGTTGTTGATAAGACATAATCTTGATGTTATGCACATTGAAAAGAACTTTTTTGACAATATATTTAACACGGTTCTTAATGTCAAGCTAAAGACAAAGGATAACGAGAAGTCACGTGCTGAGCTAAATGATTTCTGTGCTCGCCCTTCATTGGCTTTTGATCCCTCTAAAAGGACTTACCCAAAGGCTTCTTATGTTTTGGATAAGGAGCAAAAGGATATATTTTGTGAATGGGTTCGAAATGTGAAGTTCCCGGATGGGTATGCTTCGAACGTGGGCAAATGTGTTGATATGACAAACAGGAGGGTGTTTGGTATGAAAAGCCATGACTGCCACGTTTTCATGCAAAGACTGATGCCTATTGCCTTTCGTCATCTACTTCCTCCAGTTGTGTGGGAGGCTATTACCGAATTGTGCCTGTATTTCAAGGAATTGACAATGACAACCATTCATGTAGCTAACATGAAACGTATGTCAAATGACATTGCGTTCATTTTGTGTAAATTAGAGAAAATCTTTCCTCCCAGTTTTTTTGACTCGATGGAACACCTTCCAATCCATTTGGCTTATGAGGCTGCTGTGGCTGGACCGGTGCAGTATAGGTGGATGTATCCGTTTGAGAGATACATGGGAAAACTAAAAAGAAAGGTCAAAATAGGAATTATGTTGAAGGATCAATAACCTCTGGTTATCTATTGGAGGAGATAACTAAGTTCTCCTCGTTCTACTTTGGAGATGGTGAACCGTCATTCCGTTACAGGCTCGGAAGAAATGATGTTGATGAGGGGGTCGATGACAAGGATCCAGATAGAATCTCAGTTTTCAAAACTAGTGGAAGACCTATTGGCAAGGGCACCCGTTTGATCCTAGGAGGGGTTGATTTGGCAGCTGCCCATAATTATATTCTGTTGAACACTCCCGAAGTTGAGCCATATGCAAAGTAAGTTGTGCGTCAATCAATCACATTCAAATTATGTAATGGACATGTTATGCACATATTTCACTCTATTCCACTTTTCAGAATATTTATGGAGCAAGTTCACCAACATTATCCATCCATTGATGATGCTACTATGAACAGGAAGATGGAGCGAGAATTTAGGGAATGGTTCAAATCATACGTGAGGACACCTAAACCTTCATATGATTTAAATTTAAAATGTTCTTTACCCTTACATTGTGCATTTTTGTTTTGTTTGTGTTTTTGAACAGTCCAACGAAGTTACAATCCCAAATCACTACATACGTAGCTTAGCACAAGGGCCGTTAAATGTGGCGACTTCTTATCCAGGTTTCATTGTCAATGGTTTTAAGTTTCACACAGTAAACCATGGAGTAGGACGCTCAATGACCAATAGTGGAGTATCCTTGTGTGCATCCGCTGAAGGAAATATTGAGGATGATTACTACAGGATGGTGGATGAAGTCATAGAGCTTGAATATCCGGCTTATCCTATGAAGAAAGTGTTCGTGTTCAGATGTCAGTGGTTCGACACTTCACAAACTTCCCGTGTTATCCATTCACGATACAAGATCGTGGATGTCAAGCATACCAAGAGATTGTCATATGAAGGAAGAGAATATGAACCATTTATTTTGGCTGAACAAGCTGGACAAGTCTATTATTGTTCTTATCCTTCAAAAAAAAGGATGTGCAATCTTGGTGGTCGGTGTGCAAAATTAAGGCAAGAAGTTCTTTGGACATGCCAGAGTCAACTTCAATCGATGAAGAGACTCTACCACTACAGGATGAAGAAGCTGATGGGATTGTTCCGCATAATTTCTCTCCAAATTATGATGATGTCCCCATTGAGCTGGTTGACATGTCAGGTGCTATAATTAGTGAACTAGACGGCACAGAAAATCAAGATGATGAGGTTGAAGACGTTGAAGAACTTGAAGATGAATTAAGCATCAATGATGACGATTTTGATTCAGAATAGATATGAACGTAGGACTATGATTTGGATTGGATATTGTACCTTTTATTCTATTAAACATAAGAGCTATACATGGTTATTTTTGTCCATATTTTATATATAGTTGCATAGCCCCTTTTATTCTATTAAATCATAAGAGCTATACATGGCTAATTATTGTCCATATTTCATATTTAGTCAATTATTGTCCATATTTTATATTTAGTTAATTATTGTCCATATTTTATATTTAGTTAACTATTGTCCATATTTTATATTTAGTTAACTATTGTCTATATTTTTATTTAGTTAATTATTGTCCATATTTTATATTTAGTTAATTATTGTCTATATTCTAACTATCTACTTGTCAAAATAGATATGATAGGTGGTGCGATTCCTAGAAACCTTTTTTCTGACAAAGGTAAGGGTAAGGGTAAGAGTAAGGGTAAGAGGCCGCATCGACCAGGTACTACGGGGACGACGACTGAGGGGAGTGATCAGCAGCCCAGTAGCCACACTTCTTGTAACGCTGAGCGTGCACCTAGAGGTTCAGGTCACTCCACTGAGGTTACTAGAGGAAGTCAACATACCACTCCCTCCCAGCATGATACCCCCATCAGGTCTCAGGATCCACAATTGACACCTGACTCAGTGTCGACACCTGAACCTGGGCCGACACCCGAGTCTCAGAGGACGGGTGATGACGATACTCTTCCAGGAGCCATTGCTGATGGTGGGAGTACATCTAGGACAGTAGTGCCGACGCAAACTAGATGTGGCTCTGAGACACCAGCTGAAAGTTCTCTCACTGACTCGCGGGTGTTGATTACTATCATTCCCGGGACCAGGTATGTTTAATATAATTGTCTATTTAACTTAAGATTTACGCAATGTTATATGTCTTCCTCGCTAATTTGATCAATCTTATTTTGTCTTGCAAGCACCCGGGAACCTATTAAAAATGTTGCCCAGTCAATGCGACAGATATTTGATAAGAAGTGGTTCCCATCGGGGTACGCTTGGAAAGGATTGTCAAAGGATGAAATGAGGTTCTATTTTGAGGAGTTCAAGGTAATCAAGTGCAATAATTTTTCTGTTAACTATGATTCACACCATATTTACACTAATTAACGTTTTGTTTATATGTGCACTACAGAAAATGTTTCGGTGGGATTGCAATGATGCATTGATCTACAATTGTTTCTGTAAAAAGGCAGCGGAAAGGTACAAGGAGGTACTGTATGAGTTGAGGACAGAGGGGAAAACGCGGGCCACAATAGACCCGGAAATCATCAGAGCATGGAAACAAGTGTGGAATACTCCAGAATACCAGGAAATGTGTCAGCGCAACTCAAGGAATAGACGTACGGAGCACGTACCTGGTGCTGGTATGTCAACCCACACCGGGGGATCTCGCCATTATATTGACCACCAGAAGTTAATGGTAAATGTTTGATTATGTTTTTAAACATGTATACTTGTTTTTCTTTTAAAATTTTTGTTCACACATGCTCATGTCTATTGTATTCTACACGTATAACAACTAATAATTTCTTTTCTGTTTAAAAATTTCAAAGACACGTGACAGAAATGGGCAGGTTCCTGATGCCTATGAGTTGTTCCTTAACACACACACAAAGACAAATGAACGGGGTGAGAAGGAATACAGCTGTGAGAAAGCTCGGTTGATTGGGGTAAGAATTATTAATAAAAAACTAATGTTGTTATCAAGTAATTCATAATAATATTTTTTTAAACTATCTTGAAGGAGGAGGTTCAACGCCAGTTTGAATTGCAAACTCAGCAGCCCCGTGACACTGACGAAGCCGGCCCGTCTCAGCCCATCGACAAAAATCAGATATACTTCAGGTAGTTAATGGGAAATCAAAGAAACAGCGAGTCTACGGTATCTCAACTCCGTGTGCAGCACAGTACTTCCCCGACGCATTCACGAGCACTGCATCCACTACTACCCTTATGTGATGAAGGCGATAGAGAAGGCAAAGACTGAGATGGAACAACAGTATAATGCTCGTGCGAAGGCATTAGAGGATCAAGTAGATGAGCGGGTAGAAGCTCGAGTAACGATGCGGGTTGAAGAGCAAGTCAAGCTGGGGGTGAGGCACTACACAATGAGGTCCAACAACAGGTGCAACAGCAGCTGCAGCAGCAGATGGCTGCAATGATGAGTAGGTTCCCGATGCCATGGGGGCCTCCACCATCCGGACCAGCTGGCCAGTCTGTACCTCAAGCTCCTACAGGATGGGGCCCTCCTCCACCACCCATCAGGGTACTATGGTGCACCTGGATCGGGTTACTGGGTTCCACCTCTGCAGCCTCCTGTTGTAAATCCATCACAAGGTCTCTCAGCTTCACCGCAGGGTCTTCCAGCTCCATCACAGGGTGTTTTCAGCTCCATCACAGGGTCTTTCACACCATCCCCTAATGGTGAGACTGTTCAGGCGAATGAGGGGGATGGGTTATAGTAGTAGCTATAGAAGAACTGTTATTCATGAATCTACTAAAAGTGTTATGTATAATTAGTAGAGAACTTAGACGTTGTATGTACGTACTTTAATTCACTCTGACTTTCAAAAGTTGTCTAGTTTCTATGTTATGTTATTTTGAGTGTTAAGACGAGAATGGCTGATTTGGTGAGCCACATTATCGTATGAATCCCTCCTATCCTTTCACTATCATCGCTTTTGCTTTTGATTGCTTGTTGTTGCAGCTATTCTTTCTTTGGACCTTGGGATTCTTACCCTTTTTTCTGCGCTGATGATTATTCTTTGTAATTGCAGAAACCTCAAGAATTGAATTGCATTATGAAGACGGGGCCATACGTGCTCTGCAGCTCGCTCACCAAATTAAAGACGGGGGCTGAATAACAGTTCCTTCCTGTACCGGTAGTATACTCAAACTTATCTTCGAATCAGTAGGTATTCATTACTATTGAAATAATTTTCACGCTGTTGTTAAAGCAGCCTGATATTCGAGCTGCATATGCATGGGAGAACTCTGGCCGCTTTTTATGAAGAAGAAAGTGATCAAGGAGACTGATTTTTCTTGCTGTTACTCAGGTGATCAAAGTTGTAGATGGTGGTCTAGCTGATCAAGGTAACTATCACTTACCTATTGACGAGTTCTAAGCACTTTTCGATGTATTGAGAAACATAATCTTTGACTATAGTTCCTATGGACATGGTTCTACAAGTTAGTTATTTCAGGTGGTTGAACATTGCTATGTTAATGATTGTGTCCAAGCTTCTTCTAGTTAGAATTTTGGACTTCTGGAGAGAATATTTCATAGAGTTTTTCCCCTTCGGTTAAAAGTGTCTGATTATCAAAACAGAGTTCACGCAAGTAAATTAAGGGGCAGAGACAAAAAATTATAGGAAGCAACCAGGCTCACAAGGCTCAGATTGTTGTTTAAAAGTGACTGATTAATCAGTTCACCCCTTCGGTTAAAAGTGACTGATTATATTTGTTCGTACTAACTTTCATATTACTGTGCAGGTTCACAAGGCTCAGATTGTTGTTTAGTTACTGTAATAAGAGTTAATGTGGTGCCAACCAGATTGACAAAGCCTTCATTATCCTACCGGAAGGTGGGTTCTCACTTGTCAGATGGAATAATTTTGTTAAGTTTCAATGGTTTAGTTTCTAAAGTAAAAAACAATGGTTCTATACACTTGCTGTTGCAGATTACATAAGCCTTGTTAGCTTACAAATATGAGATCTCTGGTCTAGTTGTTGAGGATGTCATGTTCATCTTGGATATGCTTACACCAGGTAATGTCTTTGACATGGTCATTTATTCTAGGTTTGTTTTTTATTAATTAGGTTCTAGTTTCAGGAAAAGCTTATGATCAACACACTGTTGTCTAACTTAGCTTTTGCAACTCTTCATGTCTTCATGACAAAATACATCAAGGGCGCTGAGTCTGACAAGAAGGTAAAAAACCAATTGAATACACTCCTGAAATCTTCTTTAAATTGTAAACTTCGGGTATTAGTCAATTTGCTTCAAACTTCACTGAGTTAACAACAAACAGATTGAACAAGAGCTGTTCTGATGCTTCATTTCTAGCTGCTTTCACGGTATATGCAACTAAGGGTACAATGTACTGACTCAACCAATGGAAAAACCTGTGAAAGATAGTCAAGCTACTATGAACATCTCAACTAAGGGTACAATGTACAGTATACGCATCTATTATTGCCTTTTCAATCATACAACTAGTTCTGTCCAATGACATGCTTATATTATTTTGTTCGTACTAGGGGGATTTCAACACTCCGAAATTAACCGCAGAAAAGGTCCTCTTCTCTGCTCAATTCATCACAAAGCTCGACCATCTCCACACCGGTTTTCAAACACGTCTCCCCAGAACCCATTTCAACAGTAGCTGGAACCTTGACCTTCACGATCGGCATCCAATTTTTTTTTCTAGTCGATGCCTTCCTTCTATATCCTGCTAACTCTATCAAATTCTCCCATCAATCACCTTCTTCACGTAAGTTTAAAAATCATCCAGAAAGTTTCGAACATCCCATCAAATCTCTCATCGAAAAATTATATTTGTTCGTACTAACTTTCATATTACTTTGCAGGTTCACAAGGCTCAGATTGTTGTTTAGAATGTGGTGCTAACCAGATTGACAAAGCCTTCATCATCCTACAGGAAGGTGGGTTCTCACTTGTTATTGTATCATCATAACTTTGAGCTTCATTTCTCTTCCCTGTAAGAGTTAGAACCATATGTTCCTTTGTTAATCCATCACTTGGATATTTACCCAGTGTATACTGAAATTGTAACGAAAGCTCTTTAGAATTCAGAGGTTAATTTTATGGCATAAGCTTTTTTTCCTTTGTCTGGTTTGGGTAGATTTTATTACATTATACTGTGAATATTGATTTTATATAAAGATGGAAAGTACTGAAATGGTCAGATCAAGAGCACCAGTTTCTACATTGAATTTCATCCATCCAATCTACATTTGGATTGACATTCTAGAGACTCATTTACATTTGAGTTTTTTTTTTTGGTAGTTCGAACCCTGCTGGTGTTTACTGCTGTATATCAAAAAACGTGTGGTAATGTGGGTGCTGTAATAATTCTTTTTCTAAAAAAAAAATCTAATATTTACCCACGGAATACCCACGGAAATATCAATGGGTAAACTTGTCCGTAGGAAATCCGTGGGTAAGAGAACAAAACCACTTGTCCGTGGGTAATCCGTAGGAAATACCTACGGCATAGTTCCGTGGGTAAATTATCCCGCTGGTATTCTGTGGGTAAACTATAAAGCACTGTCCGTGGGTAATCCGTGGGTATTACCTACGGATAGTTCCGTGGGTAATTTTCCCGTAGGTATTCCGTGGGTATCCACGTGGCAAACAAGGATAACATCCGTGGGTATTCCGTGGGTATTTACCAACGGACTTTCCGTAGGTGTTTAACAACGAGAAATGCCGTGGGTATTTTGTTGGTATATACCGACGGAAATGTATTTTGGTAGGTAAATAATTTACCGTCGAGGCATTTACCCATGGAAAGTTTCCGTTGGTATTCCGTGGGTATAAATGTTTACCTACGACTTACCCACGGAAATGTTCGTAGGTAAATCCGTTTTTTTTAGTAGTGTCTCCAGCTCACTAGGTAGTGCCAACCTGTAGGCCACCTCTCCAACTCTCTCCAGGACCTCGTAAGGACCCATGAATTTGGGGCTTAATTTCCCCTTCTTCCCAAATCTGGTTACCCCTCTCACAGGAGACACCTTTAGGAAGACTCTATCACCAACTTCGAATTCAACCGGTCTCCTCTTTAGGTCGGCATAGGACTTCTGTCTGTCCTGGGCTGCTTTCATTCGGCTCTGGATGACTCGGACCTGCTCCATCGTCTCTTCTATCAGCTGGGGTCCCAATATCACTGTCTCACTGATGTCGCTCCAGCATAAAGGGGTTCTGCATTTCCTCCCATACAAGGCTTCATAGGGAGCCATCTTAATACTAGAGTGGTAACTATTATTGTATGAGAACTCTACCAGGTGAAGTCTATCTGCCCAAGTCCCCTGAAAATCCATGACACATGCCCGAAGCATGTCCTCCAAGGTCTGGATAGTCCTCTCCGTCTGACCATCTGTCGCCGGGTGAAAAGCAGTGCTCAACTTCAATTTAGTACCCATAGCTTTCTGAAACTGCTGCCAGAAATGTGCTAAGAATCTCGAGTCCCGATCAGATACTATCGTCTGAGGCACGCCATGGTATCTGACCACATTCTTAATGTATGCATCCACTAACTGACTCATAGACCAAGTGCTCTTCATAGGTATGAATCGAGCGGACTTGGTGAGTCGATCCACGATCACCCATATCTGGTTGACTCCACCCTTCGCTGGCGGTAGTCCGACTACGAAATCCATAGAAATAGAGTCCCACTTCCATTTGGGTACTCCAAGGGCTGCAACAATCCTCCCATCCTCTTGTGCTCGAACTTCACCTTCTGACAGGTGAGGCATTTAGATACAAATTCTGCTACCTCCCGCTTCATCTTCGGCCACCAGAACAGCTTCTTCAGATCCTTGTACAATTTATCTCCGCCTGGGTGGACTGAATAGGGAGTATTATGAGCCTCCTTCATCAGTCTCTCCTTCACATCTGCACAACTCTGAGGGACGCACCAACGGCCTCTAAATCTCAGACTGCCATCAGCGTGGATTTCGAATCCTTCTGCCTTCCCTTCCTTTAACTTCTCTCTGATTCGTTCCAATTTAACATCATCCGGCTGTCCCTTGAGTATCTCCCCATAGATGTCGGAAGAGGCACTCATATGGTACAGCTTCACCTCGTGTCTACTCCCCAGATCCATCACCTCCAAATTCAGCCTCTGAAACTCCCGAGCTAGCTCATCAGGAAGGACCCACATGGAATTCACTGAATGACTCCTCTTCCTGCTTAACGCATCTGCTACTAAATTGGACTTCCCTTCATGATATAGAATCTCCAAATCATAGTCCTTAATCAGCTCTAGCCATCGTCTCTGCCTCATATTCAAATCCTTTTGGGTGAAAATATACTTGAGGCTTTTGTGGTCGGTGAAGATCTTGCACGAGACACCATAGAGGTAGTGTCTCCAGATCTTGAGTGCAAAAACCACGGCTGCTAACTCCAAGTCATGCGTTGGATATCTGGTCTCATACTCTTTCAACTGTCTCGACGCGTAAGCTATGACCTTCCCGTGCTGCATCAGAACGCACCCTAAGCCATACTTGGAAGCATCGCTGAAAACTTCGAATCCATCTGTCCCTGAAGGCAAGGTCAGAACTGGAGCTGTGGTCAACCTCTCCTTCAATGTATGGAACGCCTTTTCACAGTCGCTGTCCCACTGGAATTTGGTCACTTTCTTCATAAGGTTGGTGAGGGGTCTCGCTATCTTCGAAAAGTCCTTCACGAAACGTCTGTAATACCCTGCCAAGCCCAGAAAACTTCGCACTTCAGTCAGGTTACTGGGCCTTGGCCATTCTTTCACGGCCTGAATCTTCGATGGGTCTACTGAGATGCCTTCACTAGTTATAACGTGGCCCAGAAATGCCACTCGGTCTAACCAAAAATCACACTTGGACAGCTTCGCGTACAGCTGCTGCTCCCTCAATGTCTGTAACACTAGCCTCAAATGCTCTTCATGTTCCCGTTCGTCCTTGGAATAAATAAGGATGTCATCTATGAAAACCACCACGAACCGATCCAAATATGGGTGAAAGATACGGTTCATGAGGTCCATGAAGACAGCTGGGGCATTAGTAAGTCCAAAGGGCATCACCAAGAATTCAAAGTGCCCATACCTAGTCCGAAAGGCTGTCTTCGGGATGTCTCTCTCTACTACTCTGAGCTGATGGTACCCAGACCTCAAATCGATCTTCGAGAAGGTCCCTGCCCCTTGCAGCTGGTCAAAGAGGTCATCTATTCTCGGCAAGGGGTATCTGTTCTTCACTGTGATCTGGTTCAGTTCCCTGTAGTCGATACACAACCTCATACTCCCGTCTTTCTTCTTCACAAACAAAACTGGGGCTCCCCAAGGCGATACACTCGGGCGAATGTATCCCTTATCTAACAGGTCCTCCAACTGGGTCTTCAATTCTTTCAACTCTGAGGGTGCCATCCGGTAAGGAGCCTTCGAAATCGGTGCTGAGCCTGGCACAAGGTCGACGCTGAATTCCACTTCTCGGTCTGGCGGCATACCCGGAATCTCGTCTGGGAACACGTCTGGGAACTCGCTTACTACTCGGATCTCCTTCTTTTCGTCTGGCTCCTGGCTCAGATCTTGGACATAGCAAAGGTATGCTTGCTGTCCCTTCTTTACTTTGGAGAGAATGGTCATTGCTGATACGAGCTTCACTCCGGGCTTCTCCTCCACGTTTCTGTACGAGACTCTTCGTCCCGACGGTCCTCTGAGAATAATTTTCTGCTCGCTGCAGTCTATCCTTCCCTTGTATTTACTCAGCCAATCCATCCCCAGGATTATCGAAGTCGGTCAAGGCAATTGGATCAAATCTATTACAAATTGCTCCCCTTTGATATCTATGCCTACGTCTTTCATTACATTCTTACAAGTGATCACCCGTCCCGATGGTATAGATACAGCTATAGGGGAAGTCTCACTAGTCTCTATTCCCAATTTCCCAACTAGACTATCAGATATGAAAGAATAAGTAGCCCCAGTGTCAAAAAGAATACGCGCAGGTGTACCAAGAACAGTAAAGGTACCTGCTAAACGTCTGCCTCGGCCTCGGCTTCGGCCCGACTCATCACATTGATCTTCCCTGGAGCCCGCTGCTGGTTGCCTCGGTACTCCCCTTGGCCTCTGTTGCCACCATTGCCGCCCTCTCCATTACCGCGCTGAGGAGCATCCCCGCTGACTCTGATTCGGGCCTCTGCCCTGCTGGTCGGGCTGCCTGGATGAGCGGTCGCCACTGTAACTCCTCTGCTGATTACCTCCCTGGGGACTCTGAAGACACTCGAACAACCGGTGTCCCCGCCTTCCGCAACGAAAACAGGTAACCAAGTTCCCCTCACAATCCTTCCCTGGGTGATCCTTATTGCACCTCTTGCAGTAGAAGTGCCTCTCCGGTCTAGTCTCTCCTCTCTGAGTCTGGTGCTGGGGCTGGTCACCTCGTCTCTGGTCACCCCTGTGATCTCCCCCATGTCTCGGCCTCCCATCTCTGCGGTCCGAGTAAGGCTTCCACCTCTTCTCCTGCTGATGATGTCTGTGGGACTGGTCCTCTCCCCTCGGGGCTCATCTCCTCCTTCCCATCTTCCTCTTATTACCAGCCAGGACCTCCTTCCTCTTCTGCTGCACCCTGTACAGGTTAGCAGCTTTCCCGTACGCATCCTGGAGCGTCGGGATAGTCAGTACACTGAGGGCCTCCTGCAGACTCCAGTTTAGCCCGCCCACAAACCTCTGCACCTTCGACGCCTCGTCGGGAACCATCGTAGGAGCGAACCTGGCCAGCTCCAGGAACTTCGAATGGTACTCCTTGACACTCAGAGATAACTGCTTAAGCTCGGAGAACTCCAAATACTTCTGCATTCTTACATGCTCGGGGTAGAAGCGCCTCCTCATGGCCTCCTTCAGGCCATCCCAACCAAAATCAGGTCCAGCTAGTAGCACATCCCTGTTGGCGGACCACCAGATGTCTGCCTCACTCTTGAAATAGTAAACTGCTGCGTTTACCCTCCGGTCAGCTGGGCAATTGACTGCTTCAAAGATCTTGTCAAATTCTCTTATCCAGTCCTCAAGTAGCACCGGGTCCTCCTCTCCCTTGAAGGATGTGGGCTTCAGATGGGCAATTCTCTTAGTGTAGTCCTCCGGCACATTATCCCTCTGAGCCTGCCTCTGGACTATCTGTCCCAGGTTGAGAGCCAACTCCTGCAACTGCCTCATCGGGTCGTTGGCGGCCATCTGAGTTTGGCGACTCCTGCTTCTGGTGTGGTATTGAAAACTCAGTCTGTCAGCCAGTCCTGCACTCCCTAGAGCTCTATGCGAACTCCTGATTACATATACTAAGCAAGGTAAGCAACATCCACCCATATCCCCATAGGTTAACCTCTACCCCATATTAGGAGTTAACACACCTAATAGCTCCAATACTAGTACAACACCCAATCAGTCATGCTAACATCATCACAATCATGGTAGTACACAAACAGGAAATGAACTTCAATATCCATACAGTATAATACTTACACAGCATCGCAGGCCCCACAATTCCCCAACGCTTACCCCACATTTTAGTTCCTTTATAATCCAAATTTTATCTTATTTACCAAACCTAGCTCTGATACCACCTTGTAACACCCTGGATTTTGCCTTAAAACATAGG
The DNA here is from genome assembly GCA_023374045.1 of Limonium bicolor. Classification (NCBI taxonomy): domain Eukaryota; kingdom Viridiplantae; phylum Streptophyta; class Magnoliopsida; order Caryophyllales; family Plumbaginaceae; genus Limonium; species Limonium bicolor. Next base: position 100,576,808 of record CM041781.1, on the reverse strand, counting down.
AAATAAAATAACAAAGCTAACGGTGAAAACGGCTTCGAAAACGGACTCCAAACGAGCCCTAAAGGTGCAAAACCAGCTTGGTCCGAACTTGTGTCCGGACATGGGAAGTTCGGACACAAGTCGAGTAAGTTAAACCACGGAAATCCATTTGTCCGAACTTGTGTCCGGACATTGATGTTCGGACACAAGTCGAAATTTAAAAGGTCTGAAAACCAAAGGTGTCCGAACTTGTGTCCGGACTTGGAAGTTCGGACACAAGTAAGTTTGAAAAGTCCGAGAAAAATTAACGTGGCGTGTCCGAACATCGACGTTCGGACCGAAGTTCGGACACACCAAAACAGAGAGCCTCATAAACACTCGGGACCTGTCCGAACATGGATGTCCGGACGGACGTTCGGACAAGTCCTGATGGGCATCCTTTCCAGCGCAAACAGAACAAGATTAACATCAAAAACAACCATAAAACTCAGTAAACAAAGGAGAATCATTTCAATCACTTTGTACCTCAAATGCTAGCAAAATATACCATTGCAAGATCTCATACACAATAAGTATCTCCTCATCAAATCCAAGACTTCTAAAGAATTATTCGAGTAAAACACATCAACTAGATAGCAGCGGAATAGCAAAATCCTTAAGGGCGTTACCGCCACACTCTAACAAAGAGTGCTCAGGCTTAATCCACTAACCAAAACCAAAACGTTTCCAAAACTTGTAAAACATAACAATTCCAAAACATAACTCAACTTGTTCCAAATGTAGCAATTATTCAATCATCCTAAGCTATGTGGCAGCGTGTCCCCAATCCCCAATTCAGCCATGAGTACCTGCGATCATAAAACAACAATGGAAAACGCGAAGGGATCGCGCAAATCAGTGAAACTGAGTAAACATTATCTCAACCTGTAAAATACATTTTGAAACCCAATTTACATTTGTAAAACATTAACTCGCACCATAATATTAACCAGCTTTACCAACACCAAATCACCACTAGAAAAATTGTTTCGGGGGAGAACTTTCCAAGAATCAAATCAATGGTTTACACGGACGACCCCAATCCGGGTCGCAATAATAAGAATCTCACCTCACTCTACGTCCTTAAGTGTGCACACCCCCCAGAAGGTAACTTATGACCCAAAGGAGTATATCATTAGAGCTTAACTGCAAGTTATGTCTGCAGGCAAAAGTAATAAGAATATCCACGGGGTACACAGTACCAAGAGTTACACGGAGCGCCACAAGGCACCAATAATTTACACGGAGCACCAGAAGGTACCAATCAATCCAATAACCAATTCAAAGAAAGTCTCCCAAAACGTTAATCAATCCTTTCGCAAAACATCACACCAGAAAACACACGGGGGAAATAAATCCCAAACTTCCACAATCTCAAAACCACAGTGAATCCAAATCATCGATATTTACAAAACACAGAGGTAAGGATGTTGAGCACAACATTTACCTGGATACGCTCACAGCCACCGAATTACTCAGCAAGGTCAGCAGTAGCGTTCGTCAGGGAACTCGGTGTCTAGAATCGCAAACAGAAATACAATCAGGATCTACCAAACCAAAGAATTAATAACCTAACCTTACCAATGGATTCCCCTTACCCTTCTACACGAACTGGCACCAGAGAAACAGCCTAACGTCGATGGAAAAATAAGAGCGTGAATTCAAAAGAGTTTGAGAGCTTGAAGAAAGAGAGAAGAGTGGAGGCAATAGGTTGAAGATGGAAGCGATCGTGATAGCGATCGTGGTATTAAATAGAAACAATATGTAAATAATTAAAGGATTAGTTTTTTTTAACTAATAAATGTATTTAGATTAGTGAGAGGAAAATTTATATGTAAATGTTGTAAAATAACTTGAAATGAGTTTTCAAATAAGTTCCCAATTTAAAATCCATTCAATAACGTCAAATCTTGGAAGGATCTAGATTCGAGATTAAAGAGAGAATTAAATATTATTTAGTTAAAATAGAATAGAAGTTAAAATAGAATAGAAGAAGGCTTATTTATCGCTGGGGAAGAATGAGAAGAATTATCTCAACAATCAGATAAAATAATAAATACATAGCAGCTGAATAAATTAGGAAGATGGAATTATTTTAGGGAGAAGTAAAATCAAATTTGTATTCTTAAACATAACAAAGTTATCTGAAATGAACGTAATATATAAATATATATATTGTTTCTCTGGGCCTTTATTACTCTTACCAATAACATTCTCAACTATATGCTAATTTAATCCTAAGCCAGAATTCACGGGTGTTTCATTAAGTATGAATCTTAAAGCTCATTGCCCTTATATATGTGTATGGATAGAAGGTTGACAAGTGATCAAGTTCCTTGCTAAGCTTCAATCCAAGAAAACTTGAAGAAAAGAGGTAAATAACCTAACTTAATGTGGTTTAATGTGTCTTAGGAAATTGAGCTTTAAAATGCTTAATAAACTATCTAAGGAGACAATGGTAAATGATCTAGGAAATTATCCTCAAGGGGGTTATTAAAGACATATGTGGTGTTGTGTGTATTTGCAGGTTAAAGGCAATTATTATGTGGGAAATTCAGTGTTTAAGCTTAATGCAATTTAAGGGCCAAAGAGCCATGTTATTTAAGGGCCTAAGTGTCAAGCAATTTAAATTATGCACTATATTCTGATGTAGTGTAGTTTAAGGTTTAGTTTTGTGTAAAGAACATTCTTGTGTGGATAAATGTTCTTGATTGTTTAAAGGTGAAAAACCTTATGTTTTGGTGTAAGAAAGTTAGCCACTGCACGTCAATTGGGTAAGAAACAGAAGTGTTAGGTGATTAAATGATGTTTAGTGACCTAGGTTGTTCTAGGAAGTGTTAAGGGTTGATTTGGTGAAAGAAAACGGAATTAAGGTGTTCTTAGGTGTTAAAAGTGTATAGGCATTGTCTTGGAGGATTTAGTGTTCAATGGGTGAAATTGATACATCAAGGTCATGGTGGGAATGTAGTTAAGTCTAGATAAATTTCGGTGAACAAGGGAAGGATTATGTTTGTGAAGGGCTAAGTGTGAATTTGAGGAAAAATAGAAAGAGCTTGTGTAGTAGAGGTGCTGAGCAGAAATAATGCTAATGGAGTAGTGGAAGTGTAGATAAGGTAACATTTTGGTTAGTTGGTGATGTAGGCATAAAACTACCACTTAGAAACCTAAGGAAAATATTACAAGTGTTAAGAAGTTTTGTGAGAAATTGGGTAATAAGTTGGATAACGAATTGGACAAGTTTAAGGTGTTTTTTTGGTATTAGAATATGCCTAAGATCATGTGTGAAGTTTGGGTAAACAATGGATAAGGAGAACAAGTGTAACAAGGCTTGAAAAATGCATAAGTTTAAAATCTGTAGCATGATCCGGGACTTAGGTCCCGGGTGAAGTCCCAGACCACACCATAAATAGGGGCCGAGAGTTGATTCAATACCTGGGTCCGGGACTTAGGCCTGGTATTAAGACCCGGACCACCCCGTAATTTACCCCCGAGAGTAGCAGCAACTATTGGTCCGGGACTTAAGTCCCATATGAAGTCCCGGACCACCCTATTAAATAAGTCTAAGAGTTAGGCCATGAATTGTCCGGGACCTTAGGTAAGGACCAAGGCCCGGACCACTCTAAAATTGTTGTTTAAGGTTAGAAAATGACTTGTAATGAAGGTGATTGATAAGTAATGATGTTTTAAGGTTGTTTAAGACATGTTAGGTGTGTTATAATGACAATTAAAAGGGTGAAAAGTTATAACTAAGTGTGAAAATAAAACAAGCTAGAAATGTGAAGTAATAAGTTAATCAAAGGTCGAGTACAATAATTAACCAACATTACTATATGTGTATAGGAGTTGCCTACGGTGGAAAACAAACGTAGCAGGGACCAAGGTATGGTTTTCTTGCAGTCTGTTTGCTACCGGTTTACACCGGCTTGTCTGTTGTTTGTTTTCTGTGTGTTTATGACTTTGTAAGACTTAAATCATGAAATGAGTTTACAGTCACTGTTATTATTGTGACGTGAGTGTACCGGTACCGTTAACCTCGAATACGTGCTAACCCGTTAGCTAACTAAATTAGGATACGTAAGAGAGCGGTACCCGGTTTTAACGTTTCAACTTAAGGAACGTTCTTACTACGGCTATGTATGAGCTAGTTGTGGTTTGTGTTGTTAAACTATATCTCACCTCCCTTGTGTGTCTAACTAGACCTAAACACCTACTTGTGAATTTATGTGTTAAGTTCCAAAAATGGGACTTCTAACAAGTGTTAACTGGGAGTGAGGAGTCCGGTCGTTCCGGCCACGCATGTAAGTACGGGGGTCGATATCTGTATCAGGTTCGACTCTCTCTGTATATACTGTTTGTTTTCCTTCTTGGTCTTCAATCACTTTCAAGCTTAACCAAGGCTATTTATCTGACTCACGTCGGATAGGGGGATATTTTATGTACGGTGTGCTTGGATCACTATATCCGACGCACCTTGGGGTTAAGTTATGCGTTCCTCTAACAGAACGGTAACGAGTTATGTAACAAGCTTAACATGAGTTTGACATCATTCTCTAGGCTCTCGAAGTTGACTAACTATGTTAGGTTTGGTTCCTAAAGAGACCCGTTCCCGTTGTGTTATGTGTTGATGTTTGTGATGCAATGCTTATTGCTATGTATATAAGTTGTATGTTAAAATCAATGCCATGTTATCATGACAATTGGTTGTGTGTATCCCGGTAGCCGACGGGCTGCACATTAGCCATACCAGCCATGGGTTGCTGAGCCCTTTTGGGGCACCATATTTTATGTTGTAGGATGAGGATCGAGGAAGCGGAGTGGCTCTAGATCCTAGGTGTTATGAAATACTTTTGGTAGTTTTTGGATGTTAGACCCGGGATGCGCCTGTGCTCCCGTGGTGATATATTTTGGGATGACAGTTATACAGTGATGATTGTAAATATTAATACTCGGTATAGTTGGTTGTATTTATGGTTTTAGTACTATGCTCGGGAGTCTGTGCATCAGACCGATACGGTTGTATGTATTCTGCCTTGATAGCCACATGGGTGGCTAACGGCGTGTAACACCAACTCGTTTAGTTATCGTTAAGTTATATGTTTCAGCTGCAGTTTCAGTTTATTGTTTAAGCTTAAAGTAGGGGTGTTACAAAAAGTGGTATCAGAGAGAAGTATCTCTCTGATGACCGGAATACCAAGCTTAGGAACATACCGAGTTAGGAAATTTAACCTTAGTTACCTTAGTGAGCAGTTAAGGAAAGGTTAACCACTAACTAAGTGTGGATTTTTATTGTCAGAGAAGCGTTGCAATCGTTTGAAACTGATAAGTTTGTAAGCACAATGCTAATACATGTTCATGTGAAATCAGATGGCAGGTAGACCACGTGGTAGAGGCCGCGGGCGCGGTATTGGTGACCCAGAGGAGAACACTACGACACAAGTTATGGCTGACGCTGTAGCATCCGCCGTAGCCCAGATGGTCCCACAGTTGGTGGCTGCGATGCAACAAGGGCTGCAGGAGCAGCAAGGCGGTGTGGACCAACAAGGCCCACAACCGCAACCACAGCCGCGCGAGACCAACTGGGTCAAAGCGTTGGCGCATCTGAGACCACCATCATTTCATGGGGAGACCGACCCGGGTAAGCTAGAGGCGTATATCTCCGAGCTGAAGACCGCCTACGAGACCTTGAATGTGCCTACTGGAGCCAAGGTTCGTCTTGCCGCTTACTATCTGAAGGGTTCAGCAAGGAGTTGATGGAAGCTTGTACGAGAAGGCAGAGTTACTGATCCTACTTTTGAGTGGAGGGAGTACACGGCTCTGCTGCGAGCCAAGTACTACCCGGTGCATGTACAAGAGGCTAAGCGCCTTGAGCTGGATAGTCTGAGACAAGGGGACAAGATGTCGGTAGACGAGTACTATACCGCCTTCACCGACCTTATCCACCTGCTACCAGAACTGGGATACTCAAACCGGATCCTGGTAAACTGTTTTTACAATGGACTCAGCTACCGCCTACGCTACGGGATGGGGCCAGTTGGATATACTACCTTGCAAGTAATTAAACTACAGTGTGATGTGAATAAGTATGTATGATGTGTGAATGTGAATGTGAGTTTGGTTTGTGGGGCATAACTAACACCCTAAATAATAGGAGTGCTATCATGCCGCTACTAAGGTTGAGATCACCGTCCATCTGAGGGACGAGGAGTGAAATACCTGGGAATTTCCAAGTTAAGAATAACATAGTTTATTATATGAATGATAGGTCCGACACTAGTGTTAAGGTGGCCCAGGGAATTTAACGATGTTTATTTTTAAATCTACCTTCTCCTTAAAAAGTTTACAATTTATTTGGTAACGTTTTGCTTTGGTTAACTTTAGCCATATTCCTAAATTTCTTTCCTAAATTCATTAGGTAATTTAAATTCCAAAATGTCAATCTGGAATCTTCTTTCTAGCTTATTAATTTTAAGTATCTAGAGTCCGATTTCAAATTGGCTATTTAATATATAATGTTTATTGACTCTCCTTATTCTTCTCCCAGTAATTATATTATTAGCTTGTGATTCATCTTTTAAACGTAATTGTTTTTCTCCCGTTGAGTCCTTAAACTACTTATTGTTATTGATTTATTTCTGGTTTACTTCCTTGCTAGTAAATGTTACTGAGTAACTTCTAAGATATTTTACTCCTCATCCTTATCTTCTACAACAGTCAAATAAATCTCTTTTCATTCTATTTCGAATTAAAGGATTATATCTTTATTTCCTAATGGGTTGATTTGTTTTCTTCTCCCGATATTTCTCAACGTCAATATATTTATAAAGTAGTTACTATATTGATTATTGAATTCTCTTTTTAAGTTGTTTACTTTACTTAATTAATTTCTCTACTTCTTTACAAAACGTAGTTCATTTAATCTATATTAATAATCCCTAACTCTCTGATTTACTTATTTAAATCGTGATCTTATTGATCGTTCTTCATCTTCTTCACGCCGCCACTACTTCTTCTTCCCAACTCTTAATTCACGTCCTGCTGGTGTTTTGATCAGAATTCTTCCCTGGTGCCAACTAGAGTATAACGGGTAAAGTAGTAGCATAGTTAGTGTGTTAGTTTGTTCGATTGTGTTCCTTGTTTTCTGATTGTGAACTGTTCTGACCTAGACGTTGGTGTTGACGACAAACGTCATTGGTGAATTTGTTGGGTGTCTTCTTGAGTCAAGAGAACGATCAGGTAAATTCTGTGCTCATTATTGGATTTCGATGTGGATTGTTTTCTGTCACCAAACTGTATTTTGGAAAATCTTGTTGGAGGTTATGCTTTCTTTACGTGGTGCAATTGGTTGGTGTTCTGGAAATTGTTAATGGTTTTGATTTGGGAGTTCTTCACTGGTTTCTGTTTATTTTGGGGTTCGTGGTGCTCCCTGACTCACCATGTTGGTTCTCTGCACCGTGAGCATGAATTGGTTACACAGAATTATATATATATTTGCGCTGCATACAATGACTGCAGTTAAGCTCTATGATCTACTCTATGGACTGATGATTCATAGGGGGTGTGCACACTTAAGGACTTAGGGTGAGGGTATTTGTTATTTCGGTCTGTTGTGACTGCTTGGTTGGTTTGTGGATACTCCAGTTGAAGGCTCCCTGAATGGTTTTACTGATTGATGAACATTGAAGTGTGGAAATGGGTTACTGGATTGCAAACTCGAGTGTTTCGTTTATCTAAATTCAAAGGGATTTCTAAAATGTATTTTACGTGATGAGATGGAATTTACTCAGTTTCACTGATTTACGCGATCCCTTCGTGCTTTTATTGTTGTTTTCTGATCGCAGGTACAGATTGCTGACTTGGGGAAATGGGGAATGCACTACGACTTAGTGTTAGGAGAATTGAGACTGCTTTTAAGACTTTAGTTGTTTTATGAGTTTCTAGAGCTCAACGTTTTAAGTTCCTTAATAATTTTTTGTTGTTAAATTCAGATTAAGCTTCCGCATATTTGGTTTCACAATGTTAAGTTGATGTTTTGGAATGTTTTGTGGTTTAATAGCCTGAGCATCCAAGGGTTTGGATGTGGCGGTACCACCTTGGATTACAAGTAAGACTTCCGTTGTTTTCTATGGTATAAGTGTTGCTTAAAAGCACGTTTTTCTTGAGTTGATCTTATTAAAGTTTGGTATGAATTTTGGTTTGCTTTTTGGTCTCTGTTTTACTGTTTTAAACGCATACATGGACCTGTCCGAACGTCCGTCCGGACATCCATGTTTGGACAGGCCCCGAGTGTTTAAGAGGTTTCCTCTATTTTGTCGTGTCCGAACTTCTGTAGCATGCGAGGACGAGGTCGACTTACAAGTCTCGACTTAGGTCCGAACTTGTAAGCTCGGACCAATGTTCGGACACACCGCGTAAGGATTTTTGGATTTTGAAACTCGACTTGTGTCCGAACTTCAAAGTCCAGACACAAGTTCGGACGCCTTTGATTTTAGACTTCTCAACTCTCGACTTGTGTCCGAACTTCCCATGTCCGGACACAAGCACGGACCAACTTCGTTTTGCCCTTCTAGGACTCGTTTGAGGTCCGTTTTTATTGTCGTTTGCGCCGTTAGATTTGTATTTTCATTAGCTATCTTTTGAGGTAAAATCCAGGGTGTTACAAGGAGAGTGCTCACAAGCGCAAGGCTTTGAACGAGGGCCAAAGCACGCAAGGGTACGGGGGAGGAAAGAAGAAGAAACCTTACCCCCAGTTCCAGAAAGGCCAGCACCAGGGTGGCAAAGGCCAAGCCCTAACCACCACTGCTGAGGAGCCACTACAGCTCACTTATGCCTATGCGGCTAAGCCCTTACGCTCTCACCCGCCCAAGGGTAACTACTTAATTCCGAATATCAAGTTAAGGTGTGTATTGTTAAGTTGTGTGTGTGTACTGAATGTGTATTGTGATAACAGCTAGCGCGGGTTTTGGATCCGATCGCCACTACTACTGCAAGTGGTGCAACAGAGACCACCCCGGTAAGGACTGCAAGGGAAATGATGTGCAGTGTCGCTACTGCGCGAAGATGGGGCATCGTGATTACGAGTGCTTCCAGAACCCCAACGGTAGAAACTTCATGCCTAAGGGGCAATGGAAGGGAAAGGCTGCCGCGACCACTGGAGGCCCGAAGGCGATTAACCGGCCGCCCTCCGATCATGGGAAAACGAACTCCCAGAAGGGGAAAGGGTCGGGAGCTGGCAAGTGATAAGTGCAAAACATATAGACTTATTAAGGTTTAACCACCTTATTAATTGCAGCATTTTTTAGTAATGTTTCTCACTTATCTTTGGTTTTTCCTATAATTATGTTGTTATATTAACTGATGTATTATATGTGTTAAACTGTAGGAAAAATGCCAAATAAACACATATATTATATAAAGGATTAAACAAAGTGTCACGTGAAGCAGTGGTGTGCAACCGCCTGCTGAAGGGCGGACGTGAGAGCATGGAGGCAACCGCCTGCTGAAGGGCGGACGTGAGAGCATGAAGAACCGCCTCATATTGCGAGGACGTGACACAAGCAGACAACATAGAGGCTACCGCCTCGTAACAGGCAGCCAAGACATAGAGGCTACCGCCTCATAACAGGCGGACAAGGTAGAGGGCAACCGCCCCTTATTGAGCGGTCAAGGAGGCGGTTGTGACTGAAAATCGAGCCGCCCCAGTTTTCTTCTTTCTTCGCCCGTCGTCGTCTGCAACTTGCCTCCGCGACTCTCTGCAACTCGTCCACTGCCCGCCTACCTTAATTCACTCACGCGTTGTCTCTGTCCCCTGCAATCAATGAGGTGCAATCAATCGGCAATAATTCATCCACGAGCACGCGTGCTTCCTTCTCCTTCCTTTCTTCTTCCTTCTTCTTCTTTTCTTCTATAAAACCCACGAGCTTCTGCTCAGAAAAGGGAGGCCCCTTCCACGAGAAACACTACCGTATTCCAATCGATCCATTATCCCATTCTCCCGTCATCTCCATTTTATTTTCTCTTCATTCCACCAAATCCACCTCTAGCCCTACGTATACAAAATAGCAGAGTGAGCCGGAGTGATTACGGATGATTTCTATTACTCTTGTCTCTGTCTATCTATTTAATATGTTAGGCTAGTTTACGTACGCTCTGGGAACGGTTATTATATGTTTGTATTAATTATGCAATATTTCTACTGGTTTATTTATATACAGTTTGTTACGCTTAAAGGTTATCTCGCACCTTTTTAATAAATGTCATGAGTTTATTAAACTGCTTTACTAAATCTATTTTGATCAGACTGGTGATAAATAGATAGGTTAATTAAGTCGTAAATCTGGAGAAAGCTTATTATGATTTAATGAGTTAGTATTTTCTGATGCAAATGTAATTCCTCAAATACTCCTCTGCCGTTTGCAGGCTTTTGCTTGAGTTTTCATCGGACCTTGCATTACAGGTGAACGAGTTCTTATGAGTTTTCATCGACCTTAAGAAAATAACAGGAACCTTGCCAAATTATTAAACCAATAGAAATAGCTTAATTATGCAGATTATAATAACCTGACCTAGAGTTCCATTTTAATTTATCTATTAACTTAGTTTATTTTATCTTTCCTTTTTATTTAATATACAAGTCATTTAATCCCCCCTCTTGTGACACGCTTAGGTACTATAATATGTACATTAGTCCCACGGTTCGACATCCGGTCGCTTACGATTCGCTATACTACCACGACCGGGATTTGTTTGCAGCCCGACGTTTATTTTGAGTTTTAATTTCTTTTCTTTTAATTTTACACCAGTTTAACCACTCACGATATAACGTCTGCAAAATGGCGCCGTTGCCGGGGACTAGATTTCTTCTAGTCCCTAAGCCCCAGATTATTCACTTGTTATATTAGTATATTTTGTCTATTTTATTTTTTGTTGTTGTTTTTATTAATTATCTTTTATATTTTGTTTATATTATTTTTATGTTTGTTTCTAATCATTTTATTTTCTAACCTGTTTCAGTAGTTTCGTTTTATTTACGAAAACACCAAAAAAAAATATATATCTGTACACGGCAAATGGAAGAAGCGTTTGAATTTTGGCAGGATCTATACTGCTCTGTATGTGGAGGAGCTCATGATTATGAGGATTGTCTCATATTTCAAGAGCAACTCTGGTTAGAAGATCAACCAGACTACTGGAGAGAATCGCTCAACAACAGCAGCAACCAAAGAGCGAAACAGTTCAAGAGGTAGAACACCCCACTACAGATGAGCCATTCATAGAGATCCCTCCCTCTGAAATCAATTACCGCTATTTTCCCTCTTTCTCTGTAATATACCCAGACAATGAGGATACTTATATCCTCGAAAATGAATAGAAGGAATTGCCATCACCTCCCGCCAATATATCCAAACAAAACGCCACTATCACCTTCAAAGAATTAACTTTCTCTGAAGATGATATCGATCAGCGTTCCTTCTATGAGCCTCATCTACAAGAGGAGGATTTTTACATCCTCCAAATAGAGGAAGATAGAGCATCACCGCCGGGTCTTCTGTTAGAACTACGTTACCGCAGTACCTCCTCAAACACCAGGTTTTGTGGAGTATTCATTTTCCTATTTTATTTGCCGAAGTAACGTTTTGTTTTGATCCAGGTTGTTTGCTTTTAATTACTGCCAACTTTGTTATCCTGGCAGAATTGTTGTCTACTTATATTTTTGATCCAGGATAACGAAGCGGGAGTCTAGCCAAAGACTATAAATACGGGCAGCTTACTGGGAGGCAACCCAGTGGTTACATTTTATTGTCCTACTATTTTTGTTTTATGTTTTGTGTTCCATAATTATTTCTATATCTGTTTTTTATAAATAAAGAAAAGAAAGGAGAGAGAACGAGGAGAATTAACTTGGATTCTTCTGGCTGTTTAGAATAATATTACAGGAACATCTTACACATTTCGACGGCTGAACTTAAGTGTGAGGAACGTCTCACCCCTACCAAAGCTTAAGTGTAAGGAAGGACACCTTCCTCAACCTACGATACAAGGGGAGTTTCAGTTCTTCCTTTATTATATTAATAATTAATCCTTTATGAGTCTGTCATATTTTGAAAGGTCCTTTTCTTGATTTAATTCTGATCAATGAGGACATTGCTCCTCTTAAGTGTGAGGAAGGAGAGAGACCTTTCCCTGAAAATATGACAGTTGTTCGATAACGCCACACTCGCTTTTAGCTACTCTAATTGCCTGTATAAAAAAAATGATGAGAAAATGAGATAAAATAATTGTAGAAGTGTCTGAAATTATGTCAAGTGACAACTGAAAGATGGTTTTATTTAAAGGAGTTTGTATAAAATTATTTTCCATCAAAATACTCTATTTTCACTCGAAAAATGATAGATCTGCTGATTGTAAAAACCAATTTAGTTTAGCTTGGGATAATGGAAATATGTGGAAAGTCAAGGAAAGAAAAGGATAAAGACAAGGTACTCCACTGTTTATGAATTTTTCTAACCAATAACAGGCCTCGTCTATCCGGTTATTAAGTTCTTTGGGGTGCTTTAACACCTATCTACCTAAGGTCTCGTGACCTGGGATAGAAGACCCAACACCGCTACAAGGATAGAGAGAAAAGTCTGGGGTACAGAAAAATAATGCAATTTTTTAAAAAAAATTGGATGTTTTGTATATACAATTTTTGCATTCAAAAAAACAAGAAGATGAAAAATTGCAATTTATATTTATAAACATGAGTATGTGGTGTTGAAAGGTATTGCGGAATAAGGCATTACTTCACACCCCTTGTCATCCCGGGTTAGAGAATTGAAATTGGTTGGAAATCCCAGGTTAATCTAACTTGTTTTCTGCAGTCTAGTTTTTCTATGCTTTTATTAAATTGTTCTTCTTCACTGTTTATAAAAACCTACTTCTAAGAGCAGAATTATTCTTTCAATTGTCACTTTGTCTAAATTCCCTTCTACACTTATTTAATCTTGTTTTATTATTATGGCTTAGAGATAATTATATTCCTTATTTTGCTTGAGGACAAGCAAAAGTCAAGTGTGAGGAAGTTTGATAAGTGCAAAACATATAGACTTATTAAGGTTTAACCACCTTATTAATTGCAGCATTTTTTAGTAATGTTTCTCACTTATCTTTGGTTTTTCCTATAATTATGTTGTTATATTAACTGATGTATTATATGTGTTAAACTGTAGGAAAAATGCCAAATAAACACATAATATATAAAGGATTAAACAAAGTGTCACGTGAAGCAGTGGTGTGCAACCGCCTGCTGAAGGGCGGACGTGAGAGCATGGAGGCAACCGCCTGCTGAAGGGCGGACGTGAGACATGAAGAACCGCCTCATATTGCGAGGACGTGACACAAGCAGACAACATAGAGGCTACCGCCTCGTAACAGGCAGCCAAGACATAGAGGCTACCGCCTCATAACAGGCGGACAAGGTAGAGGGCAACCGCCCCTTATTGAGCGGTCAAGGAGGCGGTTGTGATGAAAATCGAGCCGCCCCAGTTTTCTTCTTTCTTCCGCCCGTCGTCGTCTGCAACTTGCCTCCGCGACTCTTGCAACTCGTCCACTGCCCGCCTACCTTAATTCACTCACGCGTTGTCTCTGTCCCCTGCAATCAATGAGGTGCAATCAATCATAATTCATCCACCACGCGTGCTTCCTTCTCCTTCCTTTCTTCTTCCTTCTTCTTCTTTTCTTCTATAAAACCCATGAGCTTCTGCTCAGAAAAGGGAGGCCCCTTCCACGAGAAACACTACCGTATTCCAATCGATCCATTATCCCATTCTCCCGTCTTCTCCATTTTATTTTCTCTTCATTCCACAAAATCCACCTCTAGCCCTACGTATACAAAATAGCAGAGTGAGCCGGAGTGATTACGGATGATTTCTATTACTCTTGTCTCTGTCTATCTATTTAATATGTTAGGCTAGTTTACGTACGCTCTGGGAACGGTTATTATGTGTTTGTATTAATTATGCAATATTTCTACTGGTTTCTTTATATACAGTTTGTTACGCTTAAAGGTTATCTCGCACCTTTTTAATAAATGTCATGAGTTTATTAAACTGCTTTACTAAATCTATTTTGATCAGACCGGTGATAAATAGATAGGTTAATTAAGTCGTAAATCTGGAGAAAGCTTATTATGATTTAATGAGTTAGTATTTTCAGATGCAAATGTAATTCCTCAAATACTCCTCTGCCGTTTGCAGGCTTTTGCTTGAGTTTTCATCGGACCTTGCATTACAGGTGAACGAGTTCTTATGAGTTTTCATCGGACCTTAAGAAAATAACAGGAACCTTGTCAAATTATTAAACCAGTAGAAATAGCTTAATTATACAGATTATAATAACCTGACCCAGAGTTCCATTTTAATTTATCTATTAACTTAGTTTATTTTATCTTTCCTTTTTATTTAATATACAAGTCATTTAATCCCCCCTCTTGTGACACGCTTAGGTACTATAATATGTACATTAGTCCCACGGTTCGACATCCGGTCGCTTACGATTCGCTATACTACCACGACCGGGATTTGTTTGCAGCCCGACGTTTATTTTGAGTTTTAATTTCTTTTCTTTTAATTTTACACCAGTTTAACCACTCACGATATAACGTCTGCAGCAAGGCCACCCTGAATGTGGTAGACCGGTCAAAGGCTGCTAGACCCTCTTCTAGACCAGGTACTACTTACACCACTGAGTGAAGTAATTGACTACTTACCGCATTTAATGCATGAGTGTTAGCAAGTCCAAATGTGCAATTATATAATTAAAGAGTTAAAGTATAATGTATAATTTACCTAAGTTAGATAATTCTAAACCTTAGGAACCTTCAATATTTGTTATCCAATCCCTCCCACACCGAAACCAGAAGAAACCACCATCAGCATCACCGATTTCCTGATAGAGCAATGTCAGGTTATCCAGCCAGGTATGATATTATTAAATGGATACCTGACACCCGAATACCCGAGTGGATCGAAGATGAAGTTGAAGATGATGTGCATGGGTAAGGACTAGAATCCTTACACCAAGACATATCACGACGTGCGAGCAGAAGACGGAGCAATAGTACCAAGGATACGTGAGGAATTCCTTGCGGTCGTTAACCACGCCATGGGAATTGCTCAGTGAGTTGAATCGGATCCAATTCCGAGTGTTAAAGCAGATTTGTGTATTGTGAACTTCTACCAGAAAGGTGGACGGTTGGGTTTACACCAAGATAAGGACGAAACACCCGAGTCTTTGAGTAAGGGAGTACCCGTGGTGTCTTGGTCCATTGGTGATACCGCAGTGTTTGTGTATGGCGAGCAGAAGCGTGCAGATCTCGCAAAGAAGTTGGTGTTGAAGTCAGGAGATGTACTAATCATGGGTGGGCAGTCGAGGATGTTGTATCACGGTATCAAGAAGATCAAACTGAATACCGCACCTTTGACAGTAATCAATGCCACACACATGAAACCCGGGCGTTTAAATTTGACATTTCGGCAATTCTAAAGCCTTGTGTAACCATGTAATGGGGGAAACCAGTTTTATGTTAAGGATGTTATATATTAGATATGTTGACAATGTAAACCTACTTGTGGTGTAAGGAGTATGTTAATGAATAAAACGACGTTGTTTTGGAGTATGTCAGCCATGTTGTTACTATGTACTTATGAAGTTTGTGAACTGAATTAGGCCGAGCACTCGGAACGGGAGGTATACTGGGTGTATGTAATGAGGCAGAAGCCGGTAGAAGCGGCACTATCCTCACCGGTACCTTTCCAGTTAATGGCGTGGACGCATCGATCTTGCTCGACTCTGGAGCCTCACACACATTTGTCTCGCTTTCTTTTGCGAAGAGGTTGGGGTTAGACGGTGAAGAGATGCCTGACTTCCTAGTCACTCTCCCGTTGAAAGAGCAGATCAAGTGTACCCGCTATCACCGAGATGCTATTGTACGAATAAAGGATGAAGAGTTTCCGATCGACATGATAGAGTTCGAGGGACTTGGATTTGATGTGATTGTGGGGATGAACTAGTTGGAGCGGTACAAGGGTCGAATCATATGTGCCGAGCATCGACTGCTTCTTCGGAGTCCGACTGGGGTCAACATTTCATACCGCTAGAGGCCCAGGGAGTCTTCAACTCAGATTATCTTTGCTATGTCTATGTGAAATACCCCGAACTTAAATATGGTGATTAAATTATTCTAATATTGTATTTAAGGGCCTAATAGTGCCTAAGTAATTTTGGTAAGGAAAATAAATCCAAAAGAAATAAAGAAACGCTTAAAAAGCGAAAAACGCTAAATAAGCGTTAAATAACCATAGGCGGTATGAGGCCTCGGTTAGCGTATTATATGGATTTCTAGGGCTTAATAAGACCAAAATAGCATATGGGAACAAACCCCGAAGAAAACGGATCCAAATAATGTATTAAAACACTAATAGAGCTTTAGCGCGCGTTTTTCGAGAAAACCCGAAAATGCGACTTTGAGTGGTCAAACGAATCCGTAAAAATTATAGTTCATTAAATAACTATAATTAAACATTAATGGAAGCTTAATAACCAATAAAATTAAAGAAACGAGAAAATTCCGGAAAACGGGCCCGATTAGTGAATAGTGCTAAATCGGGTAAATAAACGAGCGTTTTCTGTAAAAGATGAAAAATGCTCCAGCTTACATATATATATGTGGGGCCGGTTTTTTATTATGAGAGCAGCCCCTCACACACACACACAAGTAATAAAGAAAGAAAGAAAAAGAAAGAAAGGAGGAAAAAGGTACAAAAAGCAAAAACCCTCTCTCTCCTCCCATTTCCCTCCTCTCTCTCTTCTTTCTTTCTTATCCATCATCACCTTCCTCCTCCTCTCTGGTCGCTGGCGATTTCTTTCCCCCATCCATGGCAACTCACCTTCTCAAGCTTGCCCAAGCTTTATTAAAGCTCCAAATCAAAAACAAACTACATATTCTTCATCCCCTCAACATTCTCTATCATTCTATCTTTTCAAAATTCGAAAAGAGAGAACTTCACCTCCATGGGTTTTCCCCATTCAAAGAGAAAATAGCACCAATGGGTAGCTTGGAGTCTCCTCTCTCCATTAAGGTAAAAATCTCCATATAACCTTCATGTTTTCTCCATCTCTCTTCATAACCGATTTTTACCCCTATGTAATACCATGTTTTCTCTCTCTCTTTTGAGCATCAACTTCACCTTGAAATGGTGGTGGATTCTTCTTATTGAACCAAGGGCTAAAACCCCTCCTAAAACACCCCAAAGATAAACCCTAGAAAAACTTGCTTTAAACATTTCTATGAACTAGCATTAATTAAAGGGTTAGTATGTTAATTTTACTTGTTTTATGTGTATTGGGTAATGGGAATGGAGTTTGGCAACTCCATTCCCCATGTGACCGATTGTGCAAGAAAGAGGGAGGAGAAATGGAAAGGAAATGAAGGAATTTAAAAGCTCAAGGTAAGAGCTCCTTCTTAATGCTTAATTTTAATGCATTAGAGTAATGGGAATGGGTAAACAAATAAAAGAACCAAAACTATTGTATTAATATTGAAGTTTATGAAGTTTTGAGTATTTGTGAACTAGTAAGTGAATTGTAGGCCTTGGAGCCGAGTATATTGTGTATGAGGATTGGTATTAATGTTTGATGATGTATTGATGTATTAAGAATTGCTGTTATTGCTGGTAGGACCCTTGTATGGGTGTGGCTAGAATAGGAATGATTTGGATGAGAAAGGATATGTGTGGATAAGTAAGGAAAGTAGGTGAACTATGGTGAAATTTTAGTAGGAATTGTGCATTAAGAATGACTTGGTGAATGGGAGAACCAAGGTGTGTCTTGGAGTTAGTAGAGATGTTTAGTAGGTATGGAATGGTAATGGTAGTATGAGAAATAAGAAGGTGAAATCTGTAGCAAAGAAGTATCAAAATGCATTGTAGGAACTAGGACGAATTAGTGTGCAAGATTTGGTAAAAAGAGAGTTGGACTTTGGTATAAGTAGTGTAGTTGATTGGAAATGGATTGGAATGGTAAGATGAAGTTGGGACAAGATGTAAAATTCAAAGAGGAGTAAAGGAAATGCACAAGTGTGCTAACTGTAACAGAGAGGAAGAAAAATCTGTAGAAATGGAGCAAGTATTGAGTATGGATTTGACTAATGTGTTGAGGAGGTTTAGGACTGGATTAAGGCATGTTTTAGGATGCTTAAACATGTGGAAAGATTAGGAAATGATTAGAGGTGAATTAGGGGTTGAAAACTGATGGAAAACTGTAAATTTTAACAGTTCCAGAGGTGGTCCGGGTTTGCAAATCGGTACGCAAACCCGGACCATAGCAAAAACACGGCTGAAGGCCATCCCAGGGGGTGGTCCGGGTTTGTAAACCCGGACACAAACCCGGACCACATGAAAAATGCAACAGAATGTAGAAACCGTGTCTGGTCCGGGTTGGTAACCCCAGACACAAACCTGAACCAGTGTAAAAACATGCCAGAGAGTACTTTTAAGTGTTCTAATAATGGGGAAGTGAATGGTATTGGTTTTAGAAGTTGTTAAGGCCTTTTTTGGTGATATTTAAAGGCCCTAAGAAGTGTAAACAAGTGTAGGAAGTGAGTGAGAAGTAAGGACATAATCCGACATGGGTTAAACTAAGTATACCGGGACAACGGGGGTAAGTACGGGAGTAGTAATTATTGATTACCGTTGAGCATAGCATTAATAACAATGTTTGAAACATTACCAGTGGAACAAGTGTGAACCAAGGTACAAGGGAACACATGGTAAAGCTAACTCCGGTGAAAGGTATGATTTTCTCATGCCCCGTATGCTAACCGAGTTACGTTGATTTGTGTGTTGTATGCCGGCTAATTAAGATTAAAGCATGAAAACGGTTTATTGCCTTTTATTGTATGTCTTGTTGTATGTTGTATGAGCTAACCCTTCTTGATTGATTGTTTGGCTTCACTAAGTGCGAAGATCGACTAATAGGTGAGTCTTGTGTTTAGTGGCACGTAGTGAGAGTCATGTTGTGAACTAACGGGAACGTAGAAACACACTAAACTAACAAACCAACAAACGTTAACGAAAACCAATGAACTCACTAGAATGTGAGAGAGTGTACGGGAGTAGTAACCTCCCGATAATGGTAGGAGAACCGAAATGAATAATCCACAAACAATAAGTAGTGGAAGTATATAAATGAACTCTACTAGAGGAATTAATGTTGGTGCAAGTCATGAACCCTGAGAGTAGTAAAGAATGATGAGGGATTTTGAAACCCTTAGAAACTAGTCGACCCACTATGAGAGGATCCGACTGATGTAAGTAACGTCCCGAACATGAGAGTATTCGATACGTTGGGGAAACCCTTAAACCTGAGAATACTAGACGGTGGCAATTCCCTAAGCTAGTGGAGGTTATTGAGAGAGATACTTCTAGGCTAATCCATGAGATTGTAAGATGCTCCAAGAGAGGAGTGTTGGGAATTTGAGTAGTCCGGTAAAAATGGATACTTGTATATTGAGGAGCTAAGTGTATAGCCCATTGTATTTGTAGGCCCGGTGGGGAGTCTTGTGTATGACTCCGCCCAGAGACCAAAAGTAATGAGTATTGTGTATTGCGTATGTGTGAGTAAAGTAATGAGTATTGAGTATTGCGTAAGTATGATTAAGTAATGAGTATTGAGTAAGGAGTAAGTATGAGTATGTAGTGAGTACCGAGCAATGAGTAACTGTGAGTAAGGAGAAGAGTATGGGTACGGAGTATGTGAGAGCAAGTAGTGAGTACTGAGTAAGAGTAAGTAATGGTAGCAGTGAGTACTGAGTAAAGTATGAGTGAAGTAAAGAGTAAGGTATTGAGCGTTGTGTGAGTAAAACAACGAGTAAGTAAGATTAAGCCTGTGTAATCTTTGTGAACCCGAATAAGGAGAAAGAGTGCATCCGATGAAACCGGATGAACGAATAACTAACGAACGGTTGACTAACAAATTGTCTTCCTTGGTAGGTACGAACCTTGTACATGTATGTAAGTATTGTTGATGTATTGTCGTAGATTAGTATGTATGCATGCATGTAAAACGAACTCCATGTATATCGGACCCAAAGTAGTCGGCGTACCGCGGTTAGCATGCGGTATATGCGAATTTCATATGCAGCAATTTTGCTGAGCCCCTAGGGGCACCGTTTTTATTTAACAGGTATTTGAAGCTGACAGCCGTTCGAGAGTGTAGGACGGGGCTGCTATGTAAGCGGGTAGTTGAATTATAGGATTTGTATTTTTATTGCAATGCGAATTCGGAAGTCCAAACTGTAACGGTAATTTAAGGATTGTAGTAGACTCGGTATAGTATTGTATTGGAGTTGTATTTGAATTATGGTTGAATAAGCAATGGGATGCAATGTATTGTGTAGAGTACTCGGTATGTTCATATTCATCAGACCGATAGTATGTAGGATTGTAACTCGCCTTGTTAGTCACGTGGGTGACTAACGGCATTGTACACCCGCCGTTGTGTAGGTAATATCCGCTGCGAAGGTAAGTAATTGTACAGTAATGACGGTATTAGCGGTAGGG
Organism: Limonium bicolor; assembly: GCA_023374045.1. Taxonomy (NCBI): domain Eukaryota; kingdom Viridiplantae; phylum Streptophyta; class Magnoliopsida; order Caryophyllales; family Plumbaginaceae; genus Limonium; species Limonium bicolor. Next base: position 100,556,193 of record CM041781.1, on the reverse strand, counting down.
GTGTTATAAAAAGTGGTATCTATAGCTCTGATGGATGAAATACCGAGTTTAGGAAAATACCGAGTTAGGAATTAGAGACTTAGGGCTAAGGGTTGAGTGTTAGCGTGTAAGGTACGCTGGTTAGAAACCCTCGGGTGATCCGGAAACCTACAACAACCATACCCGCCCTCCACATCCCCCGGTATTAAGTTGGGATAATAACGCTAGAGAGATGGAAGGACCTCTCACACTCGGGTAAAACCCGATCTGGCAATTGCAAAAGTAAACCTTATTAGAAAAGAACCTGTCATACGGTAGAGTCCAAGAACTGGAAGTCCCAAAGACGGTTCCCGTTGGATGACGATGACCGCACTTAATGGTGGAGGATTGAAGATCCTAAATACAGGATAAGGAAAGCTACGGCACCATGGGGCGACGTGCTTCACAGTCGCGAGTGCCATGAGTAGCCAGCAAGAAGAGGAGCACGACCGCGCAACGAAGCGAGGAAGATAGAGTAACAAGCCCGAGACAAGAGAGTCTACGGACTGTAATGTTTAATAATACCAATAACGGTATACAAACCAACTAAGGCATTGGTCGAGGTTGGGTCAACACCAAACCTACACGCCAAGAGGCCGTGACAACCGAACAACATAGTTCAGATGACAATGAAAGTATTCATAAAACATACACCTATAGGACTACAACGTGGTTCCTAAGGATAAGACAAGTCTCGTTAACCACAGTGAAGGTGTGAGACACCCGAATTGACAACAACCATGTCAAGAACGCTGATAAATGACTCAAGAGATTGATCACCAAGGTCAAACGACCAAAGGAAGATCTAATAAGACCACCAAATATGGATGGAAACGATACCGTAACCGGTATACGTTAACCGAAAAACAACCTACCCGCGCACTTGCCCAGGGCAAGTGCAGCAACTACAAGACGGTTGGGAGACTTTTAACAACCCGCAAATACTTGCTAAAGTATCGCTATGATGAATGGAGAAAATATAGGAGTACCAATCCTAAGGATTAAACAACAAAAGCTTGGAAAGGCCTAACGGCCCGACCATTGTATCAAGAACATACCAGTCAGCAAGAAGCTGGACTTGGTCAAGACCTCAGACATGGTGTGAAATACCCCAAACCTTGATATGAGGTTTAAATATTAAACTATGGTATGTAAAGGCTAAAAAGTGCCTTAGAGACATCGGTGAACAATTTAAACCATAGTAAATGCAATAAAGCACTAAGATACAGTTTGAGCGAAAACATGCTCTAAGCTAGGAGTGAACTTGGTTTAGGACCAAAGAGCCTACCAAGACTTAATATACTCAATTAGATTTAATAAGGCTAATTAAGTCCTTAGGGAACTTGGTAGACAGTTAAACCAAACAAAGCACAAGAAATACCTTAAAGTCAATATGAGCAAAAATGTGCTCTAAGCTGGGATAAATTTGTATAAAACCTAATGGTCATACTTATACCTTATAAATATGTTAATGAACATATTAAATCAATTACTAAAGAAAACCAAGCTTGAAACAAGTTAAAACACAAAAGTGCTTAAGGAGTCATAAAGCACGTTTTGAAAAATTGTCTTGTAAATGAGTTTTTGAATGGCAAATGTCCATCATTACTCTTTAATTAAAATGTGTACTATATAGCATCACATTTGGAAGTCTATATCAATGGGAAATCAAAAATTTCACATCTATGTGCCTTGTTTTAGTGAATAGTAACTAAAATAAGCTAGTTTGTAACATATGTTGTTTAAGTAAATAAATTGATCAACAAAGACTATAATACCCCTACTACTAATGGGGCCGGTTTTTGTAGTAATGAGTCACCAAACATGTTAGTTCATTAAGTAACAATGATGACTAATGGTTACTATTTGCTTTAAGGTATAAATATCTTCTAAAAAGCAAAAGCAATCTCCATTCTCTCATTTCTCTTCATCCCACACGTCTTCAACCTCTCTTCTATATCTTCTTGCTCTCCATTCTCGGTTTGCTATAGTAGCCTCTCTTCTCCATTTTCATTTCCTTGCCAAATCCAACTCCATGCTCCAAATCAATTCTAAGACCATATTTGTGTAGTAGACCAAGCTCTACATTTCTACCTTTTCAAATCTTCAAGAACTCAATTTTGGTGCCATGGAGATTCACCATTGAAGGAGCTTGAGCTATTTTACACATTGTTGTTCTCCTTTGCTTCAAGTAAGGAAACTCAAAGAAAAACCAAGTTTTCCTCTCATTTTGTGTTGTCCAAAAATTCACCTCACAATGGTGTCTTACCATGTTGTTTTAGCTCCATTTGAACCTTGCAAGGGCTAGGAGGAGTCCTTTCTTGATACTTATTCAAGTTCTCTTCCAATTCCAAGGTAAAACAATTACCTTAATGTGTTAAGACAATATATGTGCCTAGGGTTTACAATGAGATGAAGCATAATGCTTGAATGCTCATTCTATTATTTGTACCATTGTTTAGAAGTTGACAAACAACCAAACACCTAACCAGTTTTACAAGGAAACAAGAAAGAAGTTGTGTGAGGAAAAAGAGGTAAACAAGCTATCTCAATGTAGTTTAAATGCCTTAGGAAAATGAGCTTGATTGCTTAATAAAAAAATAAGGAGCCAAAGGTGAATGACCTAGAAAATGCTCTCAAGGAAACTTAAGGGGCATATGTGATGTTGAGTGTATTTGCAGGTTAAAGGCAATATACTATGTGGAAATTCAGTGTTATGATTAGCATTTAAGGGCCTAAGAGCCATGCAATTTAATTATGCACTATATTGTGATGTAGTGCTATAGGTGTGAAGTTTGTGTATAAGAAAGTGTTTGATGGTTTTTAGTGTTCTGGGTGTTTGTTGGTGAAAATAATATGTTTTGGTTTAGTAATGTTCTAGGAGAACCATGTCAAAATTTAGGTAACAAACAAGAAGTTCTAAGGGTTTAAAATGAGTTTGATAAGTTAAGAAATGTTTAGAATGGTTAAGAGTTGTCCTAGTGAAAGAAACAAGCATTAAGGTGTTCAAAGATGTAAAAAGGGCCTAGGCAATGTTCTAGAGGATTTGATAATGCAAAGGATGTTTTGGGATACACCAAAGTCATTTAGACTTGTGTTGAGATTTATGCAAACTTTGGTGAAAAAGGATTTCAAGAATGACATAAGGAGTTAGTTATGGGAATAGATGCTTGAGAGATGATGTTGTGGTGGTGAGGAAACATTATTGGCATAGTGGTTATCATAGGTATGGAACACCACTTAGAACCTAAGGAGAATATAATAAGTGTTAGGATTTCGGTATGAAATGAGTAAGTGATTAAGGAGATAGGAAATGAGTTTTATGGAGTTGTATGAGGGTGTGAGTGTACCAAAATGATGTTTAGGAACATTGAGGCTTTAGGAGAAGTTTGGTGAAATTGGTTAAGTGCTTAAAGGCTTAGAAAATGAGTGTTTTGCCTTGTCCGAACATCCGTCCGAACAAGGACGTTCGACAGGCCTGTTGCGTAAGAATTTTCAGAGTCTCGACTTGTCCGACCTTGGGAAGTCCGGACACAGTTCGGACGTACCTGCTTCTTCATTAATTTTCCTCGACCCATGTCCGAACTTCGAAGTCCGGACACAAGTTCGCAGGCGTCTGTATTCAGTTTTGAGTCTCGACTTGTGTCCGAACTTGGGAATTCCGGACACAAGTTCGGACAGGCCACTGTATGGACCAAAAACTTTGTTTTAAGGTGGAAAAGTTGCCTAAAAATGGTGATTACTAAGTAATGATGTTATAAGAATATTAAGGACATGTTAAGTGAGTTTAATGACAATTTGGGGGAGAGGTTGTATTAAAATGTAAAAGTAAAAAAGTTAAAAAGTGAAGTTATGTAACTAAGTTAATGGGGAAAAGTTATAAGCATTAGACTTTAAACAATCATGTTACCCCCCGATGTTATAAAATACATTTAATGTTTCAGTTGTTCAGAATTGCTCGAGGAACATAAGTGGACATGGTAAAGTGGACTCCGGGACAGGTATGGTTTTCTTGCAACCTGTGTCCTACCGGAGTACACCGGCTTGTATGCCAATGTGTTTTTTCTGTATGTTTGCCACGTTGTAAGATAAAACATGTAATGAGTTTACAGTAATTCATATATGTGGCGTGTTCAACTCCGATACCATTTAACCTCGAAGGTGTTAAACCTAGTTAGCTGAGTCTAGGATCACATGAGAGTTCGGTATTCGGATAAACGACCCGAACCATGGGACGTTCTAACCACGGCTATGCGTGTGTTAATTGTGTGATATGTGTGTGTGTATGTAGGGATCTCCCTTGTATGTTTAACTCAGTTGTAATATTGTATGTGTGTAGTTGTGATAGACTCCACGTGGGGTTCTAACTAATATCTAAAAGTAGTATGTACTAACAGTGGTGAGGAATCCGGTTTGGCCGGTCGCGCGTTTGTTTTGGGAGTGGGTATCCTTCTTAGCTTACCCTCCTCTCTGTTATAGTTGTTTCCCTCACGGGTTATGATCTCCCATTAGCTTATTCCAAAGCTTGGCTATTCTGACTTAAGATCGGTTTAGGGGGAACATGTGTTTGTGTGGTGTGTTCGGGCCTCCAAACCCGAACCATCTTAACTTAAGTTACTCGTCCGACTATTAGGACGGTAATGAGTGTTGTTGTTGTATAACGAGCTTACCATGAGGGTGACACCATTCTCTAGGCTCACCAGTGAATTAACTATGTTTGGGTCGGTTCCTAAGAGGACCGTTCCCGTTATGTTAGGTGATGTTGTTGTAATGCAATTCCTATTGTGATGTTATCATGTGAACGTCGAGACGTGAAAAGTGTGGTTATGTTTTGTTATCGAGAATGTTATGTGTTGTAAGATATGGAGTGTGTGGATCATGGAAATGAATCCCAGTTTGTGATAAGAGGCGTTTAAGGATAACCCAATTTAAGGGTAAGTGTCGTCTATTAAGAAAGTAGCTCCATTAGAGGAGGAACACTCTAGGGATAATGAATACCATGAGTGACTTATCAAGTAAGGATGTATTATCCGTTTGTTGAGCCCATTGAGGCGAAATGTTATGTGTTTGTGTGTTTACGTTGCATGCATAATTTAAATATAATCAATCATGCTAAGACACAATTAGTTGTGCGTGGCCCGGTAGCATGTGGGCTACGGATTACCATACCAGCAAAGGTGCTGAGCCCCTTGGGGCCACCCTTTCTCTTCTTTTCCTATTTCAGGTTCAAGGAGCTGGAAGCCGTTCGAGAGTAGGACGGGGTAGTCGTGGTACATGGGTAATCATGTAAGTTATATATATACAGTAGGAGTAGTAAGACCGAAGTTGTTATCGCATCAGTTTGTGATACTCGGTACATTAGTAAGGTTAGTGTAAGCGGGTTGTTAATGAAAAAGTATAATGATGTACAATTGCTCGGGAATCTAGTCCATCAGACCGGTACAATGTGTATGTAATAGCCTTGTTAGCCACGTGGGTGGTTAACGGCGTGTAACACCAATGAGTTAAGTTATTCAATGAGGTGTGTATTCCGCTGCAGATTGTTGTTATGTATTTGTTGTTGGATGGGGTGTTACATGGCGACACCATGAAGAACTTCTTTTAACACTTAACTGTTATTTTAAAACTCAAATTTTCTTTCAAAAAAACAAACCCTTCTTTTAAACCTTGGATTTTTAAAACCAAACCGACGGAATTTTGGTGAGTATCATAGAATGATACAAGAGGAGTTGACAATAGAATACTTCATCTCGGCGTGTGATGAACACTACGAGTGTACCCAAATACGGGATGTGGGACGACCGCACTCCGAAGGAGCTTACGGGCCTGACAGATAGTTAGGTAAGTGGTAACGTACCAACAAGGTACCCCACGTATGTATACATGTAGTGTACAAAACACGGGAAGTAGTCAACTCCGTCTACGGACCGTAAGTAAATTCAAACCCAAACAGTTGGATACTTCAAACGAGCAAAGGGAACTCAGATAAGCATACAAGCTAAGGAGTCAAGAACTCACTCCAGGAGGATGATTAAGAGTTAAAGTGCGAGAAGCACTAACAACCGAACAAGACATTGGATATGTCTAGAAGATATTGAAGTAAAGCATGATAACTGGAAGGAATACCCAGCCTAAACGCTGTAAGGCAAACGCCTAACATTAACACACCAGTGTTCAATGAACGGGATAGAATTCCCAAGACAACTACCACAAACACACAGGGTGATCATATAAGGTACCGATGGATACCATTCACCACTAAAGGAAATACCAAACCGGTAAAACATAAGGAGAAACACCAATGGTCTACCCTAAGAACGGGAGACTTTATAACCCTCAACGTAACTCAGATCTAGAACCACAAGGTAGGATAACAAACTGGATATACTCATAAATGTCAGCCAGATGCTACCGTATAATCAGTACTACCCAGGAGCAATCCATAAAGGGTATCAAGTCAACATAGTTGAATGAGATGTCGTGGTCAGAACACCACAATCGGAACAAACACCCGGTCATAACACCGAAGGGATCCCACTTGACAGGGGATACCCCAAATTAATAAATGGTATCGATCAATACCAAGATACAAAAAGGGTCTCCAACAAACGGAAGCGTGATGCGACGATCTTATCATGGAGCCTAGTATCACCTCCAAGCCATTCCATGGTATACGGAGAAGTAACCACTTTGGAACAGCCTATGTTGAGCAGAGCTCTAGGCAATATGGCTAGTAGGCCATGAAACTATACTATATACAACCCAACGCTTGCAAAACCCTTGTAAACCATATGGAAGTGGTCAAGGACAGCACCAATAAAGGTTATAACCAACGAGCAAGGATACCTCTCATAAATGTGAGACCGCGAGAGCAGTGACACATGGAACCAATAAGGGGATACCATCAATAAATGTCTGAAATACACCTCTTTCAGAACTACTAATGTAGTGAAGCTTGAGCATACAATTATTGCCAAGTGATGTAAAATAAGCATCAATAGCCATTGTTGACAACCAAGGAGTAACCAGTTATAAAACCAGTGACGCTCAAAGAGCTCAGAAAAATAAAGGAATGCCATATTCTGTACTTAGCCAAATAAACGCTGAACCATGGCATAAATGGTGAAAATGTATGAGCTGAAGCTAGCAACAGCGGATGCCATGTAAACCAATACTATAGAATCAATAAGAACATGGTGCGAGCAGACGACCAGTGTATGTGAATAATCACCCAATGCTATGGAATTATTAATACGAGATAGTGGACAGACTCCTGCACCAAATGATGAAGCACCACCTGAAGGAGTAACGATCATTCCTATTGCGATCTCATAAGAGAGTTAGTACCAAGAGTTTACGCCTCTGCACTCTGTAGGACTGAGTGTTTTGGTATTGCACTTGTGCACTCTAGTAGAAAAAAGGCCTATTTCGGCGGTTCCAATGGGCCTATTTCGGCGGTTGTGAACCGCCGAAATGAGCACCGCCGAAATAGGTGTGAGCACCTATTTCGGCGGTTGTAACCGCCGAACTAGATGTACCTATCTCGGCGGTTCTTAGAGAACAACCGCCGAGATAGGCCCCTGGGATTGACCGTGTGTGAGATTGACCATGAGTCTATCTCGGCGGTTCTTAGAGAACAACCGCCGAGATAGACCCATGGTCAATCTCACACACGGTCAATCCCAGGGGCCTATCTCGGCGGTTGTTCTCTAAGAACCGCCGAGATAGGTATATTTTTTTTTTTTTTTTCCATCCCAGCTTATATATATATTATTCACCACATTTGATTCAATCAGACCTGTAATAATGCTTCATCCATACAGGGAGCTCCAGCACACATTTAAAAAGTTATAAAAGCTCCCAATTAATACCAACGACGCACCACAATTTGAGAGTTAACAAAACCAATGCAATTACACTTACTTTCACACTTTCAATACAAATAAAAAACACCATTACAATTCAAATCTACCATTACACCATCCACAAGTGTACAGAGTTATATTTACATACTCGAAAAAGTTAGCAAAACATCTTCATGATCATCAATTCATTAAACTTGTGCAGACGAACTCCGACCATTCCTCAAGCATCTCAACAATTTGAGCATCATCATACTGACCACTTTGAACACTTGTTCGTAAGCCTTGAAAAAAATGAACATTAATCTAAAACGTACAAGTCTAACAACATGTAAAGAGCATAACTGAAACTTTCAAAGAATGTTACCATGTCTAACGAGTGCTCTGGTAAAAGGTTCGCCGCTCCTACTATGTCACTCATGAATCTCATGACATAGTATCCACATTCTGACCCCCCAGGCTGCACCGGACACTATACAAACACATATTGACAGTTATAAACAAGTTTAAACATTATCACACATTTATCAATTAATAGAGTACCTTGACAGTGTTCCAAGGGATGTTACTCTTCATTGTTATACCCTGGAGTCTTAATGCAGCTTCATGGAACTATATACATCAGCAATATATATAGTTTTAAGCATCAGTAGCAAGTTATGAAACAGTTAATGTTAAGTAAAATAATTGTTGTTTACGATAACAAAATAATTACCCCAGTATTGCGGTGGAGATCTTCGGTCTCTTGGCACCCGCACCAAGTGAGTCAAATTGCAAGATTCGTGGGTGCTTCCCCATCACCAGCACAAGCAATGACCAATGTCGACTGTCCACAAATTACACAATGTGTTGAAATCATTAAGCAACTAACACAAACTATATGTTTTAGATAATACTAAGAGAAATAGTCAAATATCATACCCTGAATGATATGGCAGCATAATAAATGACTTGTTCGAACATTCATAGAGGGCATTCGTCATATATTGCATAAGGCCTTGCGGATCACTTGTCATCTGGACTTCATGCACATAGCAGGACACAGGAATCCAAATCTTTGATCTTCATAGACATTGATCGCCTTATCATGCACCCACCTATGAGGCAATATCATTAGTCATTAACTTTTATTCAAACATCTAATTCATCACCAATTAATGAATTCAAAATATAAAAGGTAGAAGTCACTCACATGGCGGCCGACTTGATAATCGACACATTCAACCAATCCCTCCTGAAGCACTCCTCGAAGTCGGACATATACATCCCAAATCGATGTATATCTTCTCCTTGAACTATATAGTGAAATATCCGCTCGGGATCTTCCACAATGAGGGAATCACTATCCGGTGGTAGCACCAACAACGAGGAATGCAGAATCTGCATATTGGTCGAAGCCGGCCAATATTCTCTTCTCCACCAAAGCAGGTCTAAGCACAAAATTTGTGGATGCCTTTGATTGCACAGGTGTGGCAATTCTTTTTCCTTTGCCCTTATCAGTCTTCGGTGGGGTCATATCCTATGATATTAGTCTAATTAAGTATATGGATGCAAGGTGGTACACCAATAGTTTTATAGCAACGGTTAAGAGTAATACCTGCCCAGGGAGTCTGACCAATCGTGCAGGCCACTGCACTGTCGCAGTTTGTGCAGAACGCACGGTAGGTCTTTGTGGGACGGCACCGGTAAACCGACGTCAGCATGCTCTGCAACAAATTCGTCTACAAGCACTCGTGCATGGTAATGTCGGAGTGGTTCACCGTGCACAATATCACTTGGACGAGAGGGGAAAAGTTTTCCCCATGCAACCATGACCTCTTGTACTCCAATTTGTAAAAACAGATGGCACTCAGTGGGTGCCTGAGTGTTATGTGGAACTTGTTTAGATAAAATTGAGAATTCTTCTATGATGATATTAGTGATCAAGTTAAAAATCATAATCGTCATGTACTCAATTGAAATGTAGTCTAACCTGTAGAGATGCATAGGGAAACGGATCAGCCGAGTGGACACTACTTCTCACTACCGGTGCACTTCTGCTGAATGGGTGACTGATCAACTGGTGGTCGAGAAACCTCTTGGCTTTCATGCTGCTGTGGCTGAATCCTTGATATAGCCTGAGCGATCCTCTCGTCGACGTTCTGAGTAATCCTCTGCTCCATCTCAGCCAACGCTCTCAGGTGCTCCTCGTAGCTAATCGACTGTCCCCGGCTGATTCTGGACCCGGGTGCGCCAAATGCCTGGCGGATACCAACGTGCCCACCAAACCCAATGGCACGACCTGGATGATCCTTCTTACCAAGAGCGCGTGTAAGAGGATCATCATTCCTCTGTGAGGTCCAGGTGCCCTGGGTGAGCTGAGAGCTTAATTCACCCTAATATAACACACAAATACAGTTATTAGTTTAACATAAGTTCATATACAAAGGAAATGAACAGTTTGACTGAAAATGAAATGATATCACTTACCATTTGAGCAATAACTGCTCTCGTGGCTTCATCATATTGAGGATTTTCGGGAGTAGAGTTCTTCGGAATGTGGCTTAACTCCCACACTTTCATTCTTCTGCCACTGGCATCCAATGAGCCATCCGTGGGCAGATATCCCTTTTGCTCCCATTCTGGTACCCTTTGAGCAATACTTTTTCCACCTAAGTGGTGAGGGTACAGATTCTTCTTAGCATTTGCTTGTTGTTTCGCACGGAGAGCCTGCATAAATTAATGGGATCATGTTAAGTGAAATTGAACACAAAAAAACATAAGAAATTAAGATTAATTTATGTATGTATGACAATAAAGTGCACCTGGAACTCAGGTGTGTGACGCCTCTCAACAAATTGTAGCCATTGCTCTTCTGTTATGCCCTCGTAAACCTCCCATGGTGGTCTCACACCGTCTCCACCATGATCTGGCTCATCTGGATCTTCTGGAGTAGGCATCTTGTAGATGTACTTGTCAGCCAACTTATTCTTGTGGTCCCGGAACTGTTTCGACATCGCTGATAGCACATCGTTTTTAAGTGCGGGATCCACGGAAACGAGACTACGTACATGATCATTCAGTTAGTAAAGTCATAAATGTTCTATTATTTCACAAAAGATCATAGTAATAATGTAGAGATTTACCTGAAGACGCTGAAACATAGTATCCTTCAATGATTGAGGCACTTGCTTCCAGGTGTGGTTTATGTCGCAATATGACTTCACCAAATGGCTACCGTAAGCGGTGAAGTCATTCTTCCAATTTCCATGGGGCTGGTTGAATTGATTGAAGTCGACCGGTTTTGTAGGAGGGCCCTTGTTAGCCTTCAGCCCACGTGTTGCACCTCTTTCTTCTGCTTCTTCGCCTCTGGTGGCACAACCGACTCCTCTTCGGTCTGCTGTGAAGGGCCAGCCTCAGTCTCGTGTACTGCTACTGGTCCTTCTTCTTCTTTCCTCCTCTCGTGACCCGCTTACTTGGTCTATTCGGCTGTGGCTCAGGTTCTCCAGTCGAGATAAGCCGTCCAATGGGGTCATCTATAGGGTGATCATCCACTGCAAAAAAAAATCATAAAGCATTTTCATCAGTTAAACTCATAACATAAATACTATGATGCATAACAATAACAGTTAAGATGATATTACAGTCTACATTCTACTAACAACATTACCTGACACGTACAAAAACATAAATCATTTCATATTTTCTACCCAAACACCCTCATCATGGTCTGATCGTGCGTAGAGCAAATCGTTTTCGTATCATCAATCGAATCCGGTAATCCAGTAGGAAACAAGGATGTTTCCTCTACAGTCCCATTTTCATCGTTATCCTCATTTTCATTTTCCATTACAACCGGCCTTCTTCCTGGAAGAACAACAGACCATCTGCAGTCTTTCGGATCCTCAACATACCACACTTGCTCGCAATCCTTTCCCAGAACAAATTGATCATCATTATAACCGTGTAACCGTGAAAGATCAACCATGGTAAGCCCTCCATCATTTTGGTACCCGCGTCGGTTGTCCACCCACTTGCACCGGAACAACAGAAAGGAATCAATGTCATAGTCTAGTTCCCAGATGTCCTCGATGACACCATAATACCAATTACTAACTGGTTGAGATCGGTTACCGCTGTGGTACTCAGTGGCAGCAGCTTCAATTTTTACCCCACTATTCTGGTTTATCGATTTGGCATCTTGGCGTGCAGTGTAGTATGTATACCCACTAATATCATACCCCTCAAAAGATGTAATATTAGTTTCAGGTCCGATTGCCAAACATCTGATCTCTTCGCTTACAGCTTCTGGATCTGATGATGCTAATGTCAACACATGATCTTTGAACCATTGGATAAAAACTCGGTTTTGTTCTTTTGTCAGCCAAATGTGGTTTTTCAAAGGATTTTGATGCCTTAACTCAACCATATGGGTTTCCAAATAAGGTTCAACAACCTCAAGATGTTGTAAGACAAACAAATGTGCTTGATGAATAAGTAGACGCGAAACTTGCACGATCTTTCTACCAATAACACCTTTACCCTTAAACCTGCCATAGTGTCGTGGTTTTGGGATACCAATAGACTCTGCCTCACTCAAATAATCGGTCACAAACTCCGTGACTTCCTCAGTCACTGTTGCTTCAACAATGCTCCCCTCTGGTCGATACCTATTCTTCATTCTACTTTTCAGAATACCCATGTACCGTTCAAAAGGGTACATGTACCGTAAGTATACCGGACCGCAGAACTGTATCTCTCGAACGATGTGCACAATTAGATGTACCATTATATCAAAGAAAGATGGTGGGAAATACATCTCAAGTTGACATAAAGTGATAACAATTTCACGTTGTAGATCATCTAGAGAGGTTACGTCAATTGCCTTGGAGCACACAGCGTTGAAAAAGAAACATAACCGAGTTAAAGCATTTCTGACATCAGATGGCAATATCCCTCGAATTGCGACCGGAAGAAGATGTAACATCAGTACATGATAATCGTGAGATTTCATGCCTAAAAGTTTTAAATCCTTCATCGATACAATGTTCTTCCAGTTTGAAGAGTATCCAGACGGTACTTTTACCGAGTACAGACATTTGCAGAAACTAATCTTTTCAGCCTTTGAGAGCGTGTAGCATGCAGGAGGTAGGTAGATTCGTTTCCCATTCTCTTGTGGGTGTAACTCCTTTCGTATACCCATGGTTTGCATGTCCTTTCTGATTTTCAATCCGTCTTTTGTTTTGCCGGGTATATTGAGTAAAGTCCCACTCACTGCCTCACCAACGTTCTTCACAATGTGCATGATGTCTAAGCAGTGCCTCACAGAAAGATGACGCCAATAAGGTAGTTCCCAAAAGATAGAACACTTTTTCCAAATGTTTTTCGTCGGTTTTGATGTGTTTCCAAATACATTTACAATGTCCTTAACCTTTTCACACTTCCTCAGAGGTCAGAGGTAGACGGGCCACACGAGTTTCGGCTTGACCATTGAACAACTTTCTCTTCGTTACTCGATAAGGGTGATCTTCGGGGAGAAGACGTCGATGACACATATAAACATTCTTCCCACAATGTTTTAAACGGTCCGAACAAGTGTCTTCCTCGCATATGGGACATGCAAATGTTCCTTTAACCGTGTAACCGGACAAGTTCCCATACGCAGGGAAGTCATTGACGGTACAGAACAACAAAGCCTTGAGCGTGAAATTCTCTCTTGCATAAGCATCATATACCACGGTCCCCTCATTCCACAATAGCTTCAGATCGTCGATCAGAGGGGCAAGGTACACATCAATGCTATTACCTGGCTGCTTGGGACCAGATATCAGGAGCGATAACATGATGTACTTTCGTTTCATACACAACCATGAGGGCAAATTGTAGATCACTAGCAGAACAGGCCATGTACTGTGTTGACTACTCAATGTGCCGTACGGGTTCATTCCATCAGTACATAACCCAAGCCTCAGATTCCTATCTTCATGTCCGAAATGTTCTTTGAACCGTCTATTGATGTTTCTCCACTGAGGCCCATCTGCTGGATGTCTTAGTTTCTCATCACTCTTTCTACCCTCGCATGCCATCGTAAGTTCTTTGCATCTTTCGGATTCGCAAACAACCGTTTGAATCTGGGTATAATCGGCAAATACCAAACAAGTTTTGCTGGAGGGCTTTTTTTCTGAACGGAGGAGTACTCACCATCTTTATGCTTATACCGGGACAACGAACATTTCGGGCAATTGTCCAGATTTCGTATTCACCCCTGTACAACACACAGTTGTTTGGACACGCGTGAATTTTTTTGTACTCTACTCCCATTGGACACACCCATTTCTTTGCCTCATACGTGGTCGTAGGGAGACCGTTCTCATCCGGTAGCATATCATGAATCAGCTCGAGGAATGCCGTGAAACCTTTGTCACTCAATCCATATCTTCCCTTCAGGTTGAACAAATTCAATATAGCTGTCAATTTCGTGTACTTAGTGCAAGTAGGATACAACGCCGTTTTGGATGCGTCCAACAACCTTTGATACTCATCCGGCCGGTCGACAAAGTTATCCTCAACGTTACCAAGCATCTCGTCAATTTGTTCATCATGATAAGTCGACTCACTGTCAACATTGACTCCGGAAGCGCTTGGGAGTTCTGACTCGTTAGTAGTATCGAATGTCTGCTCGGTTCTTGAGTTACACCGATCGTGACTGTAGGAAGATGAAGCATTATCTTCAACACGTTCTCCATGAAAAATCCATTTTGTATAATGTGGCATGAAACCACGGGTCTTCACATGGAGTTGTACGAGGTTGATGCTTGAATAATGTCTAACCACACCACAATCAACACAAGGACATGGAATTTTCTCCGCCTTTGTCCTGTCCTTGTGTTGCACTGCAGCTTTGCAAAACTCTTTCAGCATTTTGTCAAAATGTTCGCCTCTATCACCATACATCCAGTCACGCTCCATACTACATGTGCAACAGATCACAGGTGTGAGTTAGATCCTTTGTAGAATATGGCCTGTATTAAGTTGCACATGTTTATTTCCTAATGGAGCATGACTGGGATGATTGTCAATTAGTCTAGCCTAACTCTAAGGTTGCAAACACAAAATAAACTACCATTTTAATTTAAGAAATTGTTGCACTTCTAAAACAGAAACCGGTGTTTAAAACAATATTACGAATACTTTTTCTACAAAAAATTTGGCATGACCTTTGCATAATTGTACACATCCCGTGCTTATTATTCAGCACTCACCAAAGTCATCACAACCACAAACATTCCAACAATGGCAGCAACCAACAATTAAAATAAATCAATTCTTTACTAGCTAACTGAAAACCAATTGCAAATTCAGATCATCAAATCAACGCTTTCAATTCTCCACTGTATAAGTTCAAACCGGTTTACAGATAACAAAGAATCGAGAGTTAGAATACGTACTTGTTTTTTAAGGATTTATGGACAGGGGAGACTGGTGCCTGAGAGGTAGGCTTCTGTGCGAGAGATGCAGCAATACCACTTCTGATATGTCTCTGCAAGGGAGCAACAAAAAATAAATTAAAAAAGAAATGCATCAACAAATAGGGAATGAAGCTAAATTATGTACTAGCACTTATATTTAAATACATAATTGCATTTATTAAACAAAAAATAAGGTTTAGTTACTTACTTGTGCACAGAGGAGGAAAGAGGAAAAGTAATGGAAGAAGGCGGGAAACAAGAGAGGTGAATAACGGACCTGATAAAAAAAATTAGATATTGTTAGACATATACACATACATCAAACAATTAATTACGAAGAGATTTTAAAAAAAAACGGCATGACTTTTGCATAATTTTACCTATCCCATGCTTATTATTAAGCATTCACCAACCATTCATCAACACAAATTTCCATCACAAATCAAACTAATACCAACTTTATCCATCAAACAAATTTTAATAATTTGTGGAAATAAAATACAAAGTAAAATAAAGACACAACTATGCCTATTATTAAGCATTCACCAATTATTCACAACACAAATTTCAATCATAAACCAAACTAATATATACCAAATTCATTCATCAAACGAAATTCCAATAATTTGTGGAAATCAAATACAAAGTACAAAAGAGAAAAATGATATGTTAGATTATATTACCGGTTCGAAAATGAATTGCTCTCCGCTCCGCTTTCAATCTACAAATGGTAAAGAAGCTCCTTAAGTATTTATCTGTAGAGACACAAAAGAGAAAAATGATAAGTTAGATTATATTACAGTGTGAATGAAGAGAATGAGTTAAATTAAAAAAAATACCGGTTCATAAATGAATTGTTTTCAGCCCCTCTTCTCAATCGGGCGTGCGAGACTTGTGTAGCAACACCAATCTCTACAGAGGCAACGCATAAAGATTGAACAACATTCAGATCAATTATAATAATTTTATATTAAACTTAACGAATATACAATACTCATATATATATAAATACATTCTCACACCTCTACTTCAAACCGCTACTAAAACGGCTAATACCTCACCTACTACAATATTTTTCTACTATGACTGCTTGTTCACGCTCTTATTCAATTATACACTACGAAAGGTTCTACTCTTTTTCTACTTATCATTTCTACACTTTTTTACTACTTCTATCTACTATAATCATCATTCTGCTCACTCATTACTTTATACACTCTTTCTTCTTTACTATTTCTTTCTTCTAAACTCACTACAAAATTTGATTATTTATACTTTGCGTTTACAACTTTCATATTCACTTGCTCACACAAGCACTGTACATATACATTTCATAACACTTTCTCTAATATTTACAACAAATTAATTTATTTACGTACATTTTGATACTAATTTATAAAATACGAATTAAATTAACTAAGTGAGTTTAAACTCCCATTGTTGGTAGTGAATTTAAAATAAGTTTAACTCACAGTAATTGAATTAACTAAGCCCGAAAAACTAACTAAATTCCTTAACAATATTTTTTTTGACAACATATAAATAATATTTACAACAAATTAATTTATTTACGTACATTTTGCTACTAATTTATAAAATACGAATTAAATTAACTGAGTGAGTTTAACTAAATTCACTAACTACAATGGGAGTTTAAACTTATTTTAACGTATATCTATTCTAAATAATATATGATGAAGATATATGAAATTGATAATAAACAACTTATTAATTATGTCATGGTTTATTATAGTTATTACAATTTATATTAAAAATTAGATAAACAAATTTCCTTACAACTCGTACTAAATAATTGATTATACATATTGATAGCCTTTTTATAATATAAATTTGTATTTATTATTATACTATTTTTATATTAAGTAATATATACGTTTCAATTTTATAATTTTACAATTTAACGCACTATTTGCATTACCTCTTTATCATATACATTACCTCTTAATTTACATTAAGTGTTTCTCTCATGGACGCCTAATATAACTCTAAACAATGGGAGTTTCTCCCATAAACTTCTATTGTACAAAGTGGAAATGTTGAGACAAAGACTCCATACAGGGAATAGACAGATCGATTCACAATAGTCCGGGAATTTAAACAATCTAACTATACTTAAAAGAAGGGCAAAAACAGCACAAAAATTCACTCGGACATTTCATCGAACACCTTGTGTGCATACATAAATTTAATAGTTTAACAACCAAATCTAGCAAGATTACACACACACAATAAAGCTAATCATCCACAATCACAATTTAACAACAATTTAACAATATTTACAACAAATTAACAATTAATAAAACAAATAAAAAAAAACGAGAGCTTATCACTCACCTGTTCGCCTCTGTTGAGTGGCGGATTGAGGCCGGCGACGCCACACGTGGACCACCACCGACGGCGCGACACCGGCGACGGCGAGAGGAGGAGGAGGGCGGCCGGAATACGGCTGTGGTGGCGGTGTGGCTTCGGAATCGCCGCGGAACAGAGAGCGAGAAGAGGGGTTAGGTTAATTAGCGTAATTGAAACGTAATTGTTTCGAATCGGGCTGGGGGGTTAATTAAAAGGACCTATTTCGGCGGTTGCTAGATATGAACCGCCGAAATAGGCCCTTTTTAATAATAAAAAATTAAAGAGACCTATTTCGGCGGTTCCTAACAAAGAACCGCCGAAATAGATGATTAAATTAAAAAAAAAAAGAAAAAGAAACACCTATTTCGGCGGTTTCGTGTAAGGAACCGCCGAAATAGGTCTATTTAATTTTTTTTATTATTAAAAAGGGCCTATTTCGGCGGTTCATATCTAGGAACCGCCGAAATAGACCCCCTCTTTACATACTGTTAACATCTCGGGCCTCTATTTCGGCGGTTTTATCTACAACCGCCGAAATAGGGGCGCCGAAATAGACGTTTTTTGTACTAGTGGCAGTTAATGATCTTGTGGGATAGCTAGGAATATAGGAAATGTAAATCGTGGAAAATTTTCCCTTTCACCAATGTACATGGCATAAGCCAGTGAAGCAAAAGCTTAGAAACAAACCGTGCGGCCTAAGGCCAAGGAAGCACGAAGAGTGCGAAACACACTAATAATCACAAGATTTGAATTCCATGGGAATAAAAAGTGAAAGGAGACTTAAGAAAGTTACAAGGACCGTCGCATAGAAAATGCAAGGTTATACAAGTAAAGAACACTTGTACAGAATCAGGTAAATGGTATAATTCAGAAGCTACTGACAACAGAGGAAGCACTACAACTAAGTAGTGGCTTAACCTCACCCGACAATAAGTCGGAGGAACCAAGTGAATGATCACTACAAAACACAACAGTATGTATATAGATTGCCAGCGATCTGGTTATAAATCTAAAACTCATTGAGTTTGCGCATGGTAAAAGAATACCACGCTTGATGGAGTAAACCTTACTCCCACAAAAGAGGGATAAAAAGGTGATGTGTAGCACGTTAAGGATAACACGTAGGGCGAATAACCCAAGTTATCAGGGTCGCGCAGTAGAAGCTAGTGGGCCCAAAATTCTAAGTGAAATACACCTAGTGAATAAAAGGTCAATCATCAATGCCTTAACGCCATTTAGGCTAGAACCGAACCCGGTTCAGAGTTAAATAAACTCCGATGGAAATTCTTGATGTAGGGACTAACCGGTAATACGGTTAAGACCCATTGATCAAGGAACATTGTATAATAGACCGCATGGAAGCTGAACCACTCCATGACGGTTGAATGCCTTCTATCAATGTCCAATGTTGACACATGGTAGATTACATGGGTGTAATCCCTTTTAAGGGGGGTAGAGCGAAAACCGCGAAGTGTAAGCTTTACGTGACAAGTGCGTAAACTACAATGCGCATAGCGCAAAAGTATTTGTTTTGATGATTGATACTTATGTTACATAAACATTTGTATTCCCTCATCGTGTAATTATGGTTATTTGGGAAATAAGAATAGGAATGGAGTAGAGAAACTCCAGGGGAATGGAAACCCCGATTGGTAATAGCATGAGGAATGAGTACGTATGGGAGACTTGAGGAGTATAAATCGGTATGGAACCGATGTATGTGATGGGTATAAATCGGTATGAAGCCGAAGTATTTTATGAGTATAAATTTGGTATAGCAAATTAATGGGATATTATACCCATGAATTTCTTAAGTATAGTAGTTGGAGATGATGTAGTAATAATTGATGAGATGATTAGTAAATGAGTAAGTGAATTATGTAAATTGGAAAATGTATGTGTGTGATTATGACTAGCAAGATTAAAAAGATAGAAAACGAAATAATGTTTGACGATTTGTCTGTTTGAATGGAGGTGGGAGGTGGAACTTGATTTGCTAGCGATCAAGGGAAACCGAACACAAATTGGGGTGGAAGGATAATTCAACACCAATGCTGATCACATTGAGGTTGATGGACTCTGGAAGCTTCCCTTAAGTGGTCACAGTAATAACACTAGTAATAGGTATAATCATCATAAATGGAATTTGGGAGATGTATGCAAGCTTTCAAAATGAATTTCCAAAACTAATTTGGTACAATGTTTTCTTCAAACTGAGAATGAGGATCAGTTTTGAAACCGCTCCCACGGGCGCTAGTGAATCTTCCATGCCTAGGCACGGGTATTCGGTCGAAACCATAGGAGGTGAAGCTAGTTTTGAGTCAGTGGGAGTGTTGATTAGTTTTGAAACCACTACACCGTTCGTGCGGTGACAGTGTGTGTTTTGTATTTTTCCAAGGGCACGGGGCAGCGTAGTCCCGAGTAAGTATGAGTAAGTAAGTATGAGTAACTGCCCGAGGATCTCTATATGTGCAAATGAATTTGATCTGAACCAAAGGATCGTAGAGCCAGAAAGTGTAAGTGCTCAAGTCATGACGGCCGTGAACCAGAAAGCGTAAGTGTTCAAACGTGACCGGTACCTGAGGGATCGCTTGACATGGGAGAGGATGGTACCTCATTTATCTGCGGACGGACCCCTTGGAGAGCTTGTAACGGATATTTTTGATTGCTCTGCATGCAGTGACAAGCTGTTTGGATGTGTGGTATGCATTGAGTCAGACACTTGGAGTCTGACAAGTTATATGTAGAGGTCATAACCTTAGCATAGAGTATTTATACGAGTAACAATATTAGATTCACCAACTTTGAGGGCAAAGTTCTTTAAGGGGGGTAGATTGAAATACCCCAAACTTAAATATGGTGATTAAATTATTCTAATATGGTACTTAAGGGCCTAATAGTGCCTAAGTAATTTTGGTAAGGAAAATAAATCCAAAAGAAATAAAGAAACGCTTAAAAAGCGAAAAACGCTAAATAAGCGCTAAATAACCATAGGAGGTATGAGGCCTCGGTTAGCGTATTATATGGATTTCTAGGGCTTAATAAGACCAAAATAACATATGGGAACAAACCCCGAAGAAAACGGATCCAAATAATGTATTAAAACGCTAATAGAGCTTTAGCGCGCGTTTTTCGAGAAAACCCGAAAACGCGACTTTGAGTGGTCAAACGAACCCGTAAAAAATTATAGTTCATTAAATAACTATAATTAAACATTAATGGAAGCTTAATAACCAATAAAATTAAAGAAACGAGAAAATTCTGGAAAACGGGCCCGGTTAGTGAATAGTGCTAAACCGAGTAAATAAACGAGCGTTTTCTATAAAAGACGAAAAACGCTCCAGCTTACATATATATGTGGGGCCGGTTTTTATTATGAGAGCAGCCCCTCACACACACGCACAAGTAATAAATAAAGAAAGAAAAAGAAAGAAAGGAGGAAAAAGGTACAAAAAGTAAAAACCCTCTCTCTCCTCCCATTTCCCTCCTCTCTCTCTTCTTTCTTTCTTCTCCATCGTCACCTTCCTCCTCTCTTGGTCGCTGGCGATTTCTTTCCCCCATCTATGGCAGCTCAACTTCTTAAGCTTGCCCAAGCTTTATTAAAGCTCCAAATCAAAAACAAACTACATATTCTTCATCCCCTCAACATTCTCTATCATTCTATCTTTTCAAAATTCGAAAAGAGAGAACTTCACCTCCATGGGTTTTCCCCATTCAAAGAGAAAATAGCACTAATGGGTAGCTTGGAGTCTCCTCTCTCCGTTAAGGTAAAAATCTCTATGAAAACTTCACGTTTTCTCCATCTCTCTTCATAACCGATTTTTACCCCTATGTAATACCTTGTTTTCTCTCTCTCTTTTAAGCATCAACTTCACCTTGCAATGGTGGTGGATTCTTCTTCTTGGACCGAGGGATAAAACCCCTCCTAAAACACCCCAAAGGTAAACCCTAGAAAAACTTGCTTTAAACATTTCTATGAAGTAGCATTAATTAAAGGGTTAGTATGTTAATTATACTTGTTTTATGTGTATTGGGTAATGGGAATGGAGTTTGGCAACTCCATTCCCCATGTGACCGATTGTGCAAGAAAGAGGGAGGAGAAATGGAAAGGAAATGAAGGAATTTAAAAGCTCATGGTAAGAGCTCCTTCTTAATGCTTAATATTAATGCATTGCAGTAATGGGAATGGGTAAACAAATAAAAGAATCTAAACTATTGTATTAATATTGAAGTTTATGAAGTTTTGAGTATTTGTGAACTAGTAAGTGAATTGTAGGCCTTGGAGCCGAGTATATTGTGTATGAGGATTGGTATTGATGTTTGATGGTGTATTGATGTATTAAGAATTGTTGTTATTGCTGGTAGGACCCTTGTATGGGTGTGGCTAGAATATGAATGATTTGGATGAGAAAGGATATGTGTGGATAAGTAAGGAAAGTAGGTGAACTATGGCGAAATTTTAGTAGGAATTGTGCATTAAGAATGACTTGGTGATGGGAGAACCAAGGTGTGTATTGGAGTTAGTATAGATGTTTAGTAGCTATGGAATGGTAATGGTAGTATGAGAAATAAGAAGGTGAAAATCTGTAGCAAAGAAGTATCTGATGAGGGCAAAAATATGACGAGACAGAAGAACCAAGACGGCCCAGACCCCAGGCCCCGATTCAGACCCCATGCTTCTTCAAGACCTTGTTCAGGCTCCAGTTTGGGCGACAGGCACCAGATCCGGGCCCTGCCCGACCCTTGCTTTGGAAGCTAGATCTCATAACCGGGCGCTGCATCCCGCACCTCACGCTCTGTGACCGGGCATTCAGTGACCGGGCGCTGAAGAGGGGAAAACATGGTCAAGTACCAAAAGGTGTGAAGAAGCTGAGGTAGCACCGAAAGTCCACACCAAGAAGAGGGAATAAAGAAAGAGCGTGTAGTGACCGGTCGGCCACAACTGGTCGCAAAGTATGGAGCAAGTGTAAGGGAACGACCGGTCGCCGAAACTACAAAGTATGCCAAGATAGTGACCGGTCGTCTCCGGCCGGTCAAGTAACTAAGAAAAAGAGGTAGATAGCGACTGGGCGCCTGTGCCCGGTCGGATAGCTAGGGACAGAAGATGTAGAAATCAGGATAAGATATTTATAGTGACAGCTTGGTAAGATATGACAGGTTGGCAAGCCCAGGAACCCTAGAAAAAGTCTATAAATAGAGATAGAGGAGCTCATTTGAGGGGGGGCACAACATTAGAAGAGAGAGAAAACTCTAGAAAAGCTCTCTTGCATTGTAACCCCAAGGAAAGGAATAAAGAAATTGTCTAGAAGTGGATGTAGGCCGAATTATTGGCTGAACCACTATAATCTTCGGTGTTCTATTCGTTTATGAGATGTGAGGGACAAATTATACCTTTTCATTTGGCGCCGTTTGTGGGAAACGAACAATAACCATGATTCAACCACATCGAGCGTAATTCCCAGGCGTAATATTGGAAATCACTCTTGCTGAAGGAGAAGAGAGCAACTAAAGAACGATTGCGAAGATCCACAGCGAGGAATCCAGCCCGACGGTGTTACCTTTGCAAAGGTAGAGATAAAGCAAAACAGAAGGTTCTCGGTGAACAACGGGGGATGAGGTGAAGTGGACGAGTGAAACTCCCGAAGAATCAAAATACGATCGAGGGGGATCGCTTGTGAGTTACAGATTCCTCGTCGAAGGAAGAGAATAAAGAAATCACAAGTGAAAAGAAAGAGAAAGGAGGAGACATCCAATCGAAGCGACTCGACGAACAACTCCGTGAAGGAAACTCAGAAAGATCTATACCTAAAGGAAGATCAACTTACGAAGCAGAAAATGGAGGTTGCGAATCCAAGAAGAAAAACTGCAGCGAAAAGATAAAAACCAGCAAGCGGCACTCTTGGACAGATGATTTTGCCTTCTCTGAAATCATCAAGAATCTCGAAGCATTTTTAATCGACCTTTCAACAAAGGGAGTTGCAATTTTAATGTTATGAACTCTATTATTACTATTTGAGTCTAATTTCGTTAATTGCCTACTGCAAATTCAATACTTAATGGGTCTCAGGTATCTCTTACTCAGGGAGGAAAAATACAGAAGGCCAAAAAGCAAACAAGAATCCTTGGCATCGTGTGGATGGCTATGGCGACAGAAGAAGGTCAAGTTTCAGAAATTCCTGGTGACGTCTTGGCGTGACCGGGCGTAGGGTGCAACATCCAAGGCTGCTCCGATTGTACCGTGATACAAGATTCAAAGAAAAGAGAGATCGACCCTGGGCGCCGACGGTCTCTGAACTTCAAGTCCGGGCGCAAGCTATGTCTCCTCCAAGGGCCGTCACCGACTTAGTTTTCGGGAAACTTTAAATATGAGAATAATGCTGGGTTTAAGTACGACCGGGCGATGCTTCGTATGACCGGGAGGAGTTTGCCAAGGAGCCAGACGATCGGGCAATGCTTCGAGTGACCGTGCGGTGTCCCTTGTTAAGCGACCGAGAGATGAAAGAACGACCGGGAGATGAACCCAGAAGCGACCAGACAATGTCTTCAAGCAGCCATGCGGCATTTCTCTTCAAAGAGCGACCAGGCAAAGGGCTTCTATCACCTTGATTTTTCAAGATGAGCAACTTCCAAGCTACCGGAAGACGTTGTCCACGACTGGGAGATGTCCTTGGCCAGGCGCAGCTTCAACTGGGAGATGTCTCTTCTCTTAGCCAGGCGCAGCCTCGACCAGCAGTTCCCCTCTTGATCAGGCGCAACATCAATTGACCGGGCGCCATCTCTTCCTACTACTGGTCGCCGTCTCTTTATACGGCCGTGAAGTGGTATCCTTGACCGGGATGCAACCTCTATGACCGGGAGGTGATTTCCTTGACCGGCCGGAGACGACCAGGCAACAGCTTTTGAGTAACCGATCGACAGCTCTCAATACTATCCTTATCAATAAGTCGATCAATAGAGGAGGAAGATTCAGAGTTCATAAAAGCAGCGTCAGCAGAGGAAGGATACGAATTTTCCCTTTTCTCAAGAAGTAAGCTCCTTATACGAAGATCGATGAGAAGAGCCAGGCCCCGACGGCATCGTGGTTCAAACTATGGCGTTGCCCAAGTCTCTTAAAGCAAGATTATATCCAGACACAAGCAATAGAACGAAGAAAAAATGATGGTCTCGCACAACAAGGAAACATCCAAAATAATCACTAAGATAAGTTCATCGATACTCTGTGAGTTGTTAAAGCTCTGATAAAATCATTGCTGTGGTGTGTTTTCTTTCTGCTCAATATAAATCTAGACTTCTGTAAGACCTTGTTGCGCTTCACTAAATCTTGCTGCCACTGCCTCCTCCTTGAATAATGCTGGGTTTCCAAGCAACTTTAAATATGAGAATAGTAGTGTGTGATTATGAACTACAAATTTGTTCAGATTTCCATTACCTTGGTAGCATTTAAGCTTTAGTAACTCTAAAGCTTCTAACGCTCATACGTCTGCCTTTTAGTAGTCATATAGCTACCTTATAATATCATACTCCATCTATATAATTATTACAGAACGCCTAATTAAGTCAAATCTTCTACTATCGCTGTGTGGAAAACTCTGATTATGGCTTGGTCTGCGTTATTGATTACTTTGTTTATTGCAATAACATGTATGCCGGATCTCGTCTGATTTTGATCAGTTTGATAAAATCTGTGAAGCCTTGCTTGCTATTATCATGAGCTGACAAAGTATAGTGTAGTACAAATGCTTAAACACTTGGTAGCGTTCCTGATTTCAGTATTTTTTCCTATTTATGTTTTGATTGCTTATTACATCTGCGGGTAGGAGTCTATAAATCCTAAAGACCACAATTTAAAACTGCTTAAAAACCTCATGTACTGCTAGTCTTAGTTGCAGAAAGAAACATATATTTTACACCTTTTTATTCTCCGTTCAAATACCCATCTAGACTCAGTAAAAAGATCTGTAGGCTGCATTTCCTTCTAATTTAGGATGCTTATGGCAATTGCTTAAACTTCCTTTATGATACGAAGCCAGCCGTCAGACCATTTTTTATTTACGTTACCATTTCATTGCTGCTGCTACTGCTGTTACCTATAGGTCTGTTGCAAAAGGTTTTAAAGCTGAGAAATGCTCACTCAAATTCAGAAGTCTTCGCCTTATCTCTACTCTTTAATTATCTGTTTTAAAAGCTTCACTAGCTTCTGTAGAGGCAGAGAGTTACTACTTTTCAAAACTGTGCTACTACTGCTATAATACTGAGACTACACGATCACAGTAGTGCGAGCATGTCAAAACACTACTCCCCGTAACTTGAGCCAGTATTGCTTCATCAATAATGATAAATGACCTAGGTTTTTACATAATTATGCTACTGTTTGTCACCTCTACTGTGCCTATATCATTGGCATCACGTTTTTGTATGTTTCTACTATTGCGTAGTGTATCTCGCATCATGTTTTGAAAAAAGACTTTCTTGAGAACAGAATAAGGGTGGAGGTTTCATGCTTCAGTTTTGTGTTTTATGAATCAATTAGAACATGGTCATACTCGACCTTGCACAATCATTTAGCACATTTTCTGACTTAGAAGCAAAAGAAGCAAAGTAGTAACCTCCATTACTTCAAGGGGAAACTACTGCTATACATATGAAGCACTTTAAAAGTTTAGATTTGTAGCCTTCATTCTCACCATTCTGTTTTAGCTGTCTTATTATATCTTATTCTTACTTTCTAACCTTTCTGATTATGATACGTTAGTTTTTCTTACCATGCCATATCCTAGAAATATGACATTCCCTTTGTAATATTTAGCTTCAGATTATTCCTAGACAACCTTACAAGAGACTAATATGTAAACTCTGTCATGTTATGATCTGGTAGAAATTGTACAATACAGGACAATTATCTGTTTCCAATAACTGCACTATCTTTACGGCATAAACATCTCTGATTTCGTATTTATTAAGTCATGTTTATAGGTGAACTGCGCATACTATTACAGTTATTAAATGTTCAACACTGAATTGTTACATTCTGGGCATTCTGGATTTACTAATACTGCTATTTTACTAGCAAACTCTCTGCTTCTGCCCAAACAAAGACCTGACTTTTGAAACTTCACACAAATCTTATCTACAACAGCTGCCTTTTCTTAGTTTTGACAAAATGCAAAATTCCAATGCTATAGTCTCAATTACTTATGCTTGGTTGATTTTGTGCACAAGCCACTCTGGTTAATTAAATTAAACAGCAATAATGTTGTACCTTTTGTGTGCTAATATTCTCTGTTGTGATTTGTTTTCAGTTCTATTAAACATTTAATTGTGTGATGTTCACAACTACTTCGATTCCCACAGACGGCGCCAAAATGAAATAGTGAATTCCTAAACTCCCTAACCTCCTATCCTAATCTCTAATCGGATTCCAATTCTACTGCTAGGCCATTTGTGTAGATAATGCAACGGTGTGTAGTTTCGAACGTGAAAACGTATCCTTTATTGTGGGGTTGAACCCCTATTTATAGTGTTTACACTGCTAGATCGAGAGTCGCCAGCCTGTCTTTCTTTTTAATTGCCAGGCTGGCATTTACATGTAAGCGGAATGTTTAATTACTCATCCGGCCGGATCACACTCTGATCCGGCGATATTCCTTGTTCTAAGCTGTTCCTTCCAGTCACATGGGACCGGATGTTCTACCTTTTCTTATTCTCGTACTTTTTCCCTCTTCATGATGTTCACAACTACTGTTCATTTATTTCCCCTTTTATACAAAACCTGATTAAGAAACACTGTCAAGCACAAAACCGCAACTTTTGCAGCTGTCATGGGTTTTCAAAAGTTATTTTACCTTTGTTCACTTCTCTTATGGACTAAGAATGAACTACGCCACAAAATCTTTACTGCTTCTATTTGTTTCTTGAATAATGCTGACTCTCCAGCAGTTTTTGAAATACCCCTAAATTAATTTCTTTTATTAAACCTTTAATAATACTATTAAGTATTAAATTATTATATGGAATTATGAATATTAAATTATTATATGGAATTATGAATATTAAATTAATATAAGGGGTTGTGAAATTTATTTAGGGGTTTTCTCCTAATTATTCTATATTATTGTATAGTATTATGAATTTAATAATAAGATTTATAAGTCAATAAATCTTGGGGAAATTTCTAAACACTCCAAATATATTATAAAGATTTTAGGAAGTGTTGGAACATTGTTTTGAAACATAAAAGTCAATATAAAATTCTAGAAACCTTAAAGCTTATTAAGCCTTGCTAGAGTTGACTTTTTGAGAATGGTCAAACCAGGCCATGAAACCTATACCAATAAATAGGTTATGGAAAACCATGAAGATCGATAAAAAGAACGTCAAAAACGGATCATCCTAGCCAAAGTTATGCTAGATTGAAGTTTTGAATCAAAATTTGAAGAAGTGCCACGTGTCACTCTGTAATGGGTCGCCCACACTTAGTCGATTTCCTTCCCTGATTTTCGTAACCGATTTCACTTCCTAGCCCTAACTTTAGACGGCTATAACTTTCACATTACTCAATATTTTTCCATGCCGTCTTCACCACTCTCTTCTCTTACAATTCCTCTTTTCAACCATTACTCATACAAACCCTAGATCTATCTGAGTCAACCGGAAAATCGAGCCAAAGTAGCCACCTTGCGAGACTGTTTCCAGAATTCCAGAATTTCCTTCGTTTTCAGGTAACTTGCGTCGATCATAACTTCTTCGTTAATCAACCAAAATTCGATTTCTTTGGCTCGTTGTAAAGATCTCTAATCCCTCTACAACTTTCGTGTTTATGCCCAAGTCTTAATCGCAACCAGTTGGGAGATATAGAGGTCTAAAGTTTCGGTCTCAACAGCACATAAAATAACACCGAAACAGAGAGGTAAACTCGTGTTTTGTAACTTCAATATCTTTCTGTTGGTGCGAGTTGGGTTTAGTTCTTGCTACCAATACGTAGATCTACAATTCTTCTTTCCAATGAGCCATTACTCATTATCTAACTCGTTTTGTACCCTAGATATAGATCCGCAAAGTTGGCACCACGAACTGTATCAAGTTCGAGTTTTTTTCCCAGTTCCGAATTGGAATTCACCAAATTCGCACAATCCGGTGAGTTTTTCTTCAAATTGTTCCTATGTTGCTAATAGAAATTTCAATACCGATCTAACCCATGTCTCAATTTAGTCAATTACGTGTTAGATTAGGAGAATTTGTAGGATTTGCAATCGAATTGAATTCTGAAACCGAAACTAACCCTAACCTTCAAATTGATTTCGAAACTGGGTGTATACTGTTATAATTAGGGAAATTGATACCAATAGAACCGAAATTTGAATACGAATCCATAGAAACAAGAATCACTCGATTTCGTTCTGTGGATTGGGAGGAATTTGAGATTTAGTACTCGGTCTGTATAGTGTCTTCGCTGACGAACTCGGAAAACAGGGGCCGTCCGATCTCGTTCTAAGAGATTGGACGGCCGAGATTAAAACGTTCCAGAATTTAGTTATAAGGGTTTTAATAAATTCCAGTAAATAGTCTTAACTTGTTGGGTTAATTTAAATATCTTCCCGAATGTATTTTAACTTGAAATTTTAACCATAGATTCCTTATTTTATGTAGTTTGTTTTGATGTAAATTATTATGGTTTTGGAGTTTTTAAACATAAGTTATGATTTTTACAAGTTACGGGTTTCTGGAATTATTTGGCTAAATTAAAAAGATATTTTTATGAAATAAAAATTTTATAATATGTCTAAAATGTTATAGTTACTGTATATTAAGTTTGGGAATTTTTGGGCAACGGGAAAAGTTTTAAAAATTGTGTTTGTGAGTTTTCCATAAGAATAACCTATAATATATGGTTTTTAATGTAATCAAAAATTAAAGTATAGTTGATTAATGAATTTTATAGGTTGGGAAAATATAATATGACCAATTAACATTTAATACAGTATGTTTATAAATTTTTGGGTATTAACTTTAAGTGAGGTAAAAATTGTTACATATATTTATATATATTTATATGAGAGAAATAAATAGAAACTTATATTAAATCAAGGAATTTAACTAAACTACATTTTTTTATTATATATAATATGGAAGCTAATATGTTTAACTAAAACTAAGGGAAATACTCTATTTTATAAACCATAAATCAGTTGTGGATATGTCTAAAAGATATTAAATATAATTAAATACAATATAATTTCTTAAAGAATGTTCTGGATAAATCTTGATATATGTGGATATATATATATATATATATATATATATATATATATATATATATATATGTAAAATACAATAAAATAGATAAAGGAAATAACATTCCTTGTGAGAAATGTAATAGGAAGGATATATATATATATACGATAAATAAATAAAAGGAATAAAATACCTTATAGAAAATATAATATGAAGGAATTAATGAGTTAAACTAAACCTCTACATGATACTAATAAAAGAATATTATATGAGGTGGTAGTAATTTATGGTTATAGGTTGAGTTTTTAGTTATCTTTGAGTTTCTAAGATTTATATAAACCGTATTTAAACACATGTATTTATTTAGTCAATAACCACAATGTATATCTATAATTTGCTTAAGAAATTAATAAGTTGAAATTTAGGAATATTTGTAATTGGTCTACATAAAGGGTTGCTCAAATAGATCTTATTATATAATTAATAAAAAAATGAATGAAATACTTTTACATTTAAATGTTCTTATTATATAAACAATAGTAAAATAAATGAGTTACTTGTACATCTAAATGTGAAGAGGATAAATAAGTCTAGATTTAATTATTTCTTAATATTTATAGTATTGAGTAATAACTTAATATTTTAAGATAAAATCATTAAAAGGGATTATGATATAAAACTACATTAAACTATGATTAGGAATTTAATCTAAATAATAATCCTTAAGTTTCTTACAACTAGTTAAGCCATATAAATACATTTAACACCAATATTCAGGATGTGAGTTTATAGTTAAGTAATGTATTAAGTAGTTAGAATTTATAAGGAGGTTTGTAAATAGAAATTAGATACTTAAAATCTTTAAACCTTTAATTAGATGAAACTAGGTTACATAAGAGATTATATTGATTACCTTTTGACACTGGAAATATTAATGTGTCATTTGAATATAAGGTATGGAGATTGTTCAGAATATATTATCTTATTAAGTAATTGACAATTTCACTTATGAACCGGAATTTAATTCTTTGATAAATTCTACCTCATGCTAAGATATAATGTTCATCCTAAATACAATAAAGGAAATTAATTTATTAAGTTATTCTTTTGAAACTTTAGGTTTTGTAAACAATATAAAATGTATTTAAGACTTGAGTTTAACGAAGTTTAATATAAAAGGATTATACATGGTCTATAGAGAGAATGTGTGTAAAAGTAAAACAGTTAGGGAATTAAATGTAAGTAAGGATACATAAAAGGTTATCTTAAAACACCTTATTATAAAGATATGGTTAAGTAAATAATATACCTTGTGGATACTAAATGTGAGAGTTCGATAAGTTTGAGTTAACTATAATATGGTTATTTCAAGATGAAAAGTAATTTAACAACTTATGACAAGATTAATAGATGGTTGTAATTAAAGGCCATTCTGAACTAAAGATAAGATAATTGAGTTTAGTAGCTCAAATAAGTTATACTAAAATGCATCTACAACACTACGATTTCAGTATACGGGATGTAGATCTTAATTAAGTTAAAGGGGAAAACTTAGTTATAATGGATTATCTAGTAGATATTGATAAAGATACATAGTCAATAAATTGTGAAATAATAGTATAGTATTCTAAGATAAACCCATCATTGGTCATAACACGATGTATGTCCTAAAGTAAGAATAAAAGTATTGAGCTTAAGAATTGTTATTGAAATTCTAAGATTGATTGAATAACGTATAATGCACTTATGTTATAAAGGTCTTTAATGTGAGAATTATGGTTAGGTATGGGTAAAGTGGATAAGGGTGGAACAATTAACAAGTGTTAATAAAATACATTCCTTGGTCTTACAACCTTGAGTTATACAACATTCTAAGACAACTCAAAGATTATACAAAACATTTAAGTGAGGGCTTAAAAGATAATTGAGACTTTGAAATAAGAGTAAGGAGTTTATTTAAGCATAACATAGGCTACAAGTGATTGATGATAGACTACCTTTAATATTCTTCAGAGTACTGTTGATTGTTTGCGCAAGTTGATTAGAACTGCTACAACGTTACCCAGGTACGATTTCTCGTACTCAGCTTGTTGTGTTTTGGACTTTCTGAAATGTTTTGTACGATTTCTCGTACTCAGCTTGTTGTGTTTGGACTTTATGGAATGTTTTGTACGATTTCTCGTACTCCGATATTTTTGCTGATTGAGTGTGGAATGTTTTGGAAAACGCTAACTGACTTTAAGAGGAACTTCTAAAAAGGAAATGGTTGTGTGACTGACTCAGCTTGTGTGACTAACTGAGCCTTGAGTATGAAACTTACATGGGTATTGGTTCCTTCTATTTGGTGTCCCCTTAGACATTGACTGCTTAGGGTTTACGCTTCTGCACTCTGTAGGACTGAGTGTTTTGGTATTGCTCTGGGTAGTTGGTGATCTAGGGGATTTGGAAAAGGTCAATCTTGGAAATCTTTCTTTCGACGTGCGCGCGTCTTCAATGGTAACAGTGAGGGGCTGTATATCCCCTGTCCCAAAAAGGGACGTGATGAACAGTGAGGGGCTGTATATCCCCTGTCCCAAAAAGGGACGTGATGAACAGTGAGGGGCTGTATATCCCCTGTCCTTAGTGGACGTGATGAACAGTGAGGGGCTGTATATCCCCTGTCCTTAGTGGACGTGATGAACAGTGAGGGGCTGTATATCCCCTGTCCTTAGTGGACGTGATGAATAGTGAGGGGCTGTATATCCCCTGTCCTTAGTGGACGTGATTGGCGGTGAGGGCCATCTCTCCCAGTTAAATTATTCCACTCTTGAGTTCTTGGTTCTTCGATCTGTTTTATCATTCCTAGTCCTTTGTGACTATCTGAGTTTTTCTACTCCAAACGGGATTTGGTTCTAACATCAACAATGGATGCTTACTAACTATGTGGTGTGACTACTTAAGTGGATGACTTGTTTTGGAAGTTCTTTATCTTTGTCTTGTTTTCCTTTCTCTTTAAACTTGATTGTTTTGAAGTGCTTTATCTCTGTTTTACTTTTAAGAGTTTGTTTTCATGTTACTATTTATTTTGAAGAGTTATGTTTTATAAGTTTGTTCTTGGAGAATTGTACCAGTTCCATTCCAGGGAACTGACCCGCCCCTTTTGGGGTGGGCTGCTTGGTTTCATCTTGTAGGTACGAATTGATTTACAGGTGGCCACGAAGAGAATGAGTGTTTGGGATGGGACTAGGTTCTGTGGAGAGTTAATGTGTTTAATTTCTATTATGTTGTGTTAAGTTTTTCTCGAGTTCAGACCGTAGCTTTTGTAGATTGTAAGTTGTAATTGGTGAGGTTTGGTGCCGGGTGTTTGGAACCCGATGGTCTGTAATCGCCTTAGAGTTTTATTTCCGCTGTATTTATGGTTAATAGGGGCGTTACAGAAAGTGGTATCAGAGCGTAGTTACGCTCTGAACCCGAGAAAACAAGCCGAGTGAAATACCTAGATTATAGGTGCACTTAAAACTGGGGAACTGGGGTAGAATTGGGAGGTGAGGACTCCAGTAAGGCACGACTCCTAACCCTTTTTGGAATTGTGAACGATTCCTTTACACACTTTTCTTTTGTGAATGTCTGTTGAGTGTGATGTGTTGTTATACCGTCCCCAAAAACTACAGAAAATATATATACATATATATATAAGTTTGGAACATCCTATATTAAGTACGATAAGATTTTGGTTGAGATAAACCAAATATTAAGCTATTCTTCAAAAGCATGCTCATGTAGAATACATTGCTAAAAAAAATGTAATCCTTTAAAAGCTAGTACACAAATTCCTGGAATTGTAAAGAATACTTTTGGTTGAAAACAATATCCAAATATAACTTTAAATAACTAAATTAGTATTGATATTATGTGAAAGTACTTCAACTCCTTTAAGGTTTGAAAATAAATCTCATGAACTACTTGATATCAATTTATTACCTAAAGATAATGTTTAAGATAAATCTTAAGTCTAGAAAATTATTAAGCTAACAAGAACTAGTAGCGTATTAGAAAAGATCAACAACTAAACTTGTAAAACACATTAAAACTTTATGTTAACTTTAGAAAGAAAACACATAAACCTAACACCCTACGGGAAGTGCCTGGTGCGACGAACTCCTAGGCTGAAAGTAGTGGGGGTGCACACCCACTTCTAGAAGTTTAGGGGCTAGACAAGCCTTGTCACCTAACTGTAAATAATCTTCTATGCAGGTGATGGATTGTGTTGAACTTGAGGGGAAGTGGTGGTAAGACGTTACCATCATGAAATCTTGAGCTAGGCATATTTCATTGCTAACCACAATGAACAAATCAAAATTTGTATCTTAAGATCCGGTACTAAAACTCATAAATGTAAAGGGTTTATTGAGTTAAATCTTTGGTGGAAAAATACCTATACATGGAGGAAGGGGATTAAGTTTGGGTGCTCCAAGATACAACATCCACCCCTGGTTGAATATAAAAAAAAAATCAAATCAATAAAAGAAGTTACTTAAAGGTTGAGTGAAGAGAAGAGTAATACTAAACTAAATATCATTGATCCTTAATGTAACAGCCCAGTCTTAACCCACATGTGAGATATTGTCCGCTTTGGGCCGCAGCCCGCACGGTTTTGTTTCTGAGGGTGATGTACTCACACCACTCAAAAGGCCTCTCACAAGGGGAGAGTATCCCCACACCTATAAGGTGAGGTTCGTGCGCTCTCCCGGTCGATGTGGGAGGTGACCCCTACACTGGGTATCACACTCTACCCCCTTGGGAGCCCAGCGTCCTCGCTGGCACACCGACCTGAGCCTGGCTCTGATACCATATGTAACAGCCCAGTAATCAACCCACATGTGAGATATTGTCCGCTTTGGGCCGCAGCCCGCCCGGTTTTGTTTCTGAGGGTGATGTACTCACACCACTCAAAAGGCCTCTCACAAGGGGAGAGTATCCCCACACCTATAAGGTGTGGTTCGTGCACTCTCCCGGTCAATGTGGGAGGTGACCCCTACACTGGGTATCAAATTCTCATGTTTACTTGGAAGTTTAACATTATACATGTATAAAATTTTAGAAGTCACACTAAGGGTGATATTTACCAAAAGCCAGCATTATCTAAGAGAGTACTAAGATTTAATGGTCAGAGTAATACTTACATAGAATAAACCCTAAGAAAAATAATTATCAAGAGTGAGTGAACTTTCACTAGACTAATTCATTTGACTTAAAGTTTATATATAGAGTCCCTACCTTGAAAAATAAATTTTAAGATAAAGAAATCAGATTTTGGAGCTACATTATAATTAATATGAACTTTCAAAACTCTGCCTTGTGTGAAATTGTGCAAATATAACAAGTAAATTTTATGAAGTAAATACTTAATGGTTCGTCTAAAATACTATAGTTACTTATAAAAACAATTGAAACTTGAAAAGTCACAAAAAATATTTATTTTCTAGAATTTTAACATATGGTTGGCTAATAAACCCTTGAAGATAATTTTGGAAGATTATTGAGGATTATTAAATGATCTGAAATATTATTTTAAACTACTCAAGTACATTACACTTGATTTATAGCTTGTTAATATAATTGATATGATAAAAATGAACATATAATGGACATATAATTGGTATCAGTCATAAAATGAATGGATAAGAATCATAAGTTAAAAGTTTATAACAATCAAGAAAACAGAAACTAAATGTTTGATAGACTAATATGGTCTATGCGTGTTGTTGTGATTGGTTTTTGAAACAACCTTGTTGGATAATGTGTCCTTCTGTGGTTCTCGTTAGTAGCGGTACGAGGGCGTACCTTAGCTCTTTTAAGGGGGATATGCTGGCATACTCCTCCTTCGTTATCTCATCCGGATTATGCCTCGTTGCATTATTAGCAAAGGGAGAACAGTATTAGCAGAATGAGAGGTGTTTGTATGTGCTTGGTTTTTGCATTATGACTCAGTATGTGACTTTTGATTTTCATCATGTTATATCTTGGTATATCCTGATTCAGTTTGATTTTGAGTAATCTTGAGTGGAATGTGTTATGGAAGTGGATGGAAATAAAGGATTGGTTTGGTATGGAACTTCATTGGAACTTTTATTGTCTCAGCACACCCGAAGCGGTGTGAGTGCTTATTAGTTGATTTTTAAACTTCGAGGCGAAGTTTCTTTTAAGGGGGATATGCTGAAATACCCCTAAATTAATTTAAATTAATTTAGGGGATTTCTTTTATTAAACCTTTAATAATACTATTAAGTATTAAATTATTATATGGAATTATGAATATTAAATTATTATATGGAAATATGAATATTAAATTAATATAAGGGGTTGTGAAATTTATTTAGGGGTTTTCTCCTAATTATTCTATATTATTGTATAGTATTATGAATTTAATAATAAGATTTATAAGTCAATAAATCTTGGGGAAATTTCTAAACACTCCAAATATATTATAAAGATTTTAGGAAGTGTTGGAACATTGTTTTGAAACATAAAAGTCAATATAAAATTCTAGAAACCTTAAAGCTTATTAAGCCTTGCTAGAGTTGACTTTTTGAGAATGGTCAAACCAGGCCATGAAACCTATACCAATAAATAGGTTATGGAAAACCATGAAGATCGATAAAAAGAACGTCAAAAACGGATCATCCTAGCCAAAGTTATGCTAGATTGAAGTTTTGAATCAAAATTTGAAGAAGTGCCACGTGTCACTCTGTAATGGGTCGCCCACACATAGTCGATTTCCTTCCCTGATTTTCGTAACCGATTTCACTTCCTAGCCCTAACTTTAGACGGCTATAACTTTCACATTACTCAATATTTTTCCATGCCGTCTTCACCACTCTCTTCTCCTACAATTCCTCTTTTCAACCATTACTCATACAAACCTAGATCTATCTGAGTCAACCGGAAAATCGAGCCAAAGTAGCACCTTGCGAGACTGTTTCCAAGAATTCAGAATTTCCTTCGTTTTCAGGTAACTGAGTCGATCATAACTTCTTCGTTATCAACCAAAATTCGATTTCTTTGGATCGTTTTAAAGATCTCTAATCCCTCTACAACTTTCGTGTTATGCCCAAGTCTTATCGCAACCAGTTGGGAGATATAGTGAAATACCCCAAACCTTGATATGTTGATAAACATTTAAACTATGGTATGTGAAGCTAAAAAGTGCCTTAGAAACATCAGTGAACAATTTAAACCATAGTAAATGCAATAAAGCACTAAGATACGGTATGAGCAAAAACATGCTCTAAGCTAGGAGTGAACTTGGTTAGGACCCAAAGAGCCTACCAAGACTTAATAATATTCAAGTATGATTTAATAAGGCTAATTAAGTCCTTAGGAAATTGGTAGACAATGAAACCAACAAAAACACAAATAAATGCCTTAAAGTCAAATAGGGCAAAAATGTGCTCTAAGCTTGGGATAAATGTTATAAGAACCTAATGGTCATACCTATACTTTTATAAATATGTTAATGAACATATTAAATCAATTACCAAAGAAAACCAAGCTTGAAAACAAGTTAAAAACACAAAATGTGCTTTAAGGAGTCTTAAAGCACGTTTTTGAAAAATTGTCTTGTAAATGAGTTTGAATGGCTAAATGTCCATCATTACTCTTTAATTAACATGTGTACTATATAGTATCACATTTGGAAGTCTATATCAATGGGAAATCAAAAATTTCACTTCTATGTGCCTTGTTTTGAATAGTGATTTTTATAAGCTAGCTGTAAATATGTGTTATAAGTAATTAAATTGGTCAACAAAGACTAAATACCCTTCTAATAATAAGGGGGCTGGTTTTTGTAGTAATGAGTCACCAAACATGTTAACTTGTTAAGTAAATAAAGATGACTCATAAGTTACTATTTGCTTTAAGTTATAAATATCTTCAAAAGCAAAACCAATCTCACTTCTCTCATTTCTTTCTTCATTTCCACGGTTCCCTTCTTCTTCTACCTATATCTTCTTCCTCTCATTCACGTTTCTACAGCAACACCAACACCACCATTTTTTCCATCTTTGACCATTGTATCTCCTAGATCACTTGGCCAAATGAAATTCTAAGACCACCATTCTCTTGCTCTCATCAAGCTCTTCATTTCTATCTTCTCAAAACTTCAAGAGCCCCATTTCGGTGCCATGGAGTTCCACCATTGATGGAGCTTGAGCTTGTCTTTTCACATATTATTGGTCTCCTTTGCTTCTAGGTAAGGAATCTCAAAGAAAAATCAAGTTTCCTCCATTTTTGTGTGGTGACCGAAAATATTCATTGATGGAGCTCCTTGTGTTGCCTTGTTCTAGCTCCATTTGGATCTTTCAAGGACTAGGTGGAGTCCTCTCTTCATAGATATTCAAACACCCTTCAAAGATTAAGGTAAAACAACTACATTAATGTTTTGAAATAATGTAAACCTAGGGTTTACAATGAGATGGAGCTTAAAGCTTGAATACTCATTATGTTGTTTGTATAATGTTTAGTAGTTGGCAAGGAACCAAATGCCTTACCGGTTTTACAAGGAAAACAAGAAAGAGGTTGTGAGGAAAAAGAGGTAAACAAGCTATCTCAATGTAGTTTAAATGCCTTAGGAAAATGAGCTTGATTTGCTTAATAAAATACCTAAGGAGCCAATGGTGAATGACCTAGTGAAGTGTTCTCAAGGAGACTAGTAAAAGAACATATGTATTGGTGTATGTATTTGCAGGTCAAAGGCATTATTTATGTGGGAAATTCAGTGTTTAAGGTTATGCAATTTAAGGGCCTAAGAGCCATGTTGTTTAAGGGCCTAAGTGCCAAGCAATTTAAGTTATGCACTATATTGTGATGTAGTGCTAAATGTGTGAAGTCTTGTGTATAAAAATGTGTTTGATGGATTTAGGTGTTCTTGAATGAAATAAGGTAAAAACCTAAGTGTTTGGATGTGAGTAAATACAAGAGAAGCTATGGCCAAATTTGGGGAAAATGTGTGAGAAGTTCTAAGTGTTTTAAGAAAGTTTTGGTGAATAGGAAGTGTAAAAGGTGAACAAATGTTTTACTTGGGAGGAAAACATGCATTAAGGTGTTCTAAGGTGCTATAAGGATTTAGGCATTGTCTTGGAAGTTCTAGAAACCCAATGAGTGTGATTAGGATGTATTTAAGTCTTGGAGAAGTTTGTTAAGGTTTGGGTAATGTTGATGAATAAGGAGAGAATGATGTTAAGTAAGGTTTTGAGAAAAGAATTCAAGAAGTTGTAAAAAGGAGATTTAGTTAGTAAGAAAAGAAGTTGAGAGATGATGTTAAGGTGTAGAGGAAACACCTTGGTGTAGTGGTCATTATTGGTGAACTACCACTTAAAAATCTTAAGGAGAAAACATCCCAAGTGCTAGGAATTTTGTAAGAAATTGTGAATGATAAGATGGTTTTGGTGAGTGATTTAAAGAGTTTAGCACATGGCTAAAGGTGTGTTTGATGTGCCAAATGATGTTAGGAAACATTATGAGGCTTTAGGAGAAGTTTGGTGTGAAATTGGTTAAGTGTTTAAAGACTTGGAAATTGAATGTTTTGCCGTGTCCAAACTTCCGTCCGGACATGGAAGTTCGGACAGGCTCTGTGGGTAAAGGATTTTCTCACTCTCGAACTGTGTCCGAACTTGGGAAGTCCGGACACAAGTTCGGACGTGACTGTTTCTATCTGGGATTTACTCTCGAACTGTGTCCGAACTTGGGAAGTCCGGACACAAGTTCGGACGTGTGTATGGTTTCAGTATTAGGTCGCGGCTTGCGTCCGAACTTGGAGGTTCGGACACAAGTTCGGACAAGGTGTTGTATGGGCCAAAACATTTGTTTAAGGTATGGAAATGGTGTGTAATGATGGGGATTGATAGGTAATGATGTTATAAGGTTGTTAAGGACATGTTAGGTGAGTTTTAATGACAATTAAGTGGGTGAAAAGTTGTATTAGAATGTGAGAGTAAAACAAGTTAAAAATGTTAAGCTATGTAACTAAGTTAACGGGGAGAAGTTATAAGCATTAGACATTAAATAATCATGCTACCCCGATGTTAATAAAAGTACATGTAATGTTATCAGTTGTTCGAGAATTGCTCGAGGAACATAAGTGGACGTGGTAAAGTGGACTCCGGTGACAGGTATGGTTTTCTTGCAACCTGTGTCCTACCGGATTACACCGGCTTGTATGCCAATGTGTTTTCTGTATGTTGCCACGTTTATGAGATAAATCATGAAACGAGTTTACAGTCGTTATTGTTATTGTATGTTTTCGTGCCGATACCGGTAACCTCGAATGCGCTTGAAGGGCTAGTTAACCACTATTAGGTAAACGTAGGAGAACGGTATCCGGTAACAACGTTTCCGACTTAAGGGACGTTCTAACCACGGCTATGCGTGAGTTAGTTATGTAATGTTTGTGTGTGATGTTGTATGTGAATGTATGACTCTCCCTTCCCTTGTGTGTCTAACAAGACTTAACCCAATGTGAATGTTTAACTAAGTTCAATGATGAACTTCTGACAAGTGCTAACGGGGGGGAGTGAGGAGTCCGGTCTGTTCCGGCCACGCGTTGTGAGTATGGGGGTCGTTGTCATAGCAGGTCGATCCTCTCTGTATGTTATGGTTGTTTTCCAATTTGGTTCCCAACCTTCCCTTTAGCTTAACCAAGGCTATTACTGACTCACGTCGGGCACAGGGGCATACTATTGTTATGTTTGTTTCGGTGTG
The DNA here is from genome assembly GCA_023374045.1 of Limonium bicolor. Lineage (NCBI taxonomy): Eukaryota > Viridiplantae > Streptophyta > Magnoliopsida > Caryophyllales > Plumbaginaceae > Limonium > Limonium bicolor. Next base: position 100,515,524 of record CM041781.1, on the reverse strand, counting down.
CTTGGATCACTATATCCGAGAACCTTGTGTTAAGTTAACCGTTCATTTAACGAGACGGTAACAAGTTATGTAACGAGCTTATCATGAGACTGGCAACATTCTCTAGGCTCACCAGTGTACTAACAATGTTTGGGTCGGTTCCTAAGAGGACCATTCCCGTTATGTTATGTATCTTTGTTGTGATGCAATATCTATTGCGGTGTTATGTTGTGCACGTGGAAACGTGCGAAGTGTTGTTAAGAGTTGTTATGTAGTGTATGTTATATGTTGTAAAATGTGGAGTATGTGGATCATGGATATGAATCCCAGTTTGAGAAAAGAGGCGTTTAAGGAAACCCGATTTAAGGGTAAGTGTCGTCTGTTAAGGAAGTAGCTCCATTAGAGGAGGAACACTCTAGGGATATTGAATACCTTGAGGACTTATTAAGTAAGGATATATTATCCGTTTGTTGAGCCCGTTGAGGCGAAATGATTATGTGTTGTGTGTTTACAGTTGCATGCATGATTTAAAATTATCAACCGCATGCTAAGACGACAATTAGTTGTGCGTGGCCCGGTAGCATGTGGGCTGCGGGATTACCATACCAGCAAAGGTGCTGAGCCCTTGGGGGCCACCCTTTCTTTTTTTCCTATTTCAGGTACGAAGTGCTGGAAGCCGTTCGAGAGTAGGAGGGTAGTCATTGTACATGGGTAATCATTTAAGTGTATGTATACAGTTGGTGTGGTAAGACCGAAATTGTTGTCGGCACCAGTTTATAAATACTCGGTATAGTGAAAGTTGTACGTTGTTGTTGTTGTTAATGGAAAGGGATAGTAATGTGTAGTCGCTCGGGAGTTTAGCCCATCAGACCGGTACAATGTATGTGTATTAGCCTTGTTAGCCACGTGGGTGGTTAACGGCGTGTAACACCAGCGAGTTGAGTTATTTGATGAGTTGTGTATTCCGCTGCAGATTGTTGTTATGTATTTGTTGTTGGATGGGGTGTTACAAAAAGTGGTATCAGAGCGAAGTATCGCTCTGATGACTGAATTACCGAGCTTAGGAAGTACCGAGTTAGGATTTAAGTACTTTGGGTTAAAGGTTGAGTGATAGCGTGAGAGATACGCTAGTTAGGTATTACCAGTGTGTACTGGAAACCTACAATATCCATCCCACCCTCCACAATCCCTGTTTGATAACTTGGGAAAGAACGCCAGAGAGATGGAAGTCCACTCTTACTCGGAAATACCCGATCTGGCAGTTATGACATACCTCTAAAGGTACGGTGAACCTGAACCTGTCATACGGTAGATCCCAAAAACTGGGAATCCCGGAGACGGTCTCCATCTGAACAATGTTAACCGCATTTAATAGCGATGAATGAAGGATTTTGTGTAAAAGAGAATTGAATTTCCGGCAACCTGGGTCGACATGCAGAGCAGTCGAGAATAACCAGCTTGCAACGCACCGACCGTGCAACAGGTAAGAAGTGGATTCATGAAACCCGAGACGAGTGTCTACGGAACCACAATTGATAAATAATACACCAACGGTATACCAACCGACAAGGGAACTACAACGTAGTGCCCAAATACGTGGAACGGGCTACAAAGAGAATACAATACTAAGTAAAAGGGGTCTCCCAGAATGGGAAACACCCTAGTTGATGATTATCATGTGAAGACAATGAGAAGTCACCTAGAAGAGTTATTATCAAGGCAGCAAGATCAGTGAGGGCCAACAAGGCCACTGATGACAGTATGGGTAAAAACAATACCACAACCGGTATGTGTTAAACCGATAGCCAGTTAGCATGGCGCACTTGCCATAGCAAGTGCTGCTATAACAGGGCTGTTCGGGAAATTTATAACCACTACAGAGTACTTAGTAAAGTACCATGAAGTTAAACAGGATCATTATGACCATGGAAGGGTTGGTAGCCTAACCTCTGTAATTGTAAATACACCATCAGCAAGAAGCTAGACTTGGTTAAGGTAAGAAGATGTTGTGAAACCATGAAAATTTTCTTTCAACACCAGATTTATTCAAAACCCTTTTCTTTTCAAAACCACATTTTCCTTCAAAACCACACTTCTTTCTAACCTTCTTTTAAACCACACCAGTGTAAGAACCAGGCAGTTGATAAGATACAACATGGAACTTTCCTCGATTAAGTTCGGGAAGCAAGGAATGAATATGTCACGGGGACAATATAGGGGAGTTGACAACAGAATACTTCACCTAGGCGTGTGACGGACACTACAAGTGTACCAACTGAATTGTGGGACGACCGCACTCCGATAGGAGCTTGTGGGCCTGGCAGACCTACTTATGGGTTAGTTGGGTAAGTAGCAATGTATCAGTATGGTACCCCACATATGTATACGAGTGGAGTCCGAAACACGGGAAGTAGTCAACTCCGTCACGGTCAGCAGTATAAATCAAACAGAGCTAGAGATTACAAGGAATGGTTGAAGTTAAGGAACTCAGTTAAGTTAACGAGACTAAAAGGATTAGTGAATTCCTCTCAAGGAAATGTTAAGAGTTAGGAAGTGCGAAGGGCACAAACTGTTTTGTAAAGACACACATATGTCTTAAGGATCCTTAGGGATAAACATGTTAGCTGGAACGGTGACCCAGCCTGTACATGGCAAGCAAATGCCTAATGTGGACACTTAATTACAATGAACGGGATGAAACTCAAGAAATGTTGATCTTCAGAGAAGATAATAAGCCAATTAAGAACGCAAACGGCGTGGCTAACTCAATATGTCAATAAGTGTGAACTAAATGTAAAAGCATAACTTAGTAACACCCAGGAGCAATCCTTAAAGGGTGTTCGCATCAACAATTGTTGAACGAAATGCATGACAGAAGCACAAGGGTTGAAACTAACACCCAGTTTAGACATAAGTTGTCAGGAGACGGACTAACAAACCTGAGGGGCATCCCATGAAAGGAAACGGAATGCAACGACCTTGTCATGGAGCTCAATATAATATCCAAACCATGTAATGTTGTACAGAGAAGTACATATGTGTGGACAGCCTACAATGAGCGCAGCTCAAAGCAGTAAGGCTTATAAGCCACAAATAAAATGTGTTATGAAAGTTAGATTGACTGCAAAAGTTTATGTTATATGAGTAAATAGAGTGGTAAATGAACCACTGCATTAAGAGTGGGGATACCTCTCAATATTGTGAGACCGCAGGAGCGGTAGTTATGTGAATCAAGTTCAAGAAATATGTTAAGGATGGACGATGTTATTATTATTTGAGAGCAGTTAGTTTAGTAGTATGTGTGTATAAAGTGAAGCACCGAGCTAAATAACGTCGGTTTGAGACTCGAGTGAGCAACGCTCAAGGAGCATTCAGTAGTCGTTCAAATGAGTGATGAACTATAATGTGAATAATGTAAGTTTATGTGTAGAAGTTAATGTGACAGTAAATACGATGTAAGTTAGTGATATACAATAAGCACGGTGCGCAGTAAGCGACCGTTGTATAAGTGTTGTAACAGATAAGACCAGTTATGATAAGCCAGTGGTAGGTACTATGTGATGAGGAACTCAGTGTGAATTCCATGGCGAATCGCATAAGGGATTTACTGTCAAGAGTTTACGCCTCTGCACTCTGTATGACTGAGTGTTTTGGTATTGCACTTGCGCAGTGATGATCGAGTGGGATAGCTAGGAATTCGAAACATGTCAATTGTGGAGGAATAATGTCATAATGGCCGATGCATAGGAAATGCAAGACCGCACCAATAAAAGAGTACTTGTACAGAACCAAATGTGGAGACATGATTAACAGTAAGTGACTACTGTAGCACTAACTGCCAAATATCGGTATGGGATATACCCCAAATGTTGTAAATAGCTGAGAGAGCACTACACACTAGGTAGTAGCTCAATCTCAACCGACAGTAAGTCGGAAGGGAATAAGTCAATCATTGTGAAATACACAGCTGTATACACAGTAAATTGTCATGGAAGTGGATAGGAAGTTTATAACTCACCAAATTCGCTAACGGTAAGAGATACCACGCGTCGGTTGAGAAACCATTGTTACCAAGATGAAGGTCACAATTGGGGATGTACAATACAGTAAGAATAATAGATGGAGCAATTAAGCTCTACAGTTATTAGAGTTTCGCAGCAGAAACTAGTGAGCCAGTGATTCAAGTGTTGAATGTACATGGTGAACATGAGTGAATGGCTAATTATTAACGCCTAGAAGCCTAACAGGCCAGAATCGAAACCAACTAAGAGTTTAAACAAACTTCAATGAGAATTCTTGGTTTAGGGACTAAACTGCCAATATGGTTAAGATCCTCTAATCAGAATCCATTGTGTAATAGGCCGCGAGTCAAAAAACTTCACGACGGCAGAACATTTTAAGTCAATGTTTAGTGATTGATTACGTGGGCGTAATCCCTTTTAAGGGGGGTAGAGCGCAAAACCACTTAGTGCATATTACCGTACAAGTGTACGTGATTTATGTTGTGCATAGCACAAAGTTATTGTTTTGATGATTGGTGCGTGTGTTACGTAAACATACGCATTCATTCATGGTTTAATTGTGGTAATTGCGCACAGAAGATGCGAATACCATTGTGATAAGTGTGTTTATTTGTCAACAATGGTGTGTGACAATTCAAGTGTGGGGAGTACAGAAACTCCCGGGGAACAAAACCCCATAAATGTGAAACTGTGTGTTGTATTTTGATAAAATATATGTGTATATATATATTATATAGTGATTCATGAAAGGGCATGATACCGACATAGAACCTAGTGAGAATAAGATTCCCTAGGCAACACGATTAAAGTGAATGGGGGTAACTGATAGACGGAGTTCTATCCTTTGGAGATGTTACGATCATGACTAGAATGATTTAAAAGATAGAAAATTGCAAATGAGTGATTTATTTGATGCTTGAAAATGAAGTGGGAAGTGGAACTTGATTTGCAAGCGATCAAGGGAAGCCGAACACAAATTGGAGTGGAGGGATAGTTCTACACTGATGCTGATCACATCAGGGTTGGATAATTCTTGAAGTTCCTTATAAGTGGTCAGAAATAACCACGCTAAGAAAAGAAGCAAAGAGCTTAAGTTGGACTTGGAGTTGTGTGTGTTTTCAAAAGGATTTTAAATTGGTATTCATAAAACGTTGATGGATACTTTACATAATTAAAGTCTTCTTACTTAACCTCACAAGGAAATTTTAAACTTAAGTGATTGTTTTAATCTCCCAAAGGCACGGGGACGGAAGGTGTCCATCGCGACCGGGTTCTGCGGGATCATAGTGAATATCAAAGATATTTTTGATTGCTATACATGCTATGACATGTTGTGTGGAATGTGTAATAAATGTTATTTTGACCTTAATTTGTTTAAGTGGATGCTATCAAGGCCTATGAGTCTAAATGTGTTGGGTTACATAGACCTATGTGTCTAAAGACTGTTATGTTATCGGGACCTATGTGTCCAAATGTTGTGATGTTACCCAAGACCAGTGAGTCCAAGGGGTTGTTATGTATGTGTAAATGTTGTTAAGATACCCGGACCATTGAGTCCGAGGTTATCATGTGAATATGTTATGTTATGTGTGGATGTGAATGTGTTGCCCGGACCATTAAGTCCGAGGTTGTGATGTAAAGTGTGTTTGGTTATGGAAGTTATTTCCAAGTGATTACTGTGTTCTAATCTAATGATGTGTGAAAAGTGTGAACTTCGAGGACGAAGTTCTTTTAAGGGGGGTAGATTGAAATACCCCAAACCTTGATATGTTGATAAACATTTAAACTATGGTATGTGAAGGCTAAAAAGTGCCTTAGAAACATCAGTGAACAATTTAAACCATAGTAAATGCAATAAAGCACTAAGATACGGTATGAGCAAAAACATGCTCTAAGCTAGGAGTGAACTTGGTTAGGACCCAAAGAGCCTACCAAGACTTAATAATATTCAAGTATGATTTAATAAGGCTAATTAAGTCCTTAGGAAACTTTGGTAGACAATGAAACCAAACAAAACACAAATAAATGCCTTAAAGTCACTATGGGCAAAAATGTGCTCTAAGCTTGGGATAAATGTGTATAAGACCTAATGGTCATACCTATACTTTATAAATATGTTAATGAACATATTAAATCAATTACCAAAGAAAACCAAGCTTGAAAACAAGTTAAAACACAAAATGTGCTTTAAGGAGTCTTAAAGCATGTTTTTGAAAAATTGTCTTGTAAATGAGTTTTGAATGGCTAAATGTCCATCATTACTCTTTAATTAACATGTGTACTATATAGTATCACATTTGGAAGTCTATATCAATGGGAAATCAAAAATTTCACTTCTATGTGCCTTGTTTTTATGAATAGTGATTTTTATAAGCTAGCTGTAACATATGTTGTTATAAGTAATTAAATTGGTCAACAAAGACTAATATACCCTTCTAATAATAAGGGGGCTGGTTTTTGTAGTAATGAGTCACCAAACATGTTAACTTGTTAAGTAAATAAAGATGACTCATAAGTTACTATTTGCTTTAAGTTATAAATATCTTCAAAAGCAAAACCAATCTCACTTCTCTCATTTCTTTCTTTCTTCACACACGGTTCCCTTCTTCTTCTACCTATCTTCTTCCCTCTCATTCACGTTTTATACAGCAACACCAACACCACCATTATTTTCCATCTTTGACCACTTGTATCTCCTAGCTCACTTGGCCAAATGAAATTCTAAGACCACCATTCTCTTGCTCTCATCAAGCTCTTCATTTCTATCTTCTCAAAACTTCAAGAGCCCCATTTCGGTGCCATGGAGTTCCACCATTGATGGAGCTTGAGCTTGTCTTTTCACATATTATTGGTCTCCTTTGCTTCTAGGTAAGGAATCTCAAAGAAAAATCAAGTTTCCTCCATGTTTTGTGTGTGACCGAAAATATTCATTGATGGAGCTCCTTGTGTTGCCTTGTTCTAGCTCCATTTGGATCTTTCAAGGACTAGGTGGAGTCCTCTCTTCATAGATATTCAAACACCCTTCAAAGATTAAGGTAAAACAACTACATTAATGTTTTAAAATAATGTAAACCTAGGGTTTACAATGAGATGGAGCTTAAAGCTTGAATACTCATTATGTTGTTTGTATAATGTTTAGTAGTTGGCAAGGAACCAAATGCCTTACCGGTTTTACAAGGAAACAAGAAAGAGGTTGTGAGGAAAAAGAGGTAAACAAGCTATCTCAATGTAGTTTAAATGCCTTAGGAAAATGAGCTTGATTTGCTTAATAAAATACCTAAGGAGCCAATGGTGAATGACCTAGTGAAGTGTTCTCAAGGAGACTAGTAAAAGAACATATGTATTGGTGTATGTATTTGCAGGTCAAAGGCATTATTTATGTGGGAAATTCAGTGTTTAAGGTTATGCAATTTAAGGGCCTAAGAGCCATGTTGTTTAAGGGCCTAAGTGCCAAGCAATTTAAGTTATGCACTATATTGTGATGTAGTGCTAAATGTGTGAAGTCTTGTGTATAAAAATGTGTTTGATGGATTTTAGGTGTTCTTGAATGAAATAAGGTAAAAACCTAAGTGTTTGGATGTGAGTAAATACAAGAGAAGCTATGGCCAAATTTGGGGAAAATGTGTGAGAAGTTCTAAGTGTTTTAAGAAAGTTTTGGTGAACTAGGAAGTGTAAAAGGTGAACAAATGTTTTACTTGGGAGGAAAACATGCATTAAGGTGTTCTAAGGTGCTATAAGGATTTAGGCATTGTCTTGGAAGTTCTAGAAACCCAATGAGTGTTATTAGGATGTATTTAAGTCTTGGAGAAGTTTGTTTAAGGTTTGGGTAATGTTGATGAATAAGGAGAGAATGATGTTTAAGTAAGGTTTTGAGAAAAGAATTCAAGAAGTTGTAAAAAGGAGATTTAGTTAGTAAGAAAAGAAGTTGAGAGATGATGTTAAGGTGTAGAGGAAACACCTTGGTGTAGTGGTCATTATTGGTGAACTACCACTTAAAAATCTTAAGGAGAAAACATCCCAAGTGCTAGGAATTTTGTAAGAAATTTGTGAATGATAAGATGGTTTTGGTGAGTGATTTAAAGAGTTTAGCACATGGCTAAAGGTGTGTTTGATGTGCCAAATGATGTTAGGAAACATTATGAGGCTTTAGGAGAAGTTTGGTGAAATTGGTTAAGTGTTTAAAGACTTGGAAATTGAATGTTTTGCCGTGTCCGAACTTCCGTCCGGACATGGAAGTTCGGACAGGCTCTGTGGGTAAAGGATTTTCTCACTCTCGAACTGTGTCCGAACTTGGGAAGTCCGGACACAAGTTCGGACGTGACTGTTTCTATCTGGGATTTACTCTCGAACTGTGTCCGAACTTGGGAAGTCCGGACACAAGTTCGGACGTGTGTATGGTTTTCAGTATTAGGTCGCGGCTTGCGTCCGAACTTGGAGGTTCGGACACAAGTTCGGACAAGGTGTTGTATGGGCCAAAACATTTGTTTAAGGTATGGAAATGGTGTGTAATGATGGGGATTGATAGGTAATGATGTTATAAGGTTGTTAAGGACATGTTAGGTGAGTTTTAATGACAATTAAGTGGGTGAAAAGTTGTATTAGAATGTGAGAGTAAAACAAGTTAAAAATGTTAAGCTATGTAACTAAGTTAACGGGGAAAGTTATAAGCATTAGACATTAAATAATCATGCTACCAGATGTTAATAAAAGTACATGTAATGTTATCAGTTGTTCGAGAATTGCTCGAGGAACATAAGTGGACGTGGTAAAGTGGACTCCGGTGACAGGTATGGTTTTCTTGCAACCTGTGTCCTACCGGATTACACCGGCTTGTATGCCAATGTGTTTTTCTGTATGTTTGCCACGTTTATGAGATAAATCATGAAACGAGTTTACAGTCGTTATTGTTATTGTATGTTTTCGTGCCGATACCGGTAACCTCGAATGCGCTTGAAGGGCTAGTTAACCACTATTAGGTAAACGTAGGAGAACGGTATCCGGTAACAACGTTTCCGACTTAAGGGACGTTCTAACCACGGCTATGCGTGAGTTAGTTATGTAATGTTTGTGTGTGATGTTTGTATGTGAATGTATGACTCTCCCTTCCCTTGTGTGTGTCTAACAAGACTTAACCCAATGTGTGAATGTTTAACTAAGTTCAATGATGAACTTCTGACAAGTGCTAACGGGGGGAGTGAGTCCGGTCTGTTCCGGCCACGCGTGTGAGTATGGGGGTCGTTGTCATAGCAGGTCGATCCTCTCTGTATGTTATGGTTGTTTTCCAATTTGGTTCCCAACCTTCCCTTTAGCTTAACCAAGGCTATTACTGACTCACGTCGGGCCACAGGGGCATACTATTGTTATGTTTGTTTCGGTGTGCTTGGATCACTATATCCGAGACACCTTGTGTTAAGTTAACCGTTCATTTAACGAGACGGTAACGAGTTATGTAACGAGCTTATCATGAGACTGGCAACATTCTCTAGGCTCACCAGTGTAAACAATGTTTGGGTCGGTTCCTAAGAGGACCATTCCCGTTATGTTATGTATCTTTGTTGTGATGCAATATCTATTGCGGTGTTATGTTGTGCACGTGGAAACGTGCGAAGTGTTGTTAAGAGTTGTTATGTAGTGTATGTTATATGTTGTAAAATGTGGAGTATGTGGATCATGGATATGAATCCCAGTTTGAGAAAAGAGGCGTTTAAGGATAACCCGATTTAAGGGTAAGTGTCGTCTGTTAAGGAAGTAGCTCCATTAGAGGAGGAACACTCTAGGGATATTGAATACCTTGAGTGACTTATTAAGTAAGGATATATTATCCGTTTGTTGAGCCCGTTGAGGCGAAATGATTATGTGTTGTGTGTTTACAGTTGCATGCATGATTTAAAAATAATCAACCGCATGCTAAGACGACAATTAGTTGTGCGTGGCCCGGTAGCATGTGGGCTGCGGGATTACCATACCAGCAAAGGTGCTGAGCCCCTTGGGGGCCACCCTTTCTCTTCTTTTCCTATTTCAGGTACGAAGTGCTGGAAGCCGTTCGAGAGTAGGACGGGTAGTCATTGTACATGGGTAATCATTTAAGTGTATGTATACAGTAGGTGTGGTAAGACCGAAATTGTTGTCGGCACCAGTTTATAAATACTCGGTATAGTGAAAGTTGTACGTTGTTGTTGTTGTTAATGGAAAGGGATAGTAATGTGTAGTCGCTCGGGAGTTTAGCCCATCAGACCGGTACAATGTATGTGTATTAGCCTTGTTAGCCACGTGGGTGGTTAACGGCGTGTAACACCAGCGAGTTGAGTTATTTGATGAGTTGTGTATTCCGCTGCAGATTGTTGTTATGTATTTGTTGTTGGATGGGGTGTTACATATAGAGGTCTAAAGTTTCGGTCTCAACAGCACATAAATAACACCGAAACAGAGAGGTAAACTCGTGTTTTGTAACTTCAATATCTTTCTGTATGGTGCGAGTTGGGTTTAGTTCTTGCTACCAATACGAAGATCTACAATTCTTCTTTCCAATGAGCCATTACTCATTATCTAACTCGTTTTGTACCCCTAGATATAGATCCGCAAAGTTGGCACCACGAACTGTATCAAGTTCGAGTTTTTTTCCCAGTTCCGAATTGGAATTCACCAAATTCGCACAATCCGGTGAGTTTTTCTTCAAATTGTTCCTATGTTGCTAATAGAAATTTCAATACCGATCTAACCCATGTCTCAATTTAGTCAATTACGTGTTAGATTAGGAGAATTTGTAGGATTTGCAATCGAATTGATTCTGAACCGAAACTAACCCTAACCTTCGAATTGATTTCGAAACTGGGTGTATACTGCGTTAATTAGGGAAATTGATACCAATAGAACCGAAATTGAATACGAATCCATAGAAACAAGAATCACTCGATTTCGTTCTGTGGATTGGGAGGAATTTGAGATTTAGTACTCGTCTGTATAGTGTCTTCGCTGGACGAACTCGGAAAAAGGGGCCGTCCGATCTCGTTCTAAGAGATTGGACGGCCGAGATTAAAACGTTCCGAATTTAGTTATAGGGTTTTAATAATTCCAGTAAATAGTCTTAACTTGTTGGGTTAATTTAAATATCTTCCCGAATGTATTTTGACTTGAAATTTTAAACCATAGATTCCTTATTTTATGTAGTGTGTTTGATGTAAATTATTATGGTTTTGGAGTTTTTAACATAAGTTATGATTTTTAAAGTTACGGTTTTCTGGAATTATTGGCTAAATTAAAAAGATATTTTTATGAAATAAAATTTTATAATATGTCTAAATGTTTAGTTACTGTATATAAGTTTGGGAATTTTTGGGCAACGGGAAAAGGTTTTAAAAATTGTGTTTGTGAGTTTTCCATAAGAATAACCTATAATATATGGTTTTAATGTAATCAAAAAAAAGTATGTTGATTAATGAATTTATAGGTTGGGGAAAATATAATAAGACCAATTAACATTTAATACAGTATGTTTATAAATTGGGTATTAACTTTACGTGAGGTAAAAAATTGTACATATATTTATATATATATTTATATGAGAGAAATAATAGAAACTTATAAATCAAGGAATTTAACTAAACTACATTTTATTTATTATATATAATATGGAAGCTAATATGTTTAACAAAACTAAGGGAAATACTCTATTTATAAAACCATAAATCAGTGTGGATTGTCTAAAAGATAGTAAATTAATTAAATACAATATAATTTCTTAAAGAATGTTCTGGATAAATCTTGATATATGTGGATATATTATGTATAAAATACAATAAAATAGATAAAGGAAATAACATTCCTTGTGAGAAATGTAATAGGAAGGATATATATATACGATAAAATAAATAAATAAAGGAATAAAATACCTTATAGAAAATATAATATGAAGGAATTAATGAGTTAAACTAAACCTCTACATGATACTAATAAAAGAATATTATGAGGTGGTATTAATTTATGGTTATAGGTTAAGTTTTTAGTTATCTTTGAGTTTCTAGATTTATATAAACCGTATTTAAACACATGTATTTATTTAGTCAATAACCACAATGTATATCTATAATTGCTTAAGAAATTAATAAGTTTGAAATTTAGGAATATTTGTAATTGGTCTACATAAAGGGTTACACAAATAGATCTTATTATATAATTAACTAATAAATGACATGAAATACTTTTACATTAAATGTTCTTATTATATAAACAATAGTAAAATAAATGAGTTACTTGTACATCTAATGTGAAGAGGATAAATAAGTCGATTTAATTATTTCTTAATATTTATAGTATTGAGTAATAACTTAATTTTTAAGATAAAATCATTAAAAGGGATTATGATATAAAACTACATTAAACTATGATTAGGAATTTAAGCTAAATAATAATCCTTAAGTTTCTTACAACTAGTTAAGCCATAAATACATTTAACACAATATCAGGATGTGAGTTTATAGTTAAGTAATGTATTAAGTAGTTAGAATTTATAAGGAGGTTTGTAAATAGAAATTAGATACTTAAAATCTTTAAACCTTTAATTAGAGAAACTAGGTTACATAGATTATATTGATTTACCTTTTGACACTGGAAATATTAATGTGTCATTTGAATATAAGGTATGGAGATTGTTCAGAATATATTATCTTATTAGTAATTGACAATTTCACTTATGAAACCGGAATTTAATTCTTTGATAAATTCTACCTCATGCTAAGATATAATGTTCATCCAAAATACAATAAAGGAAATTAATTTATTAAGTTATTCTTTTGAAACTTTGGTTTTGTAAACAATATAAAATGTATTTAAGACTTGAGTTTAACGAAGTTTAATATAAAGGATTATACATGGTCTTAGAGAGAATGTGTGTAAAGTAAAACAGTTAGGGAATTAAATGTAAGTAAGGATACATAAAAGGTTATCTTAAAACACCTTATTATAAAGATATGGTTAAGTAAATAATAACCTTGTGGATACTAAATGTGAGAGTTCGATAATTTTGAGTTAACTATAATATGGTTATTTCAAGATGCAAAGTAATTTAACAACTTATGACAAGATTAATAGATGGTTGAATTAAAAGGCCATTCTGAACTAAAGATAAGATAATGAGTTTAGTAGCTCAAATAAGTTATACTAAAATGCACTCTACAACACTACGATTTCAGTATACGGGATGTAGATCTTAATTAAGTTAAAGGGGAAAACTTAGTTATAATGGATTATCTAGTAGATATTGATAAAGATACATAGTCAATAAATTGTGAAATAATAGTATAGTATTCTAAGATAAACCCATCATTGGTCATAACACGATGTATGTCCTAAAGTAAGATAAAAGTATTGAGCTTAAGAATTATTGAAATTCTAAGATTGATTGAATAACGTATAATGCACTTATGTTATAAAGGTCGTTAATGTGAGCATTATGGTTAGGTATGGGTAAAGTGGATAAGGTGGAACAATTAACAAGGTTAATAAAATACATTCCTTGTCTTACAACCTTGAGTTACAAACATTCAAGACAACTCAAAGATTATACAAAACATTTAAGTGAGGGCTTAAAAGTAATTGAGACTTTGAAATAAGAGTAAGGAGTTTATTTAAGCATAAACATAGGCTACAAGTGATTGATGATAGACTACCTTTAATATTCTCAGAGTACTGTGATTGTTTGCGAAGTGATTAGAACTGCTACAACGTTACCCAGGTACGATTTCTCGTACTCAGCTTGTTGTGTTTGGACTTTCTGAAATGTTTGTACATTTCTCGTACTCAGGGTTGTGTTTTGGACTTTATGGAATGTTTTGTACGATTTCTCATACTCCGATCTTTTTGCTGATTGACGTGTGGAATGTTTTGGAAAACGTACTAACTGACTTTAAGAGGAACTTCTAAAAAGAAAATGGTTTGTGACTGACTCAGCTTGTGTGACTAACTGAGCCTTGAGTATGAAACTTACAGGGTATTGGTTCCTTCTATTTGGTGTCCCCTTAGACATTGACTGCTTAGGGTTTACGCTCTGCACTCTGTAGGACTGAGTGTTTTGGTATGCTCTGGGTAGTTGGTGATCTAGTGGGGATTTGGAAAAGGTCAATCTTGGATACGCGCAAACCCATCGGCTACCGGGAAGCGCAACCAATTGTCATAATAACATGGCATTCTTTTAGAACATCCATCATATATATATATATATATACATACACCATAGCATAGCAAGGGAATTGCATAGCATCATATCAATACCATCACCATAAAATCGGTTCGCACAAGGAACCTTCCACCATAGTTAGTATACCATGTGAGCCTAGGTTTTTACCAACCCCATGTAAGCTCGTTACCATCCTCGTTACGTCCGGTTTATAGAACGGTTAACTTATACCAAAGGGTGTCGGATATAGTAATCCCAAGCACACCGAAATAACATACGTATGCCCCTATGGCCCGACGTGAGTCAGTAACTAGCTTTGGATAAGCTAAGGGAAGGTAGAAACCAAATTGGAATACCACCTATACATACACAAGAGAGCCGAACCGGATATGATATCGACCCCATCCATCACACGCGTGGCCGGAACAACCGGACTCCTCACTCCCCCGGTTAGCACTTGTTAGTGATCAGACAACATTTTGTTAAGTCACATACAAGCAAACATTTAGGTCTTGTTAGACAACCAAGGGAAAGGAGTCATAACTTACAACATCATAATGTATAACAACTGTAAACTCTTTCATGCCTTAATCTTATAAGGTCGTAACACGCAGAAAAGCAAACAACACCCAAGCCGGTGTAAACCGGTAGGCAACAGACTGCAAGAAAACCATACCTTGGTCCTTGCTTGTTTCGTTTCCACCTTGAGAGAATCCTATACACATTAGTAATGTCGGTTAATTATTTATTTAACTTCACACTTACTAAGTATTCAACATGTTTGTATGACATGTTTTAATGTCTACCTCCCTAGGTTACCTCATTATACACCCTAGGGTTAACTACATAAGTCACATTCTTTTCTGTTTTTTTTTTTTACAAGTTTAGGTCCGACCGGACTTGGACCGGACTTGTCCATGTCCGGTCGATTCCAGAGAGTTTCTCCCCTTCGGAAATTCAGCCCGACCGGACTTGCCAAGTCCGGTCCTATGTCCGGTCGATTCCAGTAACTCAATCCGTACAAAATTTACAAGCCCGACCGACCTTGCAAGTCCGGTCCCAAGGTCGGTCCATTCCAGAAGCCAATTCTCGCAGGGTAAAGGTCCCGACCGAGCTTGCAAGTCCGGTCGCAAGTCGGTCGGCCCCAAATCTATGTTTTCCTTTTTACATTCAACTCCAAACTTCACCCCATATAACCTAGTATCCCTAACCTCATTTGGGCACTTAAACACAACTTAAGACACCCTTAAACACATCATAAAACTCATTTTCTAATTCCTTAAGCCTTTACTTATTCTTCACAAAATTCCTAACACTTACATATTTCTCCTAGTTTTTCAAGTGGTGTTCATACCTATGATAACTACTATCCCAAAAGCTTTCTCCTTAACTTAACATCATCTCCCAAGCATCATCTTCACAACTAATTACTTATATCCTTCTTGAAAACTCTTTCCTAGTGTACACTTCTCCTATTTACCAAAGTTTGCCTAGGTATTTACCTAAGTCCCAAAGTGACTTTGGTACTACTAAATCTCAAGATCATGCCTAAGTCCTTATTACACTCTAGAGTACTTCCTAGTTCATCAAAATTCCTTTAAACATCATGAACTCCTTATTCATTTCCTACATTTTCTAACTCACCAAACCTTATGTAAACACTTAGAACTTTTACTTCTTACCTAAATTTGACATGGATTCCCCTAGAACATTACTAAGCCTAAACACTTTGCTTTCTCCATTCAAACACACAAGAACATCTAGAATCACCAAGAACACTCTCATACACAACTTCACCAAATTTACACATATACAATATAGTGCATAATTTAAATTGCATGGCACTTAGGCCCTTAAAATGCATGGCTCTTAGGCCCTTAAGGTGCTTAAATCATAAACACTGAATTTCCACAATATATATGCCTTTAACCTGCAAATACACTCAACACACATATGCCCTTTACTAGTCTCTTGAGAACACTTTACTAAGTCATTCACCATTGCTCTTTAGGTAGTTTTAATAAGCATTTATAAGCTCATTTCTCCTAAGGCATTAAACAACATTAAGTTAGTAGATTTACCTCTTTTTCCAAAACACTTCCTTCTTGATTCCTTACAAAACCGTATGGTATTTTGATTCCTTGTCAAGTTCTAGACAATATACAAACACCATAATGAGTATTCAAGCTTTGAGCTTCATCTCATTGTAAACCCTAATTTACATTGTTTTAAAAACATTAATGTAGTTGTTTTACCTTGATCTTTGAAGAGAGTTTGAATATATAACAAGAGAGGACTCCACCTAGTCCATGAAGAGTTGAAATGAAGCTAGAACAAAGTCACACAAAGAGCTATATCAATGTGTATTTTCGGTCAAGGTAAGAACATGGAGGAAACATGATTTTTCTTTGAGATTCCTTACCTAGAAGCAAAGGAGATCAACAATATGTCAAAAGACAAGCTCAAGCTCCTTCAATGGTGGAACACCTTGGCACCGAAATGGAGCTCTTGGAGTTTGAGAAGATAGGAATGAAGAGCTTGATGAGAGGAAGAGATTGGTGGTGTTTGTTTTTGATTTGAACAAGTGAGCAAGATTTTACAAGAGGTCAAAGTGGGAGTTCTAATGGAGGTAGTGGTATTACCGAGGGAGCAAAGAAGAGAGGTAGAAGATGGGTTTGGAAACCGTGGAATGAAGGAAAGAAATGAGAATGAGATAGAATTTGCTTTTAAGAGATATTTGTAGTATAAAGTAAAAAGTAGTTATTTACTTATCTTACTACTTACACATTAATAAGAGAGTGGTGAGTCACCACACTTAAGAAAACCGGCCCCCTTATTATATGAGGGTATTATAGTCTTTATGTCAATTTAATTACTTATACACATATGTTACAAAATAGCTTATAAAAATCACTATTCACCTAAACAAGGCACTTAGAAGTGAAATTTTGATTTCCCATTAATATAGCCACCCAAATGTGATACTATATAGTACACATATATTTAAGAGTAATGATGGACATTTAGCCACTCAAAACTCATTTACAAGACAATTTTTCAAAAATGTGCTTTAAGACTTCTTAAAGCACATTTTGTGTTTTAACTTGTTTCAAGCTTGGTTTTCTTTGGTAATTGGTTTAATATGTTCATTAGTATATAAATGAGGTCTTGGTAAGTCCATTAGGTCTTACCCAAGCCTATTCAAGCTTAGAGCACATTTAGCTCTTGACTTTAAAGCACATTTTGTGTTTGCTTTGTTTAAATTTGTTTACTAGTGTTTTTAAGACTCTTTTTAGTCTTAATAATCATGTTTTAATGTTTAACCAACATACCAAGGTTTGGGGTATTTCAATCTACCCCCCTTAAAAGAACTTTGTCCCAAAGTTCATACTTCCCACATATCTTACTATTAGAACACGGAGAACACTTAAAAACAATACTTCCGACATCGTTACCAACTTACCATCATCTTACACCACAACGGACTCGAGGTCCAAACCACATAATACCATTCAGACACAACGGTCTGTAACATAACATTGACAGTGTATAATATACATGTCGTACACAACCATAACCGAAACGGCTCTACCCCCCTTAAAAGGGGTACGCCCCGTACCCTATACATATGAACACTAAGAAGCAAACAATGACGGGTGCTTCGCCTTCATCTTTTCTTCCAGCTCCCAAGTGGCCTCCTCAACGTCCTGGTTAGACCAGAGGACCTTCACCAGTCTCACGGACTTATGGCGAGTGTCTCGAGTCTTAGTATCCAGAATCCGTACCGGAGTCTCCACTGATCGCATGGTCGGCTCTAAAGTTAGCCTTTCCGGCTGAAGCACATGAGACGGATGAGACATATACTTCTTCAACTGGGACACATGAAATACATCATGTACCTTGCCCAGCTCGGCGGGTAAATCAAGTCTATAAGCTACCGGGCCGATCCGCTCCGTCACAACATAAGGACCACATATTTCGGGCTCAACTTGCCCTTCTGGCCAAAACGAAATACTCCCTTCATGGGGGATACTCTCAAAAATACCTGATCGCCCACGGCGAACTCCAGGTCACGTCGGCGCACATCTGCGTACGACTTCTGTCTATCCTGAGCTGCTTTCATATTAGCCCTGATCTGGCGAACTTCTGCCTGAACTTGCTCAAGATACTCTGGTCCTATATGACCGTCTCACTCGACTCATCCCAGCATAATGGCGTGCGGCATGGTCTACGTACAATGCCTGGAAGGGAGACATCTTGATCGATGCATGATAACTGTTGTTGTAACTAAACTCGATTAGATGTAACTTATCAATCCAGCTGGTCTGAAAGTCAAGTGCACATGCACGTAGCATATCCTCAAGTGTCTGGATGGTGCGCTCACTCTGACCATCTGTCTGTGGGTGAAACGCTGTGCTCAATTTCAGTTCAGTACCAAGTGCCTCTCGTGTAGACTTCCAATATCTGGATAGAATCTGGTATCTCTGTCAGATACAATCGTTTTCGGAACCCCATGATGTCTTACAATCTCTTTGTCAAAGAGTTCTGCCAGTTTAGCCACTTTCCAGGTGTCCTTCATCGGTATGAATCGAGCCACCTTGGTCAGTCGGTCTACCACAACCCAAATCATATTTAGACCTCCCCTTGTAGGCGGAAGCCCTACCACGAAGTCCATAGATATGTCATGGAACTTCCACTCGGCACTGGCATTGGCTGCACCATACCACCAGGCCGTCGGTGCTCAAACTTGACCTTCTGACAAGTGAGACACCTCAGCACATAGTCATTCACATCCTTTTTCATTCCAGTCCACCAAAAATATCTTTTCATACCTTTATACATCTTTGAAGCTCCGGGGTGAATCGATGTCGTAGAACAATGGGATTCACTCAGTATGCGCTC
This sequence comes from Limonium bicolor, assembly GCA_023374045.1. Lineage (NCBI taxonomy): Eukaryota > Viridiplantae > Streptophyta > Magnoliopsida > Caryophyllales > Plumbaginaceae > Limonium > Limonium bicolor. Next base: position 100,496,450 of record CM041781.1, on the reverse strand, counting down.
CTTCAGCTCAGCGCTACTCCTCGGTATACACAACCGGCCATTAAGCCTAATCAGGTCATCATCGTGGAGTCTGAAGTCATACTTCTGACCCTCGAATGTGCCATCAATAAGCTTCTGTCTAATTTCCACCATATACTGATCCGTCATCTGAGCACTCCGCACCTCTTCAACCAAGCCAGTATGAGAGACTAGCGAATGGAGAGAGTGTGCTCGGCGACTCAATGCGTCAGCTACCACATTTGCCTTACCCTCCTTGTACTGTAAATTGATGTCATAATCATTTAAGAATTCAACCCACCTTCTCTGCCTCATGTTCAACTCTTTCTGAGTGAACAAGTATTTCAAACTCTTGTGGTCGGAATAGATTGTCACGCTTACCCCATACAAATGATGTCGCCATATCTTCAGTGCGAAGACAATGGCCCCCAATTCTAAATCGTGGGTAGGGTAGTTCTCCTCATGCTTCTTCAGCTGACGGGAGGCGTAAGCCACGACCTTCCCGTGTTGCATAACACACACAACCCATACCCCTGCCTGATGCGTCGCAATAGACCTCAAAAACCATCTGGACCGTCTGGTAATGTCAGAACCGGTGCAGATGTCAGAGCATCCTTGAGACTCGTGAAAGCTCTCTCACAGTCGACTGTCCACTCGAATGGTGCATCCTTTTTCATCAAGGAAGTCATCGGCTTCGAGACACTGGAGAAGTCCTTCACAAACCTCCTATAGTAACCTGCCAGACCGAGGAAGCTCCTGATGTCGGTAACTGTCTTCGGCCTAGGCCAGGTGCGCACTGCATCTATCTTTGCCGGATCAACAGCGATCCCGGCCTCAGAAATCACATGTCCAAGGAATGATACTTGGTTCAACCAAAATTCACACTTAGAAAATTTAGCATACAGCTGATTCTTTCTCAATGTCTGCAATACATCTCTCAGGTGGCTTTCATGCTCACCTCTCGATTTCGAATACACAAGTATGTCATCGATGAAGACTACCACTGATTTGTCCAACTGATCTTGGAACAAACGGTTCATTAAGTCCATGAACTTTGCTGGTGCATTTGACAAGCCAAACGGCATAACTGTGAACTCATAATGCCCATACCTAGTTCTGAAGGCTGTTTTCTATATCACTGTCATAGATGGCAATCTGGTGGTATCTGGAACGTAGGTCTATCTTGGAGAATACTGATGCTCCCTCAGCTGATCAAATAGATCGTCGATGCGTGGTAAGGGGTAACGGTTCTTCACCGAACAGCATTCAGCTCCCGATAATCAATACATAGGCGGAGGATACCGTCCTTCTTCTTCACGAAGAGGGACCGGCGCTCCCCATGGTGAACAACTAGGGCGGATAAAGCCCTTGTCGAGTAGGTCTCTCAGCTCTTGAGCTTGTCATTTCTGCTGGAGCCATACGGTAAGGGCTTTCGCAAGGGTCCGGTGCCCGGAACAGATCATCTCAAACTCAACATCTCGTGCTGCGGCATGCCCGGTAGTTCCTTAGGAAATACATCAGGAAAACTCCGACACTACCGGCACATCTGGGCTAAACCTCAGGGTCTCTCTCTATGTCCTGGACATAGCAGAGGTATACATCATTTCCCGTCGCAACTCACGATACATGGCCATGGCGGTGATGATCTGTGTCGAAGGCTCCCTGGGCCTCTGGCGGTATGATATAGTAACCCCAGTGGACTCCGAAGAAGCAGTCGATGCTCGGCCACATAGGATTCTACCCTTGTACCGCTCCAACCAGTTCATCCCGACAATCACATCAAACCTAGTCCGTCGAACTCTATCAAGTCGATCGGAAACTCCTCATCCATGATTCGAACAACAGCATCTCGGTAGTAGCGGGTACACCTGATCCGCTCTTTCGACGGGAGAGTGACCACGAAGTCTGGCATCTCTTCACCGTCTAACCCCAGCCTCTTCGCAAATGCTAGCGAAATGAATGTGTGTGAGGCTCCAGAGTCGAACAAGATCGATGCATCCACGCCATTCACTGGGAAGGTACCAGTGAGGATTGTGCCGCTCTTGCCGGCTTCTGCCTTATTGCAGACACTCAGTATACCTCCCGTTCCGCGTGCACAGCCTAATTCATTGGCAAACTAATAAGTATTGGGTAACAACACGTTGATACACTCCAAAACAACATTCCTTTATTCATTAACACAGTCTTTACACCATAAGTTGGTTACATTGTAGACATGGCTAAATATAGCTCCTTGTCAAACCACTGGCTTAATACATTACATGATTACACAAGGCTCAAAACTGCCTGAAAGTCAAATTTAAACGTCCAGGTTTCATGTGTGTGACATTGATCACTGCCGACGGTGCGGTATTCAGTTTGATCTTCCTGATGCCATGGTATAGCATCCTTGATTGTCCACCCATGATTAGTACATCTCCCGATTTCAGCAGTAGCTTCTTTGCGAGTCAGCACGCTTCTGCTCGCCATACACAAACACGGTATCACCAATGGACCAAGACACCACGGGTACTCCCTTACTTAGAGACTCGGGTGACTCGTCCTTGTCTTGGTGTATACCTAACCGTCCACCTTTCTGGTAGAAGTTCACAATGCATAGATCTGCTTTCACACTTGGAATGATTCCGTTTCAACTTGCTGAGCAATTCCCACGGCGTGGTTAACGACCGCATGGAACTCCTCTGGTATACTTGATACTGTTGCTCCATCTTCAGCTCGCACCTCTTGATATGACTTGGTGTAAGGGTTCCAGTCCTTACCCATGCACATCATCTTCAATTGCATCCTTGCCCCGTTCGGGTATTCGGGTGTGTAGAACCCTCCTGGTTTTGCTCCGAGTTCGTCGCATCGTCTGATGATGTGGATTTGTGCTTTCGGGTGTCAGGTATCCATTTAAGAGTATCATACCTGGCTGGATAACCTGACATTGCTCCAATGGAAAGTCGGTGATGTTGATGGCGGTTCTTCAGGGTTTGGTGTGGGCGGGATTGGATGATAGCGATATTGAAGGTTCCTAAGTTTCAAATTGCCTAATTTTAGGTGTTTTCCACATTATATTCTAACTTTACTTATATGTTTATACCCTTAGACTTGCTAACACTCATGCATGAAATGCGGTAAGCAATCACTTTTTCATTAACAGTTTAGGCAGGCGGTACCTGGTCTCGAAGAGGATCCTGGTGCCTCTGACCGGTCCACCACATTCAGGGCGGCCTTGCCGGACCCCGTAGCCTTCCCCTTCTGGGATTCAGTGTACTTCTTGTCAGAAGTCTGCTGGGTAATCGCCTTCGGGCCTTCAGTGGTCGTGGTAGTATTACCCTTCCACTGCCCCTTTGGCTTATAGTTTCTGCCGTTGGGATTCGTCCAACACTCAAACTCACGGTGCCCCATCTTCTGGCAGTGACGGCACCTCACATCATTCCCCTTGCAGTCTTTGCCGGGGTGGTCTCCATTGCACCACTTACAGTAAAAGTGGCGCTCCGGTCCAGAACCCGCGCTAGCTGCTACAACAACACCCAATCAATACTCACTTTCCATCTTAACAACACACACCTCAACTAGATACACATGGTTAAGTATTACCCTTAGGCGGGTAGGAGCGTAGAGGCTTCGCCGCATACGCATACGTGAGCTTCAGTGGCTCATCATCTGTGGTGGTCTGGGCTTGGCCCTTATTACCCTTATTGGCCCTTCTGGCTGAAGGTAGGGTTTCTTTTTCTTTCCCCTCCCCCATACCCTTGCTGATTCTGGCCCTCGTGGTGGCCTCACTGCTTTGTGCCATTTTCCTCGTCCCTCAGACGACGGTATTTCAACCTTAGCAACGGCATGATGCACTCCTGAATTTTAGATGTCAGTCATGCCCCGCAAAAACAACTTACCAACTCACATTACATTCACTTCATGGTATAATTGATTCACAGTAAGGTACTCTAATTACCTGCAAGGTAGTTACTCAGCTGGCCCCATCCCATAGCGGAGACGGTGGCTACCATTGTAGAACCGGTTCACTAACACCGGTTCGAATACCAAGGTCTGGTAACAGGTGGATAAGGCCGGTGAAAGCTGTGTAGTAGTCATCAACCCATCTTATCCCCCTGCCTCAACTATCCAGCTCGAGGCGCTTGGCCTCCTGCACTGTACAGGGTAGTACTTGGCTCGCAGTAGAGCCGTGTACTCCCTCCAACCAAATTCAGATCAGCCATCCTGTCCTCCTTCACCAACTTCCACCAACTCTGTGCCGTACCCTTCAAGTAGTAGGCAGCAAGACGGACCTTAGCTTCAGCAGGTACGCCAAGGTCTCGTAGGCGGTCTCCAGTTCGGAGATGTACGCTCCAGTTTTCGAGGATCAGTCTCCCCATTGAATGATGGCGGTCTGAGATCAGCCAACGCCTTGACCCAATTGGTCTCTCGTGGCGGTGGTGGTGGTGGCTGAACTCCGGGCTGTTGCCCTTGCTGTATAGCAGCAACTAGATCGGTACCAACTGGGCTACGGCGGCTGCAACTGCCTCAGCCATAGTCTGTGCCGTAGTAGTCATCTCGCCCTGGTTACCCAATCTCCATACCGCGCCCGCGGCCTCTCCCGTGGTCTACCTGCCATCTGAATTTATACGAACATTTCATTAGCATTATGCTTGCACACTTATCGTCCAATGGTTATAGCATCTTCCCGACAACCAGGTAATTCCACACTTAGTTAGTGGTTAACCCTTCCAAATCTGTTCACTAGGTATCTGTAGTTAGGTTTCCTAACTCGGTATATCCCTAAGCTCGGTATTCTAGTCATCAGAGCGATACTTCGTTCTGATACCACTTTTTGTAACACCCCTACAACGCTCCTATCATCTACCAAAATCGCAGCGGAAATAACCAGCCAAATAATAACTAACGCTTTGGTGTTACAACGCCGTTAACCACCCACGTGGTTAACTAGGCAGAATAAATACAAGAGTATCGGTCTGATGATCAGACTCCCGAGCATAGTGTCTAACATCCATATCTAAATATAACCAACCATACCGAGTATTTAATTTACAACACACCTACAAACCATAATCATCCACCACTGTATAACAACGGTATCAAAATGTAACGCCTCGGGAGCACAGGCGCATCCCGGGCTCAAAAACCAACATATCCAAAAGTATAACAGCAACCTAGGACCTAGAGCCACTCTGCCTCTTCGATCCTCATCCTGCAATAAAATATGGAGCCCCCGAGGGGGTCAGCAACCTTTACTGGTATGGCTAACGCGCAGCCCATCGGCTACCGGGATACGTGCAACCAATTGTCATAATAACATGGCATTCATTTTAGAACATCCATCATATATATATATACATACACCATAGCGCCAAGGGAAATGCATAGCATCATATCAAACACATCACCATAAAATCGTTCGCACAAGGAACCTTCCACCATAGTTAGTATACCATGTGAGCCTAGAGGTTTTTACCAACCCCATGTTAAGCTCGTTACCATCCTCGTTACCGTTCGGTTATATAGAACGGTTAACTTATACCAAAGGTGTGTCGGATATAGTAATCCCAAGCACACCGAAATAACATACGTATGCCCCTATGGCCCGACGTGAGTCAGTAACTAGCTTTGGATAAGCTAAGGGAAGGTAGAAACCAAATTGGAATACCACCTATACATACACCAGAGAGCCGAACCGGATATGATATCGACCCCCATCCATCACACGCGTGGCCGGAACAACCGGACTCCTCACTCCCCCGGTTAGCACTTGTTAGTGATCAGACAACATTTTGTTAAGTCACATACAAGCAAACATTTAGGTCTTGTTAGACAACCAAGGGAAAGGAGTCATAACCTTACAACATCATAATGTATAACAACTGTAAACTCTTTTCATGCCTTAATCTTATAAGGTCGTAACACGCAGAAAAGCAAACAACACCTAAGCCGGTGTAAACCGGTAGGCAACAGACTGCAAGAAAACCATACCTTGGTCCTTGCCTTGTTTCGTTTCCACCTTGAGAGAATCCTATACACATTAGTAATGTCGGTTAATTATTTATTTAACTTCACACTTACTAAGTATTCAACATGTTTGTATGACATGTTTTAATGTCTACCTCACCCTAGGTTACCCTCATTATACACCCTAGGGTTAACTACATAAGTCACATTCTTTTCTGTTTTTTTTTTTACAAGTTTAGGTCCGACCGGACTTGTCCATGTCCGGTCGATTCCAGAGAGTTTCTCCCCTTCGGAAATTCAGCCTGACCGGACTTGTCAAGTCCGGTCCTATGTCCGGTCGATTCCAGTAACTCAATCCGTACAAAATTTACAAGCCCGACCGACCTTGCAAGTCCGGTCCCAAGGTCGGTCCATTCCAGAAGCCAATTCTCGCAGGGTAAACAGGTCCCGACCGAGCTTGCAGGGGGGGGCGCAAGTCCGGTCGAGTCCCCCAAATCTATGTTTCCTTTTTACATTCAACTCCAAACTTCACCCCATATAACCTAGTACTCCCTAACCTCACTTGGGCACTTTAAACACAACTTAAGACACCCTTAAACATCATAAAACTCATTTTCTAATTCCTTAAGCCTTTACTTATTCCTTCACAAAATTCCTAACACTTACAATATTTTCTCCTAGTTTTTCAAGTGGTGTTTCATACCTATGATAACTACTATCCCAAAATGCTTTCTCCTTAACTTAACATCATCTCCCAAGCATCATCTTTCACAACTAATTACTTATATCCTTCTTGAAAACTCTTTTCCTAGTGTACACTTCTCCTCATTTTACCAAAGTTTGCCTAGGTATTTACCTAAGTCCCAAAGTGACTTTGGTACCTACTAAATCTCAAGATCATGCCTAAGTCCTTATTACACTCTAGAGTACTTCCTAGTTCATCAAAATTCCTTTAAAACATCGTGAACTCCTTATTCATTTCCTACATTTTCTAACTCACCAAACCTTATGTAAACACTTAGAACTTCTTACTTCTTACCTAAATTTTGACATGGATTCCCCTAGAACATTACTAAGCCTAAACACTTTGCTTTCTCCATCAAACACACAAGAACATCTAGAATCACCAAGAACACTCTCATACACAACTTCACCAAATTTACACTATATCACAATATAGTGCATAATTTAAATTGCATGGCACTTAGGCCCTTAAAATGCATGGCTCTTAGGCCCTTAAGGTGCTTAAATCATAACCACTGAATTTCCACAATATATATGCCTTTAACCTGCTAATACACTCAACACACATATGCCCTTTACTAGCCTCTTGAGAACACTTTACTAAGTCATTCACCATTTGCTCTTTAGGTAGTTTTAATAAGCATTTATAAGCTCATTTCTCCTAAGGCATTAAACAACATTAAGTTAGTAGATTTACCTCTTTTTCCAAAACACTTCCTTCTTGATTCCTTACAAAACCGTATGTATGTTTGATTCCTTGTCAAGTTCTAGACAATATACAAACACCATAATGAGTATTCAAGCTTTGAGCTTCATCTCATTGTAAACCCTAATTTTACATTGTTTCAAAAACATTAATGTAGTTGTTTACCTTGATCTTTGAAGAGAGTTTGAATATATAACAAAGAGAGGACTCCACCTAGTCCATGAAGAGTTGAAATGAAGCTAGAACAAAGTCACACAAAGAGCTATATCAATGTGTATTTTCGGTCAAGGTAAGAACATGGAGGAAACATGATTTTTCTTTGAGATTCCTTACCTAGAAGCAAAGGAGATCAACAATATGTCAAAAGACAAGCTCAAGCTCCTTCAATGGTGGAACACCTTGGCACCGAAATGGAGCTCTTGGAGTTTTGAGAAGATAGGAATGAAGAGCTTGATGAGAGGAAGAGATTGGTGGTGTTTGTTTTTGATTTGAACAAGTGAGCAAGATTTTACAAGAGGTCAAAGTGGGAGTTCTAATGGAGATAGTGGTATTACCGAGAGGGAGCAAAGAAGAGAGGTAGAAGATGGTGTTTGGAAACCGTGGGAATGAAGGAAAGAAATGAGAATGAGATAGAATTTGCTTTAAGAGATATTTGTAGTAATAAAGTAAAAGTAGTTTATTTACTTATCTTTACTTACTTAATACATTATAAGAGAGTGGTGAGTCACCACATTTAAGGAAAACCGGCCCCTATTAATATGAGGGTATTATAGTCTTTATTAGTCAATTTAATTACTTATACAACATATGTTACAAAATAGCTTATAAAAATCACTATTCACCTAAACAAGGCACTTAGAAGTGAAATTTTTGATTTCCCATTAATATAGCCACCCAAATGTGATACTATATAGTACACATATATTTTTAAGAGTAATGATGGACATTTAGCCACTCAAAACTCATTACAAGACAATTTTTCAAAAATGTGCTTTAAGACTTCTTAAAGCACATTTTGTGTTTTAACTTGTTTTCAAGCTTGTTTCTTTGTAATTGGTTTAATATGTTCATTAGTATAAATGAGTCTTGGTAAGTCCATTAGGTCTTACCCAAGCCTATTTCAAGCTTAGAGCACATTTTAGCTCTTATTGACTTTAAAGCACATTTTGTGTTTGCTTTTGTTTAAATTTGTTTACTAGTGTTTTTAAGACTCTTTTTAGTCTTAATATATCATTTTAATGTTTAACCAACATACCAAGGTTTGGGGTATTTCATAGACATTGACTGCTTAGGGTTTACGCTTCTGCACTCTGTAGGACTGAGTGTTTTGGTATTGCTCTGGGTAGTTGGTGATCTAGTGGGGATTTGGAAAAGGTCAATCTTGGAAATCTTTCTTTCGACGTGCGCGCGTCTTCAATGGTAACAGTGAGGGGCTGTATATCCCCTGTCCCAAAAAGGGACGTGATGAACAGTGAGGGGCTGTATATCCCCTGTCCCAAAAAGGGACGTGATGAACAGTGAGGGGCTGTATATCCTCTGTCCTTAGTGGACGTGATGAACAGTGAGGGGCTGTATATCCCCTGTCCTTAGTGGACGTGATGAACAGTGAGGGGCTGTATATCCCCTGTCCTTAGTGGACGTGATGAACAGTGAGGGGCTGTATATCCCCTGTCCTTAGTGGACGTGATTGGCGGTGGGGGCCATCTCTCCCAGTTAAATTATTCCACTCTTGAGTTCTTGGTTCTTCGATCTGTTTTATCATTCCTAGTCCTTTGTGACTATCTGAGTTTTTCTACTCCAAACGGGATTTGGTTCTAACATCAACAATGGATGCTTACTAACTATGTGGTGTGACTACTTAAGTGGATGACTTGTTTTGGAAGTTCTTTATCTTTGTCTTGTTTTCCTTTCTCTTTAAACTTGATTGTTTTGAAGTGCTTTATCTCTGTTTTACTTTTAAGAGTTTGTTTTCATGTTACTATTTATTTTGAAGAGTTATGTTTTATAAGTTTGTTCTTGGAGAATTGTACCAGTTCCATTCCAGGGAACTGACCCGCCCCTTTTGGGGTGGGCTGCTTGGTTTCATCTTGCAGGTACGAATTGATTTACAGGTGGCCACGAAGAGAATGAGCGTTTGGGATGGGACTAGGTTCTGTGGAGAGTTAATGTGTTTAATTTCTATTATGTTGTGTTAAGTTTTTCTCGAGTTCAGACCGTAGCTTTTGTAGATTGTAAGTTGTAATTGGTGAGGTTTGGTGCCGGGTGTTTGGAACCCGATGGTCTGTAATCGCCTTAGAGTTTTATTTCCGCTGTATTTATGGTTAATAGGGGCGTTACAGTTTTTAATCAGATAATATTAAACAATTGCTTATGATTCCTACTCAAAACGTTTAAAGGTTTCCGCAGTTTCAAGCTTCTGAATTATGACCATTTCCACCAACGGTTTCAGCAATGCCTCTTGAATCCATGTTTAAGTATTATGCTATCGTTCTTTAAAAAGATAACTCGCAACTTGCCTTGAACAGTCCATTCCTGCCTTATTATATCTTGTTCTTACTTCCCAACTTGCCTTGAATAGAACAGAACGCATACATTATTGTTTTTCTTTTGATATACCAGATGCATACTCTAGCGTCAGCAATTCATGAATCATCCCCAATTCTTGTGCAGTTATACTTCTGCTTTTGCCTTTTTACATCTGAGCAATATCGCCTGCTGCAGCCTTTGAACTTAGGTTTAAATTCTTTCCTATGATAATGTCTAATTCAACATTCCTGCACCTTTCAAGTTTCTGCATAATCCACTTTGAACTCTCTTTTGAGACAGGATAGTCAGCATACATTAAACTCCCCATTATGGTAAAAAAATATAGGTTGCACTCGATTATGATTGGCCTTATTCAGAACCTGTCTACTTCTGCTGTAAGTCAAAAGTGTGTTGCATTATAATGTCTTTCTTCTGTTCCTAACTACGATCAGTTTTGATCAAGCAATTAGTAACTGTTTTACACTACCAGACGTGCATTTAAACGAACTATGTTAAATTATCATCTGTTTTCTAGCCAAAGGCTAATGATTCCCTGACTTTAGATTTTGCCCAACTTCGACGCATATGAATCTGGTTGTGCTTAGTTATGATAATCCTATAGACCACAATTCGCATTACTCTGTACTGTTTCATTGAGACAATGAACTGAATGCCATATAAACAGTTCCTTGAGCAGATTTAACCATATTTGCACACGCCTTTCTAATAAACATTTCCTGCATATCTTGATCATTGCATAGACTGTTTTATAAGCATTTTGCTTAGGATTCATTGATAAAAACTGATTAAGTTAGTGATTAGTTAGGGACTGTCCTCATATCATAGGGAAGTTGATCATGTGTATGCACGCTAAGATATGTTCATCAAAGTTTAAAGTGGCAGGTACTTCCTCATAAACACACAATTTGTTACGGTACCTTGTGAAATGTATATCCATATGCATGGTCTAATTAGAAGATTTCTCTGCTGTCGCAAGGGCATGATTTGAAGTATGCAGTATCAGAATCCTAGTTTTGAAGTTCGTCTAACTATTGTTATCCCTTCTTGATTCAAAATGTATATTCGGTACAGATTACTTCTGATTACATATTTGATATGATTAACATGTTGCTGCAGAATACTTGCTTTTACTGCTATGATTAATTTTATAAGTATATTACCCCTGAATTATAAAGATCATTGCTACCTTTTTTCCGTTGTTTGGTGCTGCAATTAAAAACTACAAACGTTTGAGCTTGAAAGAAAAGATGTTTGCAGAACAACATGTATTCCCAGCTGGTACATCATGCTATTTTGACAGTTTCACATAAAAACAAAGCTGGGGAACAGCCCTCCTATCTTAGCATTATTTTATGCTAAACTTGAATAAGCGCCATCTGAAAGGGTTAATGACATTTGTCGCTCCTACTATATGCGTATATCACGGTTTTGAACAGGTTTCTTAGGTTCAGCCTGAGTTTACTATCACTTTCCTCTTATTATGTTGTTTTATACTGATGCTATATACGCTTCACATAATCGAATACTTTATTCTAATTTGCGCTGCCACAATAAATTTCCATTACAGCAGTTGAGTTTCCTAAATTTCTCCTATTTTTATGCGGTCGTATACGCTTGATTAGAACCTTGGTTACAAGCTGTTGTTGAAACTAACCTGACTTGTTATGCAGCAATAAGAGAGAGGTTAAATTTTGCTGCTGCTATGTTCAAGTGAATTGATATCAGCCTTTGTTAAGTGCTATTCTGATTACGAGTACTCGACATCAATCTGCTATGTTACTATAGCTGTTTCAACATGTTTCTACATAAAAATGCATACCATTCTGCCTCACATGTTTATGCTACAATTGAAGAACTTTCTTTTGAGTGAAACAACCCCGTAATTTCATCAAAATTTAAACGCCAGGTACTTCTTCATGTTATAGTACCGTGATTAAATTTGCTTCTGATTGACTCTGTGAGCCTTATCCACTCCTGTTATAATCTGGAAACAATGGTTAAGCAATATGATAAGGAATACACACTTCATTTTTCTGGTTCTTCTCTACTGGCAATGGGTCTTTCATCATAATATTGTTAACTTTGATTATGTTTCATGCTCCATTCTGGACATAGTTATATATGCTTTTAATTGTCACTGCTGTAAAGATGATTGAAAACATGCTTCTGATTGTTAAAACTGCAGGCTGTTACCAGTGGCATTTATAAAACCTTCCCCAGATAGTCCAGTTTTTTGTTTTAGAATTCCCTCTAGTTTTTCATTGTTTATCGGATAAGTATGCTCTGTGTAGCAGCTCAATCTTTGATTTTAAATTTTAAGTAGGCTTGGAATTATGACAAAACTCAGACACTATTGCTATCTTTTGTGACTAAACAGTTTTAAAAACTGTAAATCCATGTGCCGCTAGTTTTTGCAAACAAGGATAATCTTGATACCACCCTGGTTGTTAATATAATTTTGCTGCCGTAATTATAAGTAATGCATACTCTCTCTTTCTTGCTTTGTCCGCTATTGCTGCTTGAGATAATGGGGAATTGAGGTGGCAGCGAAGGAAAATAAAGTTGGCGGGAACAGAAGCGACAAAAGAGGTTATTCAATTGATTATCAAAACTCATCACCAGAAGCTCTATGCCCAATTCCTAAAAATCACTAGGAAAGCTCCTCAGGGGTTTTGCAATTTGCTCCAGAAATTATACATCTTACTCCCGGTGGTTCCACAGAGAATAAGCTTAGGGAAAAGATCAACCTAGACAAGAACTGCTACACCAAAGGTTGAAGACACCTGGGTACAGGCCCAGGCGGAGATCTCAAAACTCAGACCTCCCCCTTTTTTTCTTCCAGAAGTTGTGAGTATGAAATATGGGTCTGCACTGTGCATAAGAGCACTTCAATCATCAACTTGAATTACATTGGTTCTTTTGTAAATATGGCCCAGCCACATGAGAATTGTCCAAAGAATGGCCCGCACGCGTGCCACAAGAATGACCAGGAGCCAACTCGGTTACACACCTGGACACAGACCACAAAACTTCAGGCCGGGGTGACGGGTCTTGAAGAAATTTTGCAACCCAACTTTATGTCAGCAAAAATTTGAAAGTTTCATCAAAATCCATGGCGCTTTCACAGGCCCTCTGGTCGTTTCATCAGAGACGAAAATCCATGGCGCTTTCACAGGCCCTCTGGTCCATGGCGCTTTCATAGGCCCTCTGGAAAAAAGTAACACCTTGGGTTTAAATGAAACCCGGCCATAGAGCCACCTTGGGTTGAAATGAAACCCGGCCATAGAGCCACCTTGGGTTGAAATGAAACCCGGCCATAGAGCCACCTTGGGTTGAAATGAAACCCGGCCATAGAGCCACCAAAAAACCCCATCTCTGGATCCATCAGGAGCTCTGGTCGCCTGTAATGGGTGAATTATTAGGTGTGGGACGCCACACCGTACCTCGATCCAATACCTTCAAAAAGAAACACTTTAGAAGGGAATGATCATAAGTACCATCCTTTGGCTACCACAAGCAAAGTTGGGAAATATATATTAAAAGGAAGTACCATTCTTTGGCTAACATAAGCAAAGATGGGAAAATATATTATCTCTCTTCTCCCTTTGAGGAAATTATCATCCTTTGTCTAGTGTAGCAAGGATTGGATCATTATATTATCTTACCCTTCAAAAAGGGAATGGTTGGTCTTCTGCATGAAGATCTTATTATGGACTTCCAGACTTCTGGTGAAATACCCCAAACCTAAGTATGCTAAGTAAACATCAAATTATGATGTAGTAAGGCTAGAATATGCCTTAGGAAGATTGGTAGACAATTTAAACCAAGGAAAACACAAGGAAATGCCTTAAGGGCAATTAGGGCAAAAATGTGCTCTAAGCTTGGAGAGACTTGGGTGAGTACCCAAATATCATGATAAGACCTTAGTAATATTCTAATGGACATTTTAAATCAATTAGAAAAGAAAACCAAGCTTGAAAACAAGTTAAAACACAAAATGTGCTTTAAGAAGTCTTAAAGCACATTTTTGAGAAATTGTCTTAGAATTGAGTTTTGTGTGGCTAAATGTCCATCATTACTCTTTAATCAACATGTGTACTAATTAGTATCACATTAGGAAGCCTAAATCAATGGGAAATCAAAAATTTCAGAATATGTGCACTAATTAGTGAATAGTGCCAAATAGTGACTAGTTTAAGTTTTAATCAATATAAGCTAATTAGATGGTCAACAAAGACCATGACTAGCCTTATTTAAGATGGGGGCCGGTTTTCTAAGGGATGAGTCACCATAGACTTCATCAAATAAGGAAGAAAAGAAGAGATAAGTAAAGAAGTTACTATTTGCTTTATTAAAGCAAATATCTTACCTTTTAGCCTACCTTCTCTCCTATTCTCCATTCATTCTCTTCTTCCACGGTTTTCTTCATGCTCTTCATCCTCCCAAACCGAGAGAACAAGATCCATTGTTGCCTCACCTTGCTTTGTCTACAACTCACTCATTTTAGCTCCAAAACAAAAACTAAACACATATTATTCTTAGTTAGCTCAAGCTCTAGCTTTCTATCTTTTCAAATCTTGCAAAGCTCAAGTTTGGTGCCATGAGAAAACTCCATTGATGGAGGAAAATCAAGTTTGAAGAGCTCATTAGCTTCTCCATTCTCTTAAGGTAAAGAAAATGTAAGAAAAACCAAGTTTCCATCATCTTCCTTATATGGCCGAAAATTCCTTCTCATGGGGCTATGTTTTTATGCCTTGTTCTAGCTTGATTTATTCACCAAGGACTAGTGGAGGTCCTATTTCATTCAATGCCAAAGTCTATCTTGAGACTTCAAGGTAATCATCCACTTTTATGCCTTAGAACACATTTCTAACCTAGGTTTTTATTCCTTGAGGTTAGTGTATTGTTTAGTACTCATATGAGTCATTGAATATTGATTAGAACATTGGCAAGGGGAATTTAAGTGGTGGCCGAGATTCATGCAAGAAGAAGGTCTAAGGAGGAAGTTAAGATAAGCTTGAGAAAACAAGGTAAAATGCTTACCTAATGGTGGTTTAAGTTTTAAGGGATGAGTTTAGGTGGATACCAATGTGGCTTAGAGCTTACATTGTGTATTGCGTTATATAACCTAAGAAAAAGAACTTAAATAAGCTTGTGAACTTGTGACTAAGGAGCCAATGGGAATGAGTTAGTAATATAAGTTTAAGAAGGATTTTAAGAGCATTATAACTACTATGTGATTGATGGGTGTATTTGCAGGTTGAAAGCTTTTATATGTGGGAAATTCAGTGTTTAAGTTTAAGTCATTTAAGGGCCTAAGAGCCATGTCATTTAAGAGCCTTAGTGCTATGCAATTTAAGATTATTGCAATATATTGAGTTTGTTGTGAATGAGTTGGTTTGGGTGATGAGATATGATGAGAAAGAACTTGATGTGTGCGAGATGGTTGAATGAGGAAAATAATGCATTTGGGCATGATAAGATGCTAGAGAAGCTATGGCGAAATTTGAGTAGAAAACAAAGTGTTTAAGTGGTAGTGGTGAGTTAATATGCCCTAGGGTTTACTAGGGAGCGATGAAAAGAAAAATTGGGTGGAAATGAGTTAACTAAGGAGTTCTTGAGGTTTAGAGTGACCTAGAGATGTCTAGGAGGAATTAGAGGATTGGCGAGTGTACTAAACACACCAAAATCATGATATGAGGAATGTAAGACTTGTGCATAAAGTTTTAAGGAAAGGTGTATATGCCTTAAGGGATTTAGGTATGAACTAGAGAGTAAACAAGAGAGTTTTGAGAACCTTGTGTATGTGATGATGTTAGTGGTGACTAGTAAGGCTTAGTTAAATGGTAATGTGTGGACTTGGGTAATGGAAGTGAAAATTGTAGGAGGAGGTTGTAAGTCGTCAAGGAAAATGACTAGAAACGTATGAGGACGTATGATCATGAGAATGGTGAGTAAGATGCATAAAAAGGTGGAAATGTCTAAGGAGGGTGTTACATGGTCAGGGTAGATGAAGAACCATGTCAAGGTATTAAGGTAATGGAAAGAAATGTATAAGCAAGCTTAAGAGTTTAAGAGTGATGAGTAACAAGTGAAAAGAAGAGAAATTGTGCATGGACATGCAAGATAACCTTGGAAGGTTAAACAAGCAAAGATGGAGTGTAATGATGTTAAGGAGGAGTTATATGGGTTGAAAAGACACTTTGGGTAGTAGAAGTTTTGGTAAGGATACAAGTTGGTAATGTAAGGAATTATATGATAAGTGTTAGGAGTGTTTGTAAGAATTGAGTAAATGTTTGAGAAGATCTTTGGAAGTTGTTTTAGTGAGTTTGGTGGAGGTTATAAGGTGAGTTTATAGTGCCAAGATGGTGTTGGACCTATTAGGACACTCGTGGAAGAGTTTGGAATTGAAAGAGCAATTTAAGAGATAAATCTGTAGTGGACCGACCCAGGGTCCGACCCAGTTTTGGGTCGGTCGGGCCATGTTGAGCCAGCCGGAATGTCTCTGGACTGGACCGACCCAGAGGGTTTGGGTCGGTCGTCTTAGCTTTGGGTCGGTCGAGCAGAAATTTAACGTTGGAAATGGGTTCTGTAATGGACCGACCCAGAGTGTTTGGGTCGGTCGGTCTAGCTCTGGGTCGGACGGATGGGTTTCAAAAGACGAAAAAGTTTCTGAGACGGACCGACCCGGGGGTTGGGACGGTCGGTGGCTCGGACGACCCTTAAGACTTAAAAAAAAAAAGGAATGAAACCCTAAGAGAGTTTAGTGGTATATACTTTACCCCATTAAGGGGGCAATGATGATTAGTGGTATAAAGACCTAAGGGATTAAGTTAAGAATAAACTTAAAAGTTTAAGATTAAGTTCGTAAGAGTAAGTTGTAAGACTTAAGAGGTGTTAGGTTGGGATCATTAAGGGTTAAGTAAGTTAAGTAAGATAAGTAAGTTAAATTGAGTTAAGTGATTAGCAACCTAAAACTGAATGAATGTTTTAGGACTTGGGAACTTGGACTCCGGAAGAGAGTAAGCAACCGAACGACTAACGGTGAACGGTACAGTTCTTCTTGTGACCTGCTTGCTAACAAGGTGTCCCTCGGCTTGTGTGCTATTTGTTTTTGTGTGCTCACTAAACAAGATAAAGCATACAACCGGAATATTATGATTATTGTATTGTTGTGTGATGTTTGAAAACTAACACAACATATCGTGAGAACTTATTAACCAACGTTTAGTAAGGAATTGAGTGAGACTAAGGAATGCTCCCTAATATGGGTTGATATAAACCAAAAGAGGTTAACCAACAAACATGGTCTTGAGACTATTACTAACTGGAACTTGAGTGAGGAAACCCGGGACCGATCTCCGGTCATGCATGCTAAGGAAAGGGGGTCGGTATCTATAGCAGATCCGACTTCCGATTAAGGACTAGTCCTCGGACTAGTAGCCTTGGGTCGGTTGGCCAGCTCGGCTACATTGGACATCCAGTCCAAGGTAGGTAGCTTTAAGATGGCGTGGGGGGATCAAGCCTACATCCCAAACAATTTAAGAATGTTGTTTATTGCCGGTAAGTGTCCTGCTGCTGGCTAGGGTTAACCAAGCCCTACAAAAATAAACAACGAACTAAGGGCTAACCTGTTCCCAATGAGAGAACGGTTGGCATACATAAGGTAAGGTTAAGATAAGTTGCAACCATTCCTTTTTAAAGGATGGTTTGTATTATTAAGGCTAAGATAAGCTACATCCACTCCTTATTAAAGGGAGGTTGTTTCTAAGATTAAGATAAGATTAAGATTGAGGTGAGATAAGGATGGACTAAGATTAAGAGGAAATATAACTTAAGGAGTTACACAATTAACTCTCTAATTGAGGGAACGCATTTAAGTCGTTCATTGTGTGTGAACTTTAATTGTTCATATTGGATTGTTGTTTACAGCATTTACTATTATGTTGTGCATCTAATCAACCTCCATGCTATCGACAATTAGTCGTCGTAGCCACGTTAGCTTGGGGGCCATGAGAGGATCGTACCAGCATTCGTGCTGACCCCCTTTGGGGGCTGTTTTTACTACACAGGTGAACATCAGGAGGCGGTCGTCGCGAGAGTAAGAAGGAGTACAAGTGTTAAGGGTTAAGTGTGGCCTACGAGTTGTGCATGTACACTCGTATGGCAATTGAGTTAGTAAGATGTATAGGATGTGAGAGGATTGTAAGAAGATTATGTATTTGGTTAAGGTTGTAATGCACTATTGTTCGGTATATTCTGTAGTCAGACCGTGGCAAGGTCCTGGACTGTAAAGAATTCCGCTGTGGCATGTATATATATATATATTGTTAAGTTGTGAGACCACATTTGGATTGAGTTGGGGTGTTACAAAAAGTGGTATCAGAGCATAGTTACGCTAGAAATACCGAACTTTGGAGAATGTTGAGGTTGAGATTGAGTTATGGGTTAAGGGTTGAGAGATAGAGTGAGAGGTGCGTTAGTCAGGACTTCCCGGTGTTTACCGGACATCCATAGTACCTAGGCCCGCCCTCCACATCCCTAACCCTAAATATGTGGAACAAACGCCAGGGAGAAGAAAGCCTTCTCTTACTCGGGGAAACCCGATCTGGCAGTTAGCTAACAATAGGCAGTACGAGAAACACCTTGTTGCACAACAGTTACGGAGAACTTGGAGGTTTTCAATGGAGCGCAACAGAGAAACAGGCGCTACCTATGGTATACTATCAGTAAGGGAACGGAAATTACCGGCAACATGGGTCGACATGCTACGCAGTCGAAATAACCCGCGATACCAATGATAAGGAAAGCACTATGCGTGCAATGGATAAGGAAATGATAAGAGACATGAGTACCGGACAGCGTCCGAGTGAGCATAACAGTGGGATAATACAAAGCATGAGGATTGAGATTACTGGAAAGTCCAGTTAGAAACGGGAACTCCAAACCCCATGCAATGAGGAGGGTTATAAAACCTGACCAACATAATGCGGACGATGATAGGAACCCATATAAATTGTATACCAAAATAGGGCTACGAGGTAGTGCCTAAAGGAGAATCATTACTGAGTAACCACAACAAAATGTGTGGAGACAGGAGCGAGGATTAAGACATAAGAAAATATTAAGGGATTCCCTCAGAAAGAGGAACGCCCTAATAGATGACAGTACTGTCAAACAATAAGGAAACTGCCGGGTGGACGGTTATCCAAAATAAGAGATTATCGAAGGAGTCCCGAGGACTACCAATTACATGGAAATTAGAAGGAAGTGTCACTACCGATGTACCTTGTACCAATAACCCATCCTGCATGGCGCACTTGCCATAGCAAGTGCTACCACGGTTAAGCCACACGAAAAGCCATCAAGGCGAAATAAAATAAGACCTTGGAAGGGCCTGACGGCCTGACCATGATGAGATGAGCCGACACATCAGTCAGCAGGGAGCTGAGCTTAGACGAAATACTAAACCATATAAATATTAGCAACGGTATAACCCACTACAACAACAACTGACAGTACGGTAAGAACACCAATCTCAAACTCCACGAGGAAAACCTAAGAGATCGCTCGGTGATCCGAGCAAAACAATATGTAAGCAATAACATACGAGGAATGTATAATAAGATACCATTGAGACCGTTGACAAAACGTTTTCTAAAAATAGCGGGATAAAAACTCCCGAGATGACCGTTAAAACCTGCCGATAACAACAAACTTCGATGAATATGTTAGTAAACCCCGGAAACAAGGACAGATAGAGTAAACTTAAGATATAACCTACTAAGGATTAAAGTCGTACAACCCTGGAAAAGGAAAGCTCAGAGGACTACCCCCACAGAGCGGGCATAGTCGAGCCGAACAACTGATGAATGACAGTTAATACTGTTTGTTTAACTCATTAACACCCAAGTATGATTGATCATCAAAGGGTGGCGTAATCAACAGAAGTTGAACGAAGCGTTGAGATGGAAGTATAAGACAACAGGATGATATCCAACTTGGACACCGTAAGGCAAACGCCTAATACGAACCTAACCTTGATTATTAAAAGACATAAGTCTAGTAAAATGACAGTATTATCAAAGACATTAAGTAACTTCAGAACACCTGAACAACTTCCCGAGCAGGAAGTAGGATGCAGCAACTTATCATGAAATCCGATAGTACATTTAGTATGTAACCTAACGGTGGATAGTGCTCAAAGAACCAGAATCTTATAGGGATGACCTGCAGATGAGTAAGAGTACAAATAATGAACTGAGACATTAAGCATTAAGAGCCTACGAGCCAAGGATGTTAACCACATCAGAGCCCGAGGCGTAGTAAGTTATAAGAGAGCTTGTTTAAGCCACGAAGGGACTACAATTTGTAGATGTGAACGGTTACCAAACCTATAACTTAGATTGGGAAGAACATTACCAAGAAAGGGTACCAATGAGAATATTGAGATAATGCTAAGGACAGGAGCGGAGAACGAACCATGCCTTTTAGGGTGGGGATACCTCTCCTTGTTGTGAGGCCATGAGTGGGAATGAACCCCTCAAAAAGGGCTTTCACCTATTAGAGATAAAATAGACTTTATTTCGAAAATGGAAACTATGAACCTTGAGATTACCTTAGAACATACCAGATACACTTGAGTAATAAGGAAGGTTGCACAGATAGACCCCATATCCAACACCCAGGATGTAAGAATTAGTAATGGCCAGAGATAAACATTGTGACTGCACATTATAGCACGTCAATTAATCAATGCTCAGAAGAGCTTGTGATTCAGTGGATGACTTCTTCAGTAACCAGTTAAACTACATGGTAGATAACATCACTAAGGATGAAAGAAAGCGAAAGAAATTAGCCTACTTACGAATCTGAGATTGGAGTAAAACATCTTCATATCAAGAGACAACTATTTTACAACACGGTACGACAACCGCCAATACCGGAATGAGAGAACTCCCAGTGTGTTTACACCAAGAAGGGATTGAGTATAAGGTAAGACATTAGAATAAGTGAGTAAGAGGTTGCACCATTAATGGGCAACATGGTAAAGGCCAACTACCACGGTAGTAGTGGTCGTGAGTACAATAGTTAGATAAGTGGATTAAGTCATGGTGCGCGGTAAGGCGACCATTATGTATGAGCCGTCAAATATTGACACTGAGGCAATTAGATTTATGAGTTAAGACCAGCATAATAAGAAAATAAGATGGTAGACGGACTATGCATTGATGCCAGTAGTCTGGACATGGTTTGGTAAGATTACACAGGAAGCACACAACCCATTCCTTAAGGAACTGGAAGTGCTTTCCTAATAGAATGAATATGAGAAAGAAGATAAGAGGCTCTATGGAAAGAGACCTAAGCTACTAAGAAATAGAATCAATACGAATACAGAAAGGAGCTGGAGCATACCATACCCAAGAACGCAGTAAATGGATTTCCCTTGATTAACTTCAAGAAGAACAATAAATGTTATTATGGAACAATGAAAGAGGAGATCGACAACAGAATACTTCATAATTAGCAATAGCTAAACGTGTGACGGACACTATGAGTTTACTAAAACAAGACGTGGGACGACTGCACCCTACAGGGGCTTCCAGGCCTAACATGCTCATTTATGAGTTAGTTGGGTAAGTAGTAATGTACCAGTAAGGTACCCCATGCATGTAGACGAGTAGTGTAAGGAACACGGGAGGTAGTCGACTCCGTACCACGGACAACGACGCAAGATCACACAAGAGCAGCTACTACCACAGACAGTCGAAGAGAAGAATTCAGTTGAACCAGCAACACAGAGGAACCAGAGAACAAATAATTAAGGACTATGAAGTGTGAAGAGCACGGATTGTTAAGTACAGACATTGGACATGTCTTAAGATGTAAGAGATTAAGACTGTAAAGCGCGATATGCACTAAACAGTAGTTTCAGACTAAGAATCATCCTCAGACCAAAGGTCATTTGGGGAGAACAATTTAGACATTCGAGAAAATACTAAGAGTATGAGCATAAGACCTTTAAGGAGAATGGATAGACGAGTTATAACTCATTAAGGTCGTGTATATATAAAGATAACACGTGTCCATTGAGAGACCAATATTCCTAAACTGTAAGGAGGCAGGAGGATATATAATACTATGAAGTATAAGAAAAGCAGTAAGCCTAAGATTATCAGAGTTGCGCAGCGAAAGCTAGCAGATCAGTACCTTTGAGGTTAGACCAAACTAAGTTAAGGAAACGGTATAAGTACCGTTAAGAATCCTTGATACAGAGACTAAGTCATTCCTGATCGAATTCTAAGTAAGATAGATGACATGGAAGCTAGAATGCTGGGTAAGAATTAGACATCTTGAACTTATGTTCAAAGATCATGTAATGTTGATTACGTGGGCGTAATCCATTTTAAGGGGGTAGAGCGAAAACCGCTTAGCGTATGTTTGTACTGAGTACATAAACTACGGTGTGCATAGCACAAAATAATTTGAGAATATGTTTTACATAAACATTTTGAGATAAATTATGGTTATTGCACACAGAAGATGTGAATACCATACATATTAAGTACCTATCTTGTTAACTCCGATGTGAGTACAAGTTAAGAGAATTAAGGAAGAGGTTTAAGGAGACTTAAGGAATAAGGAATATATGAGGTACGGGTCGATATGAGACTATGTGTGAGATATAAACATTATGAGATACAATTTGACATGAACATGAGGAAGAAGATAGTAATGCTATGAGATATAAGATGGTGAGAATTGGTATGGGACAGTTATAGAACTTAGTAGGAATTTAGACCTTGAGGTAATTACTAAGAGATGAATCGGGAATGTTTGGATGGACTGAGTCCACACTTTGGAGATGTATTGATTATGATTAGAAGAACTAAAAAGATAGAAAATTGGACATGAGTGAATTATTTGGATGATTGAAAATGACGTGGGAGGTGGAACTTGATTTTCTAGGGATCAAGGGAAACCGAACACAAATTGGGGTGGAAGGATAGTCCTACACTGATGCTGATCACATCAGGGTTTGATGATTCCTGAAACTCCCTACCAGTGGTCACAATTAAATCACACTAAGGATAGAGGCCTTAGGATAAAATGGAATTGGAGTTGATTGTATTTTTAATTAGAGGAATTATTCCTCACATGACCTCATAAAAAGGATTACCTTTTTACTGAGTCTCGCCCATGAAGTCGAGGACGCACGAGCCTTTGTCTTCAGACCGGTGACATGGGGAGAGTAGCGTGTTTTGTATTCTGGCCCATGGTGACGAGGACGAATGAGCCATTGTCTACGGACCGGTGACATGGGAGAATACGTTGGAAATTATGTGAATGTTTCAATCATCAAAAGAAACAAAAAGAATTTTGAGTGCTATTCATGCTTAAGCATGTTGTGTGATATTTAAGTATAAGAATATGGCGGATCTAATGATCCAATGAGATTAAGTATACATAAGTATGATCTATATGATCTAAGGAATGAGGTAAGACATGTATTCTAATAAGATAAGATGCATGGGAACTTTGGGGACAAAGTTCTTTTAAGGGGGGTAGATTGAAATACCCCAAACCTAAGTATGCTAAGTAAACATCAAATTATGATGTAGTAAGGCTAGAATATGCCTTAGGAAGATTGGTAGACAATTTAAACCAAGGAAAACACAAGGAAATGCCTTAAGGGCAATTAGGGCAAAAATGTGCTCTAAGCTTGGAGAGACTTGGGTGAGTACCCAAATATCATGATAAGACCTTAGTAATTCTAATGGACATTTTAAATCAATTAGCAAAGAAAACCAAGCTTGAAAACAAGTTAAAACACAAAATGTGCTTTAACAAGTCTTAAAGCACATTTTTGATAAATTGTCTTAGAATTGAGTTTTGTGTGGCTAAATGTCCATCATTACTCTTTAATCAACATGTGTACTAATTAGTATCACATTAGGAAGCCTAAATCAATGGGAAATCAAAAATTTCAGAAATATGTGAACTAATTAGTGAATAGTGCCAAATAGTGACTAGTTTAAGTTTTAATCAATATAAGCTAATTAGTTGGTCAACAAACACCATGACTAGCCTTATTTAAGATGGGGGCCGGTTTTCTAAGGGATGAGTCACCATAGACTTCATCAAATAAGGAAGAAAGAAGATATAAGTAAGAAGTTACTATTTGCTTTATTAAAGCAAATATCTTACCTTTTAGCCTACCTTCTCTCCTCTTCTCCATTCATTCCCTTCTTCCACGGTTTTCTTCATGCTCTTCATCCTCCCAAACCGAGAGAACAAGCTCCATTGTTGCCTCACCTTGCTTTGTCTACAACTCACTCATTTTAGCTCCAAAACAAAAACTAAACACATATTATTCTTAGTTAGCTCAAGCTCTAGCTTTCTATCTTTTCAAATCTTGCAAAGCTCAAGTTTGGTGCCATGAGAAAACTCCATTGATGGAGGAAAATCAAGTTTGAAGAGCTCATTAGCTTCTCCATTCTCTTAAGGTAAAGAAAATGTAAGAAAAACCAAGTTTCCATCATCTTCCTTATATGGCAGAAAATTCCTTCTCATGGGGCTATGTTTTTATGCCTTGTTCTAGCTTGATTTATTCACCAAGGACTAGTGGAGTTTCTATTTCATTCAATGCCAAAGTCTATCTTGAGACTTCAAGGTAATCATCCACTTTTATGCCTTAGAACACATTTCTAACCTAGGTTTTTATTCCTTGAGGTTAGTGTATTGTTTAGTACTCATATGAGTCATTGAATATTGATTAGAACATTGGCAAGGGGAATTTAAGTGGTGGCCGAGATTCATGCAATAAGAAGGTCTAAGGAGGAAGTTAAGATAAGCTTGAGAAAACAAGGTAAAATGCTTACCTAATGGTGGTTTAAGTTTTAAGGGATGAGTTTAGGTGGATACCAATGTGACTTAGAGCTTACATTGTGTATTGGGTTATATAACCTAAGAAAAAGAACTTAAATAAGCTTGTGAACTTGTGACTAAGGAGCCAATGGGAATGAGTTAGTAATATAAGTTTAAGAAGGATTTTAAGAGCATTATAACTACTATGAGATTGATGGGTGTATTTGCAGGTTGAAAGCTTTTATATGTGGGAAATTCAGTGTTTAAGTTTAAGTCATTTAAGGGCCTAAGAGCCATATCATTTAAGAGCCTTAGTGCTATGCAATTTAAGATTATTGCAATATATTGAGTTTGTTGTGAATGAGTTGGTTTGGGTGATGAGATATGATGAGAAAGAACTTGATGTGTGCGAGATGGTTGAATGAGGAAAATAATGCATTTGGGCATGATAAGATGCTAGAGAAGCTATGGCGAAATTTGAGTAGAAAACAAAGTGTTTAAGTGGTAGTGGTGAGTTAATATGCCCTAGGGTTTACTAGGGAGCGATGAAAAAAAAATTGGGTGGAAATGAGTTAACTAAGGAGTTCTTGAGGTTTAGAGTGACCTAGAGATGTCTAGGAGGAATTAGAGGATTGGCGAGTGTACTAAACACACCAAAATCATGATATGAGGAATGTAAGACTTGTGCATAAGTTTTAAGGAAAGGTGTATAATGCCTTAAGGTGATTTAGGTATGAACTAGAGAGTAAAACAATGAGAGTTTTGAGAACCTTGTGTAAGTGTGATGATGTTAGTGGTGGACTAGTAAGGCTTAGTTAAATGGTAATGTGTGGACTTGGGTAATGGAAGTGAAAATTGTAGGAGGAGGTTGTAAGTCGTCAAGGAAAATGACTAGAAACGTATGAGGACGTATGATCATGAGAATGGTGAGTAAGATGCATAAAAGAGGTGGAAATGTCTAAGGAGGGTGTTACATGGTCAGGGTAGATGAAGAACCATGTCAAGGTATTAAGGTAATGGAAAGAAATGTATAAGCAAGCTTAAGAGTTTAAGAGTGATGAGTAACAAGTGAAAAGAAGAGAAATTGTGCATGGACATCCAAGATAACCTTGGAAGGTTTAACAAGCAAAGATGGAGTGTAATGATGTTAAGGAGGAGTTATATGGGTTGAAAAGAAACACTTTGGGTAGTAGAAGTTTTGGTAAGGATACAAGTTGGTAATGTAAGGAATTATATGATAAGTGTTAGGAGTGTTTGTAAGAATTGAGTAAATGTTTGAGAAGATCTTTGGAAGTTGTTTTAATGAGTTTGGTGGAGGTTATAAGGTGAGTTTAAAGTGCCAAGATGGTGTTGGACCTATTAGGACACTTGTGGAAGAGTTTGGAATTGAAAGAGCAATTTAAGAGAAAAATCTGTAGTGGACCGACCCAGGGTCCGACCCAGTTTTGGGTCGGTCGGGCCATGTTGAGCCAGCCGGAATGTCTCTGGACTGGACCGACCCAGAGGGTTTGGGTCGGTCGGGCAGAAATTTAACGTAAGAAATGGGTTCTGTAATGGACCGACCCAGAGGGTTTGGGTCGGTCGGTCTAGCTCTAGGTCGGACGGATGGGTTTCAAAAGACGGAAAAGTTTCTGGGACGGACCGACCCAGAGGTTGGGTCGGTCGGTGGCTCGGACGACCCTTAAGACTAAAAAAAAAAGGAAAGAAACCCTAAGAGAGTTTAGTGGTATTAATGGTACCCCATTAAGGGGGCAATGATGATTAGTGGTATAAAGACCTAAGGGATTAAGTTAAGAATAAACTTAAAAGTTTAAGATTAAGTTCGTAAGAGTAAGTTGTAAGACTTAAGAGGTGTTAGGTTGGGATCATTAAGGGTTAAGTAAGTTAAGTAAGATATGTAAGTTGAATTGAGTTAAGTGATTAGCAACCTAAAACTGAATGAATGTTTTAGGACTTGGGAACTTGGACTCCGGAAGAGAGTAAGCAACCGAACGACCAACGGTGAACGGTACAGTTCTTCTTGTGACCTGCTTGCTAACGAGGTGTCCCTCAGCTTGTGTGCTATTTGTTTTTGTGTGCTCACTAAACAAGATAAAGCATGCAACCGGAATATTATGATTATTGTATCGTTGTGTGATGTTTGAAAACTAACACAACATATCGTGAGAACTTACTAACCAACGTTTAGTAAGGAATTGAGTGAGACTAAGGAATGCTCCCTAATATGGGTTGATATAAACCGAAAGAGGTTAACCAACAAACATGGTCTTGAGACAATTACTAACTGGAACTTGAGTGAGGAAACCCGGGACCGATCTCCGGTCATGCATGCTAAGGAAAGGGGGTCGGTATCTATAGCAGATCCGACTTCCGATTAAGGACTAGTCCTCGGACTAGTAGCCTTGGGTCGGTTGGCCGGCTCGGCTACATTGGACATCCAGTCCAAGGTAGGTGGCTTTAAGATGGCGTGGGGGGATCAAGCCTACATCCCCAACAATTTAAGAATGTTGTTTATTGCCGGTAAGTGTCCTGCTGCTGGCTAGGGTTAACCAAGCCCTACAAAAATAAACAACGAACTAAGGGCTAACCTGTTCCCAATGAGAGAACGGTTGGCATACATAAGGTAAGGTTAAGATAAGTTGCAACCATTCCTTTTTAAAGGATGGTTTGTATTATTAAGGCTAAGATAAGCTACATCCACTCCTTATAAAAGGGAGGTTGTTTCTAAGATTAAGATAAGATTAAGATTGAGGTGAGATAAGGATGGACTAAGATTAAGAGGAAATATAACTTAAGGAGTTACACAATTAACTCTCTAATTGAGGGAACGCATTTAAGTCGTTCATTGTGTGTGAACTTTAATTGTTCATATTGGATTGTTGTTTACAGCATTTACTATTATGTTGTGCATCTAATCAACCTCCATGCTATCAACAATTAGTCGTCGTAGCCACGTTAGCTTGGGGGCCATGAGAGGATCGTACCAGCATTCGTGCTGACCCCCTTTGGGGGCTGTTTTTACTACACAGGTGAACATCAGGAGGCGGCCGTCGCGAGAGTAAGAAGGAGTACAAGTGTTAAGGGTTAAGTGTGGCCTACGAGTTGTGCATGTACACTCGTATGGCAATTGAGTTAGTAAGATGTATAGGATGTGAGAGGATTGTAAGAAGATTATGTATTTGGTTAAGGTTGTAATGCACTATTGTTCGGTATATTCTGTAGTCAGACCGTGGCAAGGTCCTGGACTGTAAAGAATTCCGCTGTGACATGTATATATATATGCTGTTAAGTTGCGAGACCACATTTGGATTGAGTTGGGGTGTTACATCTGGCATTCTTACATTTTGTATATCAGAACATCAGGGGATTCATCCATCAAGATATTGGGGGATTCATTCATCAAGATATATTATCTTGATGATTTATGTCCCTGAATTTCCAATTTGTCAGATTCAGTAGAAAAGGCACTTGTGGGACTTTTGATTGTACCAACTTTTTGTAAGTTCATTTTCCTTTGTAAAAGCTAAAGAAAAAGAACTTGTGGGACTAGGAGATAGGAGAAGGGAAAGGTAGAAGGCATGCAATTTTTTATCTTCTTTTTTGTAAGTTCCACTTTTTTAAATGCCAAAAAGTAGAACTTGTGGGACTGATGAAGAGGGCAAAAATATGACGAGACAGAAGAACCAAGGTGGCCCAAACCCTAGGCCCCGACTCAGACCCCAGACTTCTTCAAGACCCTGTTAGGGCTCCAGTTTGGGCGACAGGCACCAGATCCGGGCCCTGTCTGACCCTTGCTTTGGAAGCTAGATCTCATAACCGGACGCTGCATCCCGCACCTCACGCTCTGTGACCGGGCATTCAGTGATCGGGCGCTGAAGAGGGAAAACTTGGTAAAGTACCAAAAGGTGTGAAGAAGCTGAGGTAGCACCGAAAGTCCACACCAACAAGAGGGAATAAAGAAAGAGCGTGTAGTGACCGGTCGGCCACGACTGGTCGCAAAGTATGGAGCAAGTGTAAGGGAACGACCGGTCGCTGAAACTAAAAAGTAAGCCAAGATAGTGACCGGTCGTCTCCGGCCGGTCAAGTAACTAAGAAAAAGAAGTAGATAGCGACCGGGCGCCTGTGCCCGGTCGGATAGCTAGGGACAGAAGATGTAGAAATCAGGATAAGATATTTATAGTGACAGCCTGGTAAGATATGACAGGTTGGCAAGCCCAGGAACCCTTGAAAAAGTCTATAAATAGAGATAGAGGAGCTCATTTGAGGGGGGCACAACATTAGAAGAGAGAGAAAACTCTAGAAAATCTCTCTTGCATTGTAACCCCAAGGAAAGGAATAAAGAAATTGTCTAGAAGTGGATGTAGGCCGAATTATAGGCTGAACCACTATAATCTTCAGTGTTCTATTCGTTTGTGAGATGTCAGGGACAAATTATACCTTTTCAGTATCAAAATGCAGTGTAGGAACTAGGATGAATTAGTGTGCAAGATTTGGTAAAAAGAGAGTTGGACTTTGGTATAAGTAGTGTTGTTGATTGGAACGGAATTGGAATGGTAAGATGAAGTTGGGACAAGATGCAAAATGCAAAGAGGAGTAAAGGAAATGCACAAGTGAGCTAACTGTAACAGAGAGGAAGAAAAATCTGTAGAAATGGAGAAAGTATTGAGTATGGATTTGACTAATCTGTTGAGGAGGTTTGGGACTGGATTAAGGCATGTTTTAGGATGCTTAAACATGTAGAAAACATGTGGAGAGATTAGGAAATGATTAGAGGTGAATTAGGGGTTGAAAACTGATGGAAAACTGTAAATTTTGACAGTTCCAGAGGTGCTCCGGGTTTACAAATCGGTACGCAAACCCGGACCATAGCAAAAACACGGCAGAAGGCCATCCCAGGGGGTGGTCCCGGACCACATGAAAAATGCAACAGAATGTAGAAACCGTGTCTGGTCCGGGTTTGTAACCCCGGACACAATCCCGGACCAGTGTAAAAACATGCCAGAGAGTACTTTTAAGTGTTCTAATGATGGGGAAGTGAATGGTATTGGTTTTAGAAGTTTTAAGGCCTTGTTTGGTGATATTTAAAGGCCCTAAGAAGTGTAAACAAGTGTAGGAAGTGAGTGAGAAGTAAGGACATAATCCGACATGGGTTAAACTAAGTATACCGGGACAACGGGGTAAGTACGGGAGTAGTAATTATTGATGTACCGTATGAGCATAGCATTAATAACAATGTTTGAAACATTACCAGTGGAACAAGTGTGAACCAAGGTACAAGGGAACACTTGGTAAAGCTAACTCCGGTGAAAGGTATGATTTTCTCATGCCCCGTATGCTAACCGAGTTACGTTGATTTGTGTGTTGTATGCCGGCTAATCAAGATTAAAGCATGAAAACGGTTTATTGCCTTTTATTGTATGTCTTGTTGTATGTTGTATGAGCTAACCCTTCTTGATTGATTGTTTGGCTTCACTAAGTGCGAAGATCGACTCATAGGTGAGTCTTGTGTTTAGTGGCACGTAGTGAGAGTCATGTTGTGAACTAACGGGAACGTAGAAACGCACTAAACTAACAAACCAACAAAAGTTAACGAAAACCAATGAACTCACTAGAATGTGAGAGAGTGTACGGGAGTAGTAACCTCCCGATAACGGTAGGAGAACCGAAATGAATAATCCACAAACAATAAGTAGTGGAAGTATATAAATGAACTCTACTCGAGGAATTAATGTTGGTGCAAGTCATGAACCCTGAGAGTAGTAAAGAATGATGAGGGATTTTGAAACCCTTAGAAACTAGTCGACCCACTATGAGAGGATCCGACTGATGTAAGTAACGTCCCGAACATGAGAGTATTCGATACGTTGGGGAAACCCTTAAACCTGAGAATACTAGACGGTGGCAATTCCCTAAGCTAGTGGAGGTTATTGAGAGAGATACTTCTAGGCTAATCCATGAGATTGTAAGATGCTCCAAGAGAGGAGTGTTGGGAATTTGAGTAGTCCGGTAAAAATGGACACTTGTATATTTAAGGAGCTAAGTGTATAGCCCATTGTATTTGTAGGCCGGTGGGGAGTCTTGTGTATGACTCCGCCCAGAGACCAAAAGTAATGAGTATTGTGTATTGCGTATGTATGAGTAAAGTAATGAGTATGAGTATTGCGTAAGTATGAGTAAGTAATGAGTATTGAGTAAGGAGTAAGTATGAGTATGTAGTGAGTACCGAGCAATGAGTAAGTGTGAGTAAGGAGAAGAGTATGGGTACGGAGTATGTGAGAGCAAGTAGTGAGTACTGAGTAAGAGTAAGTAATGGTAGCAGTGAGTACTGAGTAAAGTATGAGTGAAGTAAAGAGTAAGGTATTGAGCGTTGTGTGAGTAAAACAACGAGTAAGTAAGATTAAGCCTGGTGTAATCTTTGTGAACCCGAATAAGGAGAAAGAGTGCATCCGATGAAACCGGATGAACGAATAACTAAACGAACAGTTGACTAACAAATTGTCTTCCTTGGTAGGTAACGAACCTTCTACATGTATGTAAGTATTGTTGATTGTATTGTCGTAGTATTAGTATGTATGCATGCATGTAAAATGAACTCCATGTATATCCGACCCAAAGTAGTCGGCGTACCGCGGTTAGCACGCGGTATATACGAATTTCATATGCAGCAATTTTGTTGAGCCCCTAGGGGCACCGTTTATATTTTACAGGTATTTGAAGTTGACAGCCGTTTGAGAGTGTAGGACGGGGCTGCTATGTAAGCATGGGTAATTGAATTATAGGATTTGTATTTGTATTGTAATGCGAATTTGGAAGTCCAAACTGTATCGGTAATTTAAGGATTGTAGTAGACTCGGTATAGTATTGTATTGGAGTTGTATTTGAATTATGGTTGAGTAAGCAATGGGATGCAATGTATTGTGTAGAGTACTCGGTATGTTCATATTCATCAGACCGATAGTATGTAGGATTGTAACTCGCCTTGTTAGTCACGTGGGTGACTAACGGCATTGTACACCCGCCGTTGTGTAGGTAATATCCGCTGCGAAGGTAAGTAATTGTACAGTAATGACGGTATTAGCGGTAGGGGTGTTACAAAAGTGATATCAGAGCGAAGTATCGCTCTGATGGATGAAATACTGAGTTTAAGAAAATATCGAGTTAGGAATTAGAGACTTAGGGCTAAGGGTTGAGTGTTAGCGTGTAAGGTACGCTAGTTAGAAACCCTCGGGTGATCCGGAAACCTACAACAACCATACCCGCCCTCCACGTCCCCCGGTATTAAGTTGGGATAATAACGCCAGAGAGATGGAAGGACCTCTCACACTCGGGTAAAACCCGATCTGGCAATTGCAAAAGTAAACCTTATTAGAAAAGAACCTGTCACACGGTAGAGTCCAAGAACTGGAAGTCCCGAAGACGGTTCCCGTTGGATGACGATGACCGTACTTAATGGCGGAGGATTAAAGATCCTAAATACAGGATAAGGAAAGCTACGGCACCATGGGGCGACGTGCTTCGCAGTCGAGAGAGCCATGAGTAGCCAGCAAGAAGAGGAGCACGACCTTGTTGATACAAGAGGAGTTGACAATAGAATACTTCATCTAGGCGTGTGACGAACACTACGAGTGTACCCAAATACGGGATGTGGGACGACCGCACTCCGAAGGAGCTTACGGGCCTGACAGATAGTTAGGTAAGTGGTAACGTACCAACAAGGTACCCCACGTATATATATATGTAGTGTACGAAACACGGGAAGTAGTCAACTCCGTCTACGGACCGTAAGTAAATTCAAACCCAAACAGTTGGATACTTCAAACGAGCAAAGGGAACTCAGATAAGCATACAAGCTAAGGAGTCAAGAACTCACTCCAGGAGGATGATTAAGAGTTAAAGTGCGAGAAGCACTAACAACAGAACAAGACATTGGATATGTCTAGAAGATATTGAAGTAAAGCATGATAACTGGAAGGAATACCCAGTCTAAACACTGTAAGGCAAACGCCTAACATTAACACACCAGTGTTCAATTAAGGGGATGGAATTCCCAAGACAACTACCACAAACACACAGGGTGATCATATAAAGTACCGAAGGATACCATTCACCACTCAAGGAAATACCAAACCGGTAAAACATAAGGAGAAACACCAATGGTCTACCCTATGAACGGGAGACTTTATAACCCTCAACGGATAACTCAGATCCAGAATCGCAAGGTAAGATAACAAACTGGACATACTCATAATTGTCAGCCAGATGCTACCGTATAATCAGTACTACCCAGGAGCAATTCATAAAGGGTATCAAGTCAACACAGTTGAACGAGATGTCATGGTAAGAACACCACAATCGGAACAAACATCCGGTTATAACACCGAAGGGATCCCACTTGACAGGGGATACCCCAAATTAATAAATGGTATCGATCAATACCAAGATATAAAAAGGGTCTCCAACAAACGGAAGCGTGATGCGACGATCTTATCATGGAGCCCAGTATCACCTCCAAGCCATTCCATGGTATACGGAGAAGTAACCACTTTGGAACAGCCTATGATGAGCAGAGCTCTAGGCAATATGGCTAGTAGGCCATGAAACTATTACTATATACAACCCAACGGTTGCAAAACCCATTGTAAACCATATGGGAAGTGGTCAAGGACAGCACCAATAAAGGTTAATAACCAACGAGCAAGGATACCTCTCATAAATGTGAGACCGCGAGAGCGGTGAACACATGGAACCCAAGAAGGGGATACCATCAATAAATGTCTGAAAATACACCTCTTTCAGAACTACTAATGTAGTGAAGCTTGAGCATACAATTATTGCCAAGTGATGTAAAATAAGCATCAATAGCAATTGTTGACAGCCAAGGAGTAACCAGTTATAAAACCAATGACGCTCAAAGAGCTCAGAAAAATAAAGGAATGCCATATTCTGTAATTAGCCAAATAAACGCTGAACCATGGTATAAATGGTGAAAATGCATGAGCTGAAGCTAGCAACAGCGGATGCCATGTAAACCAATACTGTAGAATCAGTAAGAACATGGTGCGCAGCAGGCGACCAGTGTATGTGAATAATCACCCAATGCTACGGAATTATTAATACGAGATAGTGGACAGACTCCTGCACCAAATGATGAAGCACCACCTGAAGGAGTAATGATCATTCCTATTGCGATCTCATAAGAGAGTTACTACCAAGAGTTTACGCCTCTGCACTCTGTAGGACTGAGTATTTTGGTATTGCACTTGTGCAGTTAATGATCTGGTGGGATAGCTAGGAATATAAGAAATGTAAATCGTGGAAAATTTTCCTTTTCATCAATGTACATGGCATAAGCCAGTGAAGCAAAAGCTTAGAAACAAACCGTGCGGCCTAAGGCCAAGGAAGCACGAAGAGTGTGAAACACACTAATAATCACAAGATGTGAATTCCATGGGAATAAAAAGTGAAAGGAGACTTAAGAAAGTCACAAGGACCGACACATAGAAAATGCAAGGTCATACAAGTAAAGAACACTTGTACAGAATCAGGTAAATGGTATAATTCAGAAGCTACTGACAACAGAGGAAGCACTACAACTAAGTAGTGGCTTAACCTCACCCGACAATAAGTCGGAGGAACCAAGTGAATGATCACTACAAAACACAACAGTATGTATATAGATTGCCAGAGAGCTGGTTATAAATCTAAAACTCATTGAGTTCACGCACGGTAAAAGAATACCACGCTTGATGGAATAAACCTTACTCCCACAAAAGAGGGATAAAAAGGTGATGTGTAGCACGTTAAGGATAACACAAAGGGCGAATAACCCAAGTTATCAGGGTCGCGCAGCAGAAGCTAGTGGGCCCAAAATTCTAAGTGAAATACACCTAGTGAATAAAAGGTCAATCATCAATGCCTTAAAGCCATTAATGCTAGAACCGAACCCGGTTCAGAGTTAAATAAACTCCGATGGAAATTCTTGATGTAGGGACTAACCAGTAATACGGTTAAGACCCATTGATCAAGGAACATTGTATAATAGACCGCATGGAAGCTGAACCACTCCATGACGGCTGAATGCCTTCTATCAATGTCCAATGTTGACACATGGTAGATTACGTGGGCGTAATCCCTTTTAAGGGGGGTAGAGCGAAAACCGTGAAGTGTAAGCTTTACGTGACAAGTGCGTAAACTACAATGCGCATAGCGCAAAAGTATTTGTTTTGATGATTGATACTTATGTTACATAAACATTTGTATTCCCTCATCGTGTAATTATGGTTATTTAGGAAATAAGAATAGGAATGGAGTAGAGAAACTCCAGGGGAATGGAAACCCCGATTGGTAATAGCATGAGGAATGAGTACGTATGGGAGACTTGAGGAGTATAAATCGGTATGGAACCGATGTATGTGATGGGTATAAATCGGTATGAAGCCGATGTATTTTATGAGTATAAATTTGGTATAGCAAATTAATGGGATATTATACCCATGAATTTCTTAAGTATAGTAGTTGGAGATGATGTAGTAATAATTGATGAGATGATTAGTAAATGAGTAAGTGAATTATGTAAATTGGAAAATGTATGTGTGTGATTATGACTAGCAAGATTAAAAAGATAGAAAACGAAATAATGTTTGACGATTTGTCTGTTTGAATGGAGGTGGGAGGTGGAACTTGATTTGCTAGCGATCAAGGGAAACTGAACACAAATTGGGGTGGAAGGATAATTCAACCCCAATGCTGATCACATTGGGGTTGATGGACTCTGGAAGCTTCCCTTAAGTGGTCACAGTAATAACACTTGTAATAGGTATAATCATCATAAATGGAATTTGGGAGATGTATGCAAGCTTTCAAAATGAATTTCCAAAACTAATTTGGTACAATGTTTTCTTCAAACTGAGAATGAGGATCGGTTTTGAAACCGCTCCCACGGGCGCTAGTGAATCTTCCATGCCTAGGCACGGGTATCCGGTCGAAACCATAGGAGGTGAAGCTAGTTTTGAGTCAGTGGGAGTGTTGATTAGTTTTGAAACCACTACACCGTTCGTGCGGTGACAGTGTGTGTTTTGTATTTTTCCAAGGGCACGGGGGCAGGGTAGTCCCGAGTAGAGTAAGTATGAGTAAGTAAGTATGAGTAACTGCCCGAGGATCTCTATATGTGCAAATGAATTTGATCTGAACCAAAGGACCGTAGAGCCAGAAAGTGTAAGTGCTCAAGTCATGACGGTCGTGAACCAAAAAGCGTAAGTGTTCAAATGTGACCGGTACCTGAGGGATCGCTTGACATGGGAGAGGATGGTACCTCATTTATCTGCGGACGGACCCCATGGAGAGCTTGTAACGGATATTTTTCATTGCTATGCATGCAGTGACATGCTGTTTGGATGTTTACTATGCATCGAGTCAGACACTTGGAGTCTGACAAGTTATATGTAGAGGTCATAACCTTAGCATAGAGTATTTATACGAGTAACAATATTAGATTCACCAACTTTGAGGGCAAAGTTCTTTAAGGGGGGTAGATTGAAATACCCCGAACTTAAATATGGTGATTAAATTATTCTAATATGGTATTTAAGGGCCTAATAGTGCCTAAGTAATTTTGGTAAGGAAAATAAATCCAAAAGAAATAAAGAAACGCTTAAAAAGCGAAAAACGCTAAATAAGCGCTAAATAACCATAGGAGGTATGAGGCCTCGGTTAGCATATTATATGGATTTCTAGGGCTTAATAAGACCAAAATAACATATGGGAACAAACCCCGAAGAAAACGGATCCAAATAATGTATCAAAACGCTAATAGAGCTTTAGCGCGCGTTTTTCGAGAAAACCCGAAAACGCGATTTTGAGTGGTCAAACGAACCCGTAAAAAATTATAGTTCATTAAATAACTATAAATAAACCTTAATGGAAGCTTAATAACCAATAAAATTAAAGAAACGAGAAAATTCCGGAAAACCGGCCCGGTTAGTGAATAGTGCTAAACCGGGTAAATAAACGAGCGTTTTCTATAAAAGACGAAAAACGCTCCAGCTTACATATATATGTGGGGCCGGTATTTATTATGAGAGCAGCCCCTCACACACACACACACAAGTAATAAAGAAAGAAAGAAAAAGAAAGAAAGGAGGAAAAAGGTACTAAAAGCAAAAACCCTATCTCTCCTCCCATTTCCCTCCTCTCTCTCTTCTTTCTTTCTTCTCCATCGTCACCTTCCTCCTCCTCTCTGGTCGGTGACGATTTCTTTCCCCCATCCATGGCAGCTCAACTTCTCAAGCTTGCCCAAGCTTTATTAAAGCTCCAAATCAAAAACAAACTACATATTCTTCATCCCCTCAACATTCTCTATCATTCTATCTTTTCAAAATTCAAAAAGAGAGAACTTCACCTCCATGGGTTTTCCCCATTCAAAGAGAAAATAGCACCAATGGGTAGCTTGGAGTCTCCTCTCTCCATTAAGGTAAAAATCTCCATGAAAACTTCATGTTTTCTCCATCTCTCTTCATAACCGATTTTTACCCCTATGTAATACCTTGTTTTCTCTCTCTCTTTTGAGCATCAACTTCACCTTGAAATGGTTGTGGATTCTTCTTATTGAACCAAGGGCTAAAACCCCTCCTAAAACACCCCAACGGTAAACCCTAGAAAAACTTGCTTTAAGCATTTCTATGAACTAGCATTAATTAAAGAGTTAGTATGTTAATTATACTTGTTTTATGTGTATTGGGTAATGGGAATGGAGTTTGGCAACTCCATTCCCCATCTGACCGATTGTGCAAGAAAAAGGGAGGAGAAATGGAAAGGAAATGAAGGAATTTAAAAGCTCAAGGTAAGAGCTCCTTCTTAATGCTTAATTTTAATGCATTAGAGTAATGGGATTGGGTAAACAAATAAAAAAACCTAAACTATTGTATTAATATTGAAGTTTATGAAGTTTTGAGTATTTTTTAACTAGTAAGTGAATTGTAGGCCTTGGAGCCGAGTATATTGTGTATGAGGATTGGTATTGATGTTTGATGGTGTATTGATGTATTAAGAATTACTGTTATTGCTGGTAGGACCCTTGTATGGGTGTGGCTAAAATATGAATGATTTGGATGAGAAAGGATATGTGTGGATAAGTAAGGAAAGTAGGTGAACTATGGCGAAATTTTAGTAGGAATTGTGCATTAAGAATGACTTGGTGAATGGGAGAACCAAGGTGTGTATTGGAGTTAGTAGAGATGTTTAGTAGCTATGGAATGGTAATGGTAGTATGAGAAATAAGAAGGTGAAAATCTGTAGTAAAGAAGTATCAAAATGCATTGTAGGAACTAGGACGAATTAGTGTGCAAGATTTGGTAAAAAGAGAGTTGTACTTTGGTGTAAGTAGTGTAGTTGATTGGAAAGGGATTGGAATGGTAAGATGAAGTTGGGACAAGATGCAAAATGCAAAGAGGAGTAAAGGAAATGCACAAGTGTGCTAACTGTAATAGAGAGGAAGAAAAATCTGTAGAAATGGAGCAAGTATTGAGTATGGATTTGACTAATGTGTTGAGGAGGTTTGGGACTGGATTAAGGCATGTTTTAGGATGCTTAAACATGTAGAAAACATGTGGAAAGAATAAGAAATGATTAGAGGTGAATTAGGGGTTGAAAACTGATGGAAAACTGTAAATTTTGACAGTTCCAGAGGTGGTCCGGGTTTGCAAATCGGTACGCAAACCGGGACCATAGCAAAAACACGGCAGAAGGCCATCCCAGGGGGTGGTCCGGGTTTGTAAACCCGGACACAAACCCGGACCACATGAAAAATGCAACAGAATGTAGAAACTGTGTCTAGTCCGGGTTTGTAACCCCGGACACAAACCCGAACCAGTGTAAAAACATGCCAGAGAGTACTTTTAAGTGTTCTAATGATGGGGAAGTGAATGGTATTGGTTTTAGAAGTTGTTAAGGCCTTGTTTGGTGATATTTAAAGTCCCTAAGAAGTGTAAACAAGTGTAGGAAGTGAGTGAGAAGTAAGGACATAATCCGACATGGGTTAAACTAAGTATACCGGGACAACGGGGTAAGTACGGGAGTAGTAATTATTGATGTACTGTATGAGCAGAGCATTAATAACAATGTTTGAAACATTACCAGTGGAACAAATGTGAACCAAGGTACAAGGGAACACATGGTAAAGCTAACTCCGGTGAAAGGTATGATTTTCTCATGCCCCGTATGCTAACCGAGTTACGTTGATTTGTGTGCTGTATGCCGGCTAATCAAGACTAAAGCATGAAAACGGTTTATTGCCTTTCATTGTATGTCTTGTTGTATGTTGTATGAGCTAAACCTTCTTGATTGATTGTGTGGCTTCACTTAGTGCGAAGACCGACTCATAGGTGAGTCTTGTGTTTAGTGGCTCGTAGTGAGAGTCATGTTGTGAACTAACGGGAACGTAGAAACGCACTAAACT
Organism: Limonium bicolor; assembly: GCA_023374045.1. NCBI lineage: Eukaryota > Viridiplantae > Streptophyta > Magnoliopsida > Caryophyllales > Plumbaginaceae > Limonium > Limonium bicolor. The sequence continues at coordinate 100,457,190 of CM041781.1, read as the reverse complement.
AACGAACCCACAAACGTTAACGTAAACCAATGAACTCACTAGAATGTGAGAGAGTGCACGGGAGTAGTAACCTCCTGATAACGGTAGGAGAACCGAAATGAATAATCCACAAACAATAAGTAGTGGAAGTATATAAATGAACTCTACTAGAGGAATTAATGTTGGTGCAAGTCATGAACCCTGAGAGTAGTAAAGAATGATGAGGGATTTTGAAACCCTTAGCAACTAGTCGACCCACTATGAGAGGATCCGACTGATGTAAGTAACGTCCCGAACATGAGAGTATTCGATACGTTGGGGAAACCCTTAAACCTGAGAATACTAGACGGTGGCAATTCCCTAAGCTAGTGGAGGTTATTGAGAGAGATACTTCTAGGCTAATCCATGAGATTGTAAGATGCTCCAAGAGAGGAGTGTTGGGAATTTGAGTAGTCCGGTAAAAATGGACACTTGTATATTTAAGGAGCTAAGTGTATAGCCCATTGTATTTGTAGGCCCGGTGGGGAGTCTTGTGTATGACTCCGCCCAGAGACCAAAAGTAATGAGTATTGTGTATTGCGTATGTATGAGTAAAGTAATGAGTATTGAGTATTGCGTAAGTATGAGTAAGTAATGAGTATTGAGTAAGGAGTAAGTATGAGTATGTAGTGAGTACCGAGCAATGAGTAAGTGTGAGTAAGGAGAAGAGTATGGGTACGGAGTATGTGAGAGCAAGTAGTGAGTACTGAGTAAGAGTAAGTAATGGTAGCAGTGAGTACTGAGTAAAGTATGAGTGAAGTAAAGAGTAAGGTATTGAGCGTTGTGTGAGTAAAACAACGAGTAAGTAAGATTAAGCCTGGTGTAATCTTTGTGAACCCGAATAAGGAGAAAGAGTGCATCCGATGAAACCGGATGAACGAATAACTAAACGAACGGTTGACTAACAAATTGTCTTCCTTGGTAGGTAACGAACCTTGTACATGTATGTAAGTATTGTTGATTGTATTGTCGTAGTATTAGTATGTATGCATGCATGTAAAATGAACTCCATGTATATCCGACCCAAAGTAGTCGGCGTACCGCGGTTAGCACGCGGTATATACGAATTTCATATGCAGCAATTTTGTTGAGCCCCTAGGGGCACCGTTTATATTTTACAGGTATTTGAAGCTGACAGCCGTTTGAGAGTGTAGGACGGGGCTGCTATGTAAGCATGGGTAATTGAATTATAGGATTTGTATTTGTATTGTAATGCGAATTTGGAAGTCCAAACTGTATCGGTAATTTAAGGATTGTAGTAGACTCGGTATAGTATTGTATTGGAGTTGTATTTGAATTATGGTTGAGTAAGCAATGGGATGTAATGTAACACCCCTCTCAATAATCACGATATAATCTCTCACGTAGCAATAAATAAAACGTCTCGCAGCGGAAAAACAAATAACCATTACAAAACTCACTCGGGTGTCACCGGCCGTTACTCGCCCATGCGAGCAACGCAGCCAAACTACATCCAACTTCCAATACAAATAAACTGCTAACCGCAGTGATAACGAGAAACTCCTATACATCCTACTAAGTCCATAACCATAAACATCGACAAGTGAGCGACTACCCAATCCTGAAAAATACATAACCTTACCATAAGACCATACACCATCTTCATTGCTATACAACATCTCCAATTACCCTGTTCCTGCTCTTCAGCTCCGACAATGATCAACAACCTGTAATGGTGTAGTATCAGCGATAGACGCTGAGTATGCCGGGCCTGGACCCTAATGGTCACTTGTCATTTTAACCATCTTATTATTAGATCGGTTTCATGCTTTACCATTTTACAGTTATAACAATACTGAAATAAACATGTATAATATACATATTCATCCATCCAAATATTCATAGATATTCAACCATCCATCCAATCCACAATCATTTAATAACACCATCCACAACTATATATCGAACGTATCGAACAATAACAATATAATGTACAATGTACATTCGCCGTAGCGTACAGTGTTCATATTTAATTTACCTTGGCCTTGTAGGCTCCATCCAACCATCAACACACAATAAATAACCACAAGTATAACCAATGAACAACAAAGCGAAACAACGAGAATAATAAACAAGTATTTAGTCTCGTCCATGGTATTGTTCGCCACTGTATAAGTCTCAATTGTTTTAGTTGTTCAGTTATACCTAGTGACAATGTCTCGTTAAAACGACATGTCTCTAGTTACCCATATATTATGACGGGTCACCCACGGCAGTAGCCACTCCAACGGTAGAGTCTCCGACCAACGAGCCATTCTAGCTCACGGGAAATTTTCTTGATACTTACGGACCCGTACACGGACATCCTGGTATCGTTTTTGTGATCACAGCGCGCACCAAGAGCCACATCCTCTTGGCTTTACTTCCATTCCATTAATTAATTAATTATACCATCGCATCGCATTACCAAATTTTCTAACACAGCAGACTAAGGTCATTAGTCCAATCCGGAGTCTGTAAACTCGGGATCCAGTGCTAGATACAAGAGCGGCGTATAGAAAGGCCAATGCTCCGTATAAAAGTCTCAGATAATATGTATATGTTATTATCATAGTGCTACAACGTTTTACTTACGTTCCTTATATTTCATATAAGATAGCACCATAGCCGCTAGTTCGTTTTATATATATAGGTTCATATATACGAACCAATACTGTTAACTCAACAACAGTAAATAATAAGCAGCTATAAATATACAATTCATGCATATTAATTAACACATTCAGAAAAACAATCTTATCACAGATCACACAACAACATACAAGTTATATCAACCAAATCCGAGCCTAAGGAGCAACCTTAGGACAACTCGGATCAAACCCCTTTACATACCGTTCACCCTGACTGTATTACGGTGGAGTATGAATCAGCAAGATCCTACGCTCCGTGTAGTCCGTTAGCTCGTCAAGCGTCCTTGTCAGAAGTATACTCTAAACGGTAATAAAACTATAAGTCAGTCTCCATGACTAACTACATCCGGTATTTCCGAATTATAAGTAACCCCGACAGTTCACCCCTGTTTTCTACAGTTGTTTGTTACAGGTTTTTCTAAAACAGTCGGCTTTGTTACTTAAAACGCGTACGTCAAAACTATTTCAACTGTTAAGTTTAATTCCTTATATTTCTTTTAATCTTATCCACATCTAGTTTAGGCACGTAACCTATAGTTGCATGTATGCATGCATTCTTATATTATATATTTTTTTTCCATCATCCATTATAATTCTTTGTATTTCATTACCCATTATCTTAGCATAATTCATAGCCTATAGTTTGTAACTATATTTTTTCCCAAATAACCACCACCATTAAATCATAAGGTTTTCAACCAAAATATATTTATCCACCTTATATACATTATTCTTGTGTATGTATATATTTTTACCACGTAGGTAATTCTCATGAGTTTCATAAACTCTTGTATTTTATGTTACATTTTATCATCTTTTATTGGATGATCATTCCCATTAGTTGTATTATATTATACAACTTATATTAAGATTATTATCCTAATATCATGTAACATCTTATGTTGTATAATTACAACTCCTAAGGTTTATTCCATAAACACCTTAGTTTATAAATCTCATTTATCTATAGTTTGTCACATTATTTTATGTGAGTACCCTTCCTTATATTAATTCCATCTAAACCATATCATTGTCATAACATTTATAACATTATAGACCTTAGTCTAAAATTCATCTTTCAACTCTTATTAACTCAGTATAGCCCTTAACTTAATTTAAATTCCGTTTTGACCACATAACATTATATAATGTTATACCATATACTAATATCATACTATGTGATATTTTTATTCCCTTTAACTTATAACCTATAGTTTTTATACAAAACTATTTATTATTGCCTCTTAGGCACCATAAGAAAATCTTATTCTTTTCCATAAACCATAGTTTCCTCTATTTACAAAATCACCCCTTTCTTTTTACCATGTTATATATACCATTTAATATAACATTTCTAACTTATAAAAGAGTATAACCTATGGTTAATTTTTGTAAATTCCGAACAGCCCTTGTGCTATTCTATAATTGCCATTTGGCCCTATTTATAACATATAGTTCTTCCATATCATTAAAACCATATTTTATACACATATCTTAATAAATTCTCTTAATAATTCTAAAAATCTCCAAATTTCACCAAAGGGTTATAAATTTCCTTATTAACCCATATACTTTCAATATTTACCATTCCACCATCTATTTTTCTCCAAAGTGTCATAATGACATTATAACTATATATTATACATATATACTTCATTTTAATTCCAAAATCCACCAAATAAATTCCTAAAAATTCCTAATAGCCCATGGGTGTTTAAAATACCATTGTACACCCTTTATTTTCGGTAATAACATATTTACCACATATGTTATAAAAATATTACCTTAAGATACTTATCTTATTATAACACCTTAAATAAGTTATTTAACTTATCTAATTTGGTCAAAACCTATCATACGGTCAAGGTTGACCACCTTAATATTTCCTTGACCATTAATTCCTAATAATTACGGTTTGCACCCAAACTTTCTAGAAATCACCATTTAACCCCAAAACTTTATAAAAATCTTATAAACTTTATTTTAACTCCTTTTTACCTCTAATTTTCGGCCTTATTATTCTAAAGCCCTCAAATTTAATTTAATTACATCTAAGACCCACTTCTTTTCGGTAATGATAGAATATCACCTAAACTTAAATAAAAACTTGTAAATGCATAAATAAAATGGCCTAAAATACATGGCCTTATTACAACATTTGCTCACAAAACAAATTACACATAAATGTCCCAAAATACATATAAATTTTCGGCCTCACCATAGATTATTTGTTTAATTACCAAACTTCCACATAATGTCTTAAATTTGACACTTATGCTTGTTTAATTAGTTATAAAATTTATTAAACCATTCCTTAAACATTTTAAGGTCAACCAAGACCTTATTTCACCTCTTCACTCACGGCAATAGTATTAAAATTAGCTTAGAACATTTTTAACTTAGCAAAGTTAATGTTTAAGTGATTTATACCTTGATTTAGCTTAGGTAATCCTTGTTTGGTTCGGCCACCTTAAGTAGAAATTCTCCACAGCTTGTTTTACATGTTTTCAAACAGAAAACAAGGCCTAGTTAGTCTCCAAGCAAGATCTAACCATAAGAAGTAATTTAATGTAAGATTTAAGGCAAAAATTACCTTAAGATTGCAAGGAGAGTTCAAGATGGTTTCGACCTGAATCAAACACACCACAAGGTGTTAGATCCACCATATTGACATAGGAAATAGCTAGATCTCAACAAGCTACCTTGTTATTAGGTTTTACCTTGGAAAAATGCCTTAAAAGAGGGTATTTCCTTTGGATCTCGGCCACCCTTGCTCCAAATGGCTAACCAACAGATTCCACATGAAAAGGAGAAGAAGATGAGGCTATGACCAAAGTTTCACATCCGAACTTGAAGGGAATCAAAAGTTATGAGCTTAAAGCACATTTTTACCTTAAATGGTCAAGACTTGAACTTTCCTCCTTAGATATGGTTATGTACGAAACCAACACTTCCTCTAACCTCCAAATCACTCTACATAGATGTATAGAAAAGTTTGGAGTGTAGATCAATCGAAAAAGGAAGGAAAGATGAAGAAAATGGGCATTTTTATGCCTTAAGAGCTTACCTAGAGCTTGAAACCTCATCAATGGTGCTTGGAACTCTTACCTACGGTGGAGGGGAGCCATAGAGAGCTCATGGACAGAGCAAACTCGGCTGAAGAGGAGAAATGAAGGGGAAAGACCTAATATTGCCTTAAAGCACTTTTTTTGAATATTTTATGTCATTATTGAATTGGTGACTCATCAAGTTTGATTGCAATTGATAATTGATGAGTAATTTCGGTGGAGACAAGGAGGAGACAATGACAAGGGCAGCCGTCCTTGATTGTGTAACACCCCATCCAAAGCCTATCGCGGTTATCGCATACTGAACACTTAATCAAATACGTCGCAGCGGAAATAAATAACACCTGGACCTTGCCACGGTCTGATCGTTAGAATATACCGGCTTTAACGTTTACAATACTTATCCAACTCAAAACATCAACATTCACAATACCACAACCAACCGAGTACTAGTATCTTAAACATAATCTCAAACTTACATCCGTTTAATATAAACAGTCGGGTGCACAGGCGTGACCCGAACTCAAAATAAACATCCCACCCTAAGTCTAACCGCTCCTACTCTCGTAGTGCGTCCTCATGGGTCTCTTACCTGCAAGTGTAAAAAATAGCCCCCGAGGGGGTCAGCACGAATGCTGGTACACCCTCTCATGGCCCCCAAGCTAACGGGGCTACGACGACTAATTGTCGATAGCATGGAAATTGATTACATACACAAACATAATATGAAGTGCAATAACAATAACCACAGATGAACATATATAGTTCACAAACAATGAACGACTCAAGCGTCCCCTTATCAAGTGGGTTAGTAACCCCCTCCTTAGTCCTCATTTCCTTAATCTCAGTTCCTTACCTTACCTTAATCTTAATCTTAATCTCAGTATACAAACCTTTCCTGGAAGGGATTGGTTGTAGCTTAATTCGAACCTGGGATTTAGGTGATCCCACCGCACCATCTTAATGCCACCTACTCTGGACGGGAGTCCAGCGTACTGAGCCGGCAACCGGCCCTAGGCTACAAGTCGAAGACAAGTCCTTAAGCGGAGGGCGGATCTGATTCAGATACCGTCCCCCTTTTTCCTTAGCATGCATGACCGGAGATCGGTCCCGGGTTTCCTCACTCAAGTTCCAGTTAGTATAAATCTTAATCATCATGTGCTAGCTAAGCCTTAACGGGCATTAACCAACAACCATCAAACTTAACTCTTATTCTTAACTCAGTAAGTACTAAACTTGGTTAGTAAACCATCTTAAGTCTCGCGGGTTAGTGTAAGGATAACACAAACACAACGAGAATAAATATGACCGGTTGCATGCTTTATCTTGTTTTAGTCATAGCAAATAAACAGATAGCACACAAGCCGAGGGACACCTCGTTAGCAAGCAGGTCACAAGAAGGATTGTACGTTCACCGTCGATCGTTGTTTTGTTTAACCTTCTTCGGGGTCCCAATTCACAAACCTAAAACATTCATTCATTTTTAGGTCATTAGTTATTTGCACCTTACTTAACTCACTTAGTCTCTAAAGATTCCCATTTAATAACCTCTAAAGTCTTGCCACTTAGCTCACAAACTTATCTTTAAACATTAAAACTTATACTTAATCTTAACTTAATTTCTTAAGTTCTTAGGGTCCCAATCATTACCACCCTACCAAGGGTATACCTTATTACCTATACCATTCTTAGAATTCAAAATTTCTTTTTTTATTTTTTTTTTAGGTCCGACCGAACTTCCGACCGACCTTACCTAAGGTCGGTCCATTCCAGAACACTTCACCGTTTGAAAATTCTACCCCGACCGACCTTGCAAGTCCGGTCCCCAAGGTCGGTCCATTCCCGAGAGTTTCCCCGAGGGAAATTTAAGCTCGACCGAACTTGCCAAGTCCGGTCCTATGTTCGGTCGATTCCAGAAACTTATTACCGTACAAAATACAGGTCCGACCGACCTTGCAAGTCCGGTCCCCAAGGTCGGTCCATTCCAGAAACTTTCTCCGGTAGTGTAAACTGAGCTCGACCGACCTTGCAAGTCCGGTCCTAAGGTCGGTCGGCTCCAGAACCTTGTTTCTAAATTCTCTTTCAACTCCAAACTTCTCCTCATATATCCTAATATGTTATAACCTCATTTGGGCACCTCAAATACACCTTAAGCCCTCCTCAAAACACATTAAATCATTCACCAAGATTCACCTTAATCTTTATACATTTTCCCTTGTAATTATGCTAACACTTGTAATGCTTTCCTCTAGGTTCCTAGGTGGTGGTTCATACCTAATGTAACCACTATGCCAAATGTTTTCCTCACCACAGTAACATCATCTCCCAAGCATCTTTCATTATCTAAGACTCTCTTATGCATTTTCTTAATGTTCCTTCACAAGTTTAAACTTCCATCATCAACACATTATTTCCTTCCTAGTTGTTCACCAACATTTGCCTAAGTCCTAAATACTCAAAGTCATTCTCTTGATTCCTAAATCCTTCATAGTAATACCTAAGTCATTATAAGTCCTTAGAACACCTTATTCTACCCTTTTTCATCAAGACAATCTCTAGAACATCCTAGTACCTCCTTGGTCCTTAAATCCCCTTAGAATATCTTAAACACTTAAGTTCTCCTTTAAATTTTTGCCATGGGTTCTCTAGTACATAGTACACCCTAACACATGGTTTTTCTCCATCAAACAACCAACATCACCCAAATTCTCATCACAACACCTTAACACACAATTTACACTAAAACTTCACCACATCATCATATAGTGCTTAAACTTAAAGTACTTGGCACTTAGGCCCTTAAATGACAATAATCTTAACCACTGAATTTCCACATATATTTGCCTTCAACCTGCGAATACACACAACAGGGCTCCCATTGAAATAAAATGCTTCTTGTACTTCACCTTTATATTCTTAAACTATCTCTTTTTCTCATTTGCTCCTTAGTCACAAGTTCACAAGTATAGTCATTGTTTCTTCTAGGTTTTATAACACCTTCCCAATATAAACTCTACACTAAACTCATCATATACCTAAATCCCATTTCCTTAAACAACAAAACGCCTTAAGGTAAGTAATTTACCTTGTTCTTTTACAAGCTTAAAAGCTTTCTTCCTTAGGTTTTTCTTTGTTCAATCTCGGTCACCAATGTGTACCTCCTTGCCAATGTTCTAAACAATGTCCAATAACTCTAATGAGCACTAAACAACACATTTACCTTGAGGAATAAAACCTAGGTTAAAATGTGTTTTAAGGTTTTGAATTGATTGTTTTACCTTAGTTCCTCAAGACAAGCTTGGATATGAAGCAAGAAGGACCTCCTCTCTCCTTTGAAGAGTAGAAACAAGCTAGAACAAGGCATAAACATGGAGTTCCATGAGTATATATTTTCGGACATGTGAAGAAAATGGTGGAAACCTAGATTTTCTTACACTTTCTTTACCTTAAGAGAATGGAGATGCCAATGGAGTCTCCAAACTTGAATTTCCTCCTCTAATGGTGGTTTGACTTGGCACCAAAATGAAGCTCTTGAAGTTTTGAAAAGATAGGAAGAAGGAGCTTGAGCTAACTAAGAAGAATATGTATTTTGTTGTGGATTTGGAGCTAAAATGAGCAAGATGTGGGCAAAGCTAGATGGAGCTAGCATGGAGTTGTGCTTCACGTTAATGGAGAAGGGAGAGAGCTTGAAGAAACCGTGTGAAACAAGAAGAAATGAGGAGATGAGGAGAGAGGTAAGTAAAATGTGATATTTATGTTAAAAGGTAAATAGTACTTTATGCTTTATAAGTCTTATTTGCTTTCTTAATTGCTTAATAACTCATGAAGGTGGTGACTCACCTCCTAAGAAACCGGCCCCCTTTTAATAATGAGGGTACTTAAGTCTTTGTTGACCAAATGTCTCACTTATATAGACTTATGTTATAAACTAGCTTAATTAATTCACTATTCACCGAAACAAGGCACATTGTTGTGAAATTTTTGATTTCCCATTGATATAGACTTCCAAATGTGATACTATATAGTACACATGTTAATTAAAGAGTAATGATGGACATTTAGCCATTCAAAACTCATTTACAAGACAATTTTTCAAAAACGTGCTTTAAGACTCCTTAAAGCACATTTTGTGTTTTAACTTTTTCAAGCTTGGTTTTCTTTGGTAATTGATTTAAAATGACCATTAGATATTACTAAGGTCTTAGAACAATATTTGGGTACTCTCCCATGTCTCTCCAAGCTTAGAGCACGTTTTTGCTTAAACTGCTCTTTTGGTGTTTCCTTATATTTTCTTTGATTAGAAATGTTTCTTAATGTTTCTAAGGCATTATTTAGCCTCCTTATATCTTAGTTTATCATTTAAACACCATATCTAAGTTTGGGGTATTTCAATCTACCCCCCTTAAAAGAACTTTGTCCTCAAAGTTCACACATGTGCTTAACCATTCACGGTACACAGTTCTCTTAATCTTAATACCACATCTTATATTCACATTCATACATCTCAAGACTCAAAGGTCAATCTCAAATACAATACATAAGTATTATACATAACTCAAACTTACACCGAAGTGTAGCAACTTACACAAATTCACATCTTAAACAACCAAACAAACGACAAACATGATCGTTTCCTAACTCAAAAGCGAGGAAGCTCTACCCCCCTTAAAAAGGGGTACGCCCCGTACCCTATACAGACGATCTAGTCAGTAAATAAAGAAGGGTACTTCGCCCTCATCTTATCCTCTAATTCCCACGTGGCCTCTTCGACATCCTGGTTAGACCAGAGAACCTTCACCAGTCGCACTGACTTGTGGCGAGTGTCCCTAGTCTTGCTGTCCAAGATTCTCTGAGGAGTCTCCACGGATCTCATATTTGGTTCTAATGTCAACCTCTCAGGTTCTAACACATGGGAGGGGTGGTGCATGTATTTCTTTAGCTGTGAAACATGAAAAACATCATGCACTTTACCCAGCTCAGCAGGTAAATTCAACCTGTAAGCAACCGGGCCCACCCGCTCCGTAATCTCATATGGACCAACAAATTTCGGGCTTAATTTGCCCTTCTGAAACCTGAATACACCCTTCATCGGTGAAACTCGCAGAAATACCTGGTCGCCCACTGCGAACTCCAGGTCCCGTCGTCGAACATCAGCATACGACTTCTGCCTATCTTGAGCAGCTTTCATGTTCTCCCTGATTTGCTGAACTTCAGCCTTAACTTGTTCTAAGTACTCTGGTCCTATAATGACCGTCTCACTCGACTCATCCCAGCAGAGCGGTGTACGACATGGTCTACCGTACAACGCTTGAAAAGGTGCCATCTTGATCGAAGCGTGATAGCTGTTGTTGTATGAAAACTCGATCAGATGCAATCTGTCAATCCAACTGCCCTGGAAGTCTAAGGCACATGCTCTCAGCATGTCCTCGAGTGTCTGAATAGTACGCTCAGTCTGACCATCTGTCTGAGGATGGAACGCGGTACTCAGCTTGAGCTCTGTACCCAACGCTTCTCTGGTAGCTCTCCAGTACCTCGAAAGGAATCTGGTATCTCTATCTGACACTATGGTCTTTGGTATGCCGTGATGTCTCATGATTTCTTTCTCAAATAACTCAGCTAATTTGGTCACCTTCCAAGTATCCTTCATCGGTATGAATCGGGCTACTTTGGTAAGGCGATCCACCACCACCCATATCATGTTGAGACCTCCCCTAGCAGGTGGAAGCCCAACTACGAAGTCCATGGAGATATCATGGAACTTCCACTCCGGAACTGGCATCGACTGTACCATTCCGCCCGGTCGTCGGTGCTCAAATTTCACCTTCTGGCATGTGAGACACCTCAAGACGAACTCGGTAACATCTGTCTTCATCCCCGACCACCAGAAGTATCTCTTCATGTCTTTATACATTTTAGAGGCTCCCGGATGGATGGAAACTGAAGAACAGTGTGATTCTCTAAGTATACGGTCTTTCAGATCCGTGTTGCCTCGTGGTATGCATAGCCGGCCCTTAAGTCTGATCAGATCATCATCATGAAGTCTGAAGTCGTATTTCTGACTCTCAAAGGTACCATCTGTCAGCTTCTGTCTGACCTCCCTCATGTACTCATCTGTCCTCTGAGCCTCTCGCACCTCATCAACCAAGCTGGAGAAAGAAACTAGCGAATGGAGTGAGTGTGCTCGACGGCTCAGGGCATCTGCTACAACATTGGCCTTCCCCTCTTTGTATTGGAGGTCAATGTCATAGTCTTTCAGAAACTCTAACCATCTCCTCTGTCGAAGATTTAACTCCTTCTGAGTGAATATGTATTTCAAACTCTTGTGATCGGTGTAGATCGTGACACTAACCCCATATAAGTAGTGGCGCCATATCTTCAAAGCGAAGACTACAGCTCCCAGCTCTAAATCATGTGTGGGGTAGTTCTCCTCATGTTTCTTCAACTGGCGTGAGGCATATGCCACCACCTTGCCATGTTGCATGAGCACGCAACCCAGCCCTCTGCCGGATGCATCACAATAAACCTCAAAGCCCTCTGTACCGTCTGGAATGGTCAGAACCGGTGCAGTGGTCAGTGAGTCCTTCAAGCGCTGAAATGATCTCTCACAATCAACTGTCCATAAAAATGGTGCGTCTTTCTTCATCAGACTGGTCATCGGCTTCGCGACCTTGCTGAAATCTCTAACAAACCTCCTGTAGTAACCTGCCAGACCGAGAAAGCTCCGGATGTCGGTAACAGTCTTCGGCCTTGGCCAAGTACGTACGGCATCAATCTTTGCTGGATCCACTGCGATCCCAGCATCTGAGATGACATGACCTAGGAAAGAGACCTGGTCAAGCCAAAACTCACACTTGGAGAACTTAGCATATAGCTGGTTCTCCCTCAGTATTTCCAATACCTTCCTCAGATGTTCCTCATGTTCAACTTTAGACTTTGAATATATCAGAATGTCATCAATAAAACCACAACCGACTTGTCCAGCTGCTCCCGGAACAAGCGGTTCATCAGATCCATAAATTTCGCCGGTAACCGCAAGCGGTTCTGCAGATCCATAAATTTCCCTGGTTCGTCACAAACCGAACGGCACACTGTAAACTCATAGTGGCCGTATAGTGTCCGGAATGCCGTCTTCTCAATGTCTCCCTCCTTAATGGCTATCTGATGATACCCCGATCTGAGATCAATCTTGGAAAACACAGATGCTCCCTTCAACTGATCGAACAGATCGTCAATACGGGGTAGTGGGTACTTATTCTTCACTGTCACTGCATTCAGCTCTCTGTAGTCGATGCAGAGGCGGAGACTACCATCCTTCTTCTTCACGAAGAGGACTGGCGCTCCCCATGGTGACACACTTGGTCTAATGAATCCTTTATCTAACAAATCTTTCAATTGTTCCTTTAACTCAGTCATTTCTGCCGGAGCCATACGGTATGGTGCTTTGGCTATCGGTCCGGTACCAGGTAGCAGCTCAATGGTGAACTCTACCTCCCGAGTGGGTGGCATGCCGGGCAGTTCCCGTGGAAATAAGTCGGGGAACTCCGACACTACCGGTAAGTCGGGGTCGAACTCAGGGTCTCTCTCTATATCTGTACATAGCAGAGGTATACTTCCTTTCTCCTTAACTCTCTGTGCATTGCCATGGCGGTGATGATCTTAGTCGAAGGCTCTCTGGGCCTCTGGCGGTATGATATTGTTACCCCAGACGGACTCCTGAGCAGCAATCTATGCTCGGCGCAGAGGATATTCCTTGTGCTGCTCCAACCAGTTCATCCCGAAGATAACATCAAATCCTAGCTTACTGAACTCAATGAAACTGACTGGAAAGTCTTCCCCCTTAATTTTGATGGTGGCTCCTCGGTAGTAGCGAGTGCATCGAACCTTCTCCTTAGACGGGAGCGTAACCGTGAAGTCGGGTAGCTCATCAGCGTCTAGCCCCAACCTGCTCGCAAATGATGCAGAGACAAAGGTATGCGAGGCCCCTGAGTCGAAGAGAACTGATGCCTCAATCCCATTGATCGGAAAGGTGCCGGTGAGGATAGTACCGCTGGCGTCGGCCTGTGCCTCTGTAAGTATGCTTAGTGCACCTTCCGTACCGAGTCCATAACCTAATTGTGTTCACAAGCTTCATGAGTATTGATGGTATAACAAGAGTCGTAACAATTTATATGAACAACACTGTTATTTTATTCATGACCACACTGTTTACAACATGTGCTTCAATCTTACATCTCATTTCTCGTCTCATTCTAACGTTACATGGCTAATATTGTCTAAAGGTTAGGTTTAACCTTCCTGGTCTCATATGCGTCGCATTGACTACTGCTGATGGTGCTGTATTCAGCTTGATTCTCTTAATCCCATGGTATAACATCCTTGATTCTCCTCCCAAAATTAATACATCACCTGACTTAAGTACTATCTTATCTGCACGGTCCGCACGCTTCTGCTCGCCGTATAAAAACTCCGCATCATCCCCAATGGACCAAGACACTACGGGTATCCCTCTTTCGAGAGACTCCGTTGTCTCGTCCTTATCCTGGTGTAGTCCCAGTTTCCCGTCCTTCTCATAGAAGTTTACAATGCAAATATCTGCTTGGATGTCTGGAATCGGTTCAGCCTCCAACTGCTGAGCGATTTCCACGACTTGTGTAATAACTGGATGGAACTCTTCGGGTATTCCCGGTGGTGAGACTCCATCTTGCTCCCTCATGGTTTGGTAATTCTTGGCATACGGATTTCAATCCTTGCCCAAGCTCATCATCTTTAATTTCATCCTTGCTCCCCCTGGGTACTCCGGTGTGTAAAAACCTCCCGGTCCCATTCCTAGTTGATTGCATCTCCTGATGATGGCTATTTGTGCTTCGGGTGTCAGGTATCCCCTTAATAAAATCATACCTGGGCGGATAACCTGACATTGTTCGGTTGGAAAGTCTATGGTTCCGATGTCGGTGTTCTCCGGGTTAGATGTAGATGGTATTGGGTAGCAAATGTTGAATCTTCCTAAAGTGTAGTAGTAGGTTATATCTTACTTAAGTTCTAATCTCATCTTATTCTTACTTAACTCATTTATTCACCAAACATGCATGATAATGCGGTAAGCAGGTAGTTTTTATTACTAAATGGTTGTAGTGGTACCTGGTCTCGATGAGGGTTCAGGCTCATCGTCCCGGTCCACCATGTGTAGAGTGGGTCCCATCTTCTGGGTCACCCTTGGGTTTTGTCCGCCGGCTACTGCACTTTCCTCTGACCGTCAGATCCAGCTCCCTGATCGTCTTGCCCTTGCCCCTGGTATCGGGCCTATAGGCTCTGCTAGCAGGGTTCCGGTAACACTCATATGCTCGATGCCCGTAGACTCCACAAAAGTTGCATTCCACCTTATTCCCCTTGCAGTCGAGCCCGGGGTGGTCCTTGTGACACCATCTACAGATGAAGCGTCGCTGGTAGCCACCACCGGCTCCCTTCTCAGGCTCAGACCCTGATGATTCATATTGTCAATTCTCATATCTCAAACGGTTACTAATTTATTTCTTAACTCATTCAATATCAATTTCCTTACCCTTTGGCGCCTTAGAGCGCAGGGGTGTAGCTGCAATACCATATGTCAGCTTCAATGGCTCTTCCGAAGCCTTCTCCTTTTCCTCCCTCCCCTTTGGGTTCTGATTTTTCTGGGCCTGAGGCTGGTACTTTTGTTTCTTGTACCCTCCTTGCCCTTGACTTTCTGAGCTCTTCCCAGCACTCTTCCTTTAGCATTCTCCTCGTCCCTCAGCTGGACGGTAATCTCAACCTTAGCAGCGGCATGATAGCACTCCTGCTTTCCATAGTATTAGTCATACTTATTTCTCATAATCTAAATCTTATTCATCACTTACTCAAATCTCAATCATTCTTATTACCTGCAAGGTAGTGTAACTCGTCGGCCCCATGCCGTAGCGGAGTCGATGGCTAAGCCCGCCATAGAAGCGGTCCACCAGGATCTGGTCAGAATATCCAAGACCTGGCAGAAGACGGAGCAAGGCAGTGAACTCTGAGTAATACTCGTCCACTGTCATCTTGTCCGTCTGCCTAAGCGCATCCAACTGTAAGCGCTTCTTCGTCTGGACATGGGCGGGATAGTACTTTGCTCGTAGCAAGGCGGTGTACTGCTCCCAGCCGAACTCTGGATTGGCCACATGCTCGGCCCTCACCAGCTTCCACCAATCGCCTGCCGCCCCCTTCAGATAGAAAGCAGCTAAGCGCACCTTGATCCCAGCAGGGACATCAAGGGTCTCGAAGGCGGTCTCCAGCTCGGAGATGTACGCCTCAAGCTTGGCGGGATCGGTCTCCCCTTAAAATGCGCGGGTCGAAGATCTGCTAGACTCTTCACCCAGTTTGGTTCCCTAGGTTGTGGCGGTGGAGGTGGTGCACCCACACCAGGCTGATAGCCCATATGCCCTAAAGCGGCAGCTACGATCTCTGCGATCGTCTGCCCTCCAGGTATTCCTGAAGTATCCTCACCCTGGCCGCGACCTCGGCTTCCCTAGGACGTCCTGCCATCTGAACAAGCACATCCCACATTAGTTTGTATTCACCACTGTCTCGGTTAGTAAATTTATAACGTCCGTAGACGATAAAGATGATCCACACTTATTAGTGGTCATCTGACTCTACTCACTCTAACTTCTCACACCCTTAACCCAACACTTATTCCTTAACTTATATCCTAACTCGGTGGTTACTCATGCCCGGTATTTCTTGATCAGAGCGTAACTACGCTCTGATACCACTTTTTGTAACACCCCATCCAAAGCCTATCGTGGTTATCGCATACTGAACACTTAATCAAATACGTCGCAGCGGAAATAAATAACACCTGGACCTTGCCACGGTCTGATCGTTAGAATATACCGGCTTTAACGTTTACAATACTTATCCAACTCAAAACATCAACATTCACAATACCACAACCAACCGAGTACTAGTATCTTAAACATAATCTCAAACTTACATCAGTTTAATATAAACAGTCGGGTGCACAGGCGCAACCCGAACTCAAAATAAACATCCCACCCTAAGTCTAACCGCTCCTACTCTCGTAGTGCGTCCTCATGGGTCTCTTACTGCAAGTGTAAAAAATAGCCCCCGAGGGGGTCAGCACGAATGCTGGTACACCCTCTCATGGCCCCCAGCTAACGGGGCTACGACGACTAATTGTCGATAGCATGGAAATTGATTACATACACAACATAATATGAAGTGCAATAACAATAACCACAGATGAACATATATAGTTCACAAACAATGAACGACTCAAGCGTTCCCTTATCAAGTGGGTTAGTAACCCCCTCCTTAGTCCTCATTTCCTTAATCTCAGTTCCTTACCTTAATCTTAATCTTAATCTCAGTATACAAACCTTTCCTGGAAGGGATTGGTTGTAGCTTAATTCGAACCTGGGATTTAGGTGATCCCACCGCACCATCTTAATGCCACCTACTCTGGACGGGAGTCCAGCGTAGCTGAGCCGGCAACCGGCCCTAGGCTACAAGTCCGAAGACAAGTCCTTAAGCGGAGGGCGGATCTGATTCAGATACCGTCCCCTTTTTCCTTAGCATGCATGACCGGAGATCGGTCCCGGGTTTCCTCACTCAAGTTCCAGTTAGTATAATCTTAATCACATGTGCTAGCTAAGCCTTAACGGGCATTAACCAACAACCACCAAACTAACGTATTCTTAACTCAGTAAGTACTAAACTTGGTTAGTAACCATCTCAAGTCTCGCGGGTTAGTGTAAGGATAACACAAACACAACGAGAATAAATATAACCGGTTGCATGCTTTATCTTGTTTTAGTCATAGCAAATAAACAGATAGCACACAAGCCGAGGGACACCTCGTTAGCAAGCAGGTCACAAGAAGGATTGTACCGTTCACCGTCGATCGTTGTTTGTTTAACCTTCTTCGGGGTCCCAATTCACAAACCTAAAACATTCATTCATTTTTAGGTCATTAGTTATTTGCACCTTACTTAACTCACTTAGTTCCTAAAGATTCCCATTTAATAACCTCTAAAGTCTTGCCACTTAGCTCACAAACTTATCTTTAAACATTAAAACTTATACTTAATCTTAACTTAATTCTTAAGTTCTTAAGGTCCCAATCATTACCACCCTACCAAGGGTATACCTTATTACCTATACCATTCTTAGAATTCAAAATTTCTTTTTTTTTTATTTAGGTCGACCGAACTTCCGACCGACCTTACCTAAGGTCGGTCCATTCCAGAACACTTCACCGTTTGAAAATTCTACCCCGACCGACCTTGCAAGTCCGGTCCCAAGGTCGGTCCATTCCCGAGAGTTTCCCGAGGGAATTTAAGCTCGACCGAACTTGCCAAGTCCGGTCCTATGTTCGGTCGATTCCAGAAACTTATACCGTACAAAATACAGGTCCGACCGACCTTGCAAGTCCGGTCCCCAGGTCGGTCCATTCCAGAAACCTTCTCCGGTAGTGTAAACTGAGCTCGACCGACCTTGCAAGTCCGGTCCTAAGGTCGGTCGGCCCCAGAACCTTGTTTCTAAATTCTCTTTCAACTCAAAACTTCTCCTCATATATCCTAATATGTTATAACCTCATTTGGGCACCTCAAATACACCTTAAGCCCTCCTCAAAACACATTAAATCATTCACCAAGATTCACCTTAATCTTATACATTTTCCCTTGTAATTATGCTAACACTTGTAATGCTTTCCTCTAGGTTCCTAGGTGGTGGTTCATACCTAATGTAACCACTATGCCAAATGTTTTCCTCACCACAGTAACATCATCTCCCAAGCATCTTTCATTATTACGACTCTCTTATGCATTTTCTTAATGTTCCTTCAC
This sequence comes from Limonium bicolor, assembly GCA_023374045.1. Classification (NCBI taxonomy): domain Eukaryota; kingdom Viridiplantae; phylum Streptophyta; class Magnoliopsida; order Caryophyllales; family Plumbaginaceae; genus Limonium; species Limonium bicolor. Next base: position 100,438,590 of record CM041781.1, on the reverse strand, counting down.
AAGTTTAAACTTCCATCATCAACACATTATTTCCTTCCTAGTTGTTCACCAACATTTGCCTAAGTCCTAAATACTCAAAGTCATTCTCTTGATTCCTAAATCCTTCATAGTAATACCTAAGTCATTATAAGTCCTTAGAACACCTTATTCTCACCCTTTTTCATCAAGACAATCTCTAGAACATCCTTGTACCTCCTTGGTCCTTAAATCCCTTAGAATATCTTAAACACTTAAGTTCTCCTTTAAATTTTGCCATGGGTTCTCTAGTACATAGTACATCCTAACACATGGTTTTTCTCCATCAAACAACCAACATCACCCAAATTCTCATCACAACACCTTAACACACAATTTACACTAAAACTTCACCACATCATCATATAGTGCTTAAACTTAAATTACTTGGCACTTAGGCCCTTAAATGACAATAATCTTAACCACTGAATTTCCACATATATTTGCCTTCAACCTGCGAATACACACAATAGGCTCCCATTGAAATGAAATGCTTCTTGTACTTCACCTTTATATTCTTAAACTATCTCTTTTCTCATTTGCTCTTAGTCACAAGTTCACAGTATAGTCATTGTTTCTTCTAGGTTTTATAACACCTTCCCAATATAAACTCTACACTAAACTCATCATATACCTAAATCCCATTTCCTTAAACAACAAAACACCTTAAGGTAAGTAATTTACCTTGTTCTTTTACAAGCTTAAAAGCTTTCTTCCTTAGGTTTTTCTTTGTTCAATCTCGGTCACCAATGTGTATCTCCTTGCCAATGTTCTAAACAATGTCCAATAACTCTAATGAGCACTAAACAACATTTACCTTAAGGAATAAAACCTAGGTTAAAATGTGTTTTAAGGTTTTAATTGATTGTTTTACCTTAGTTCCTCAAGACAAGCTTGGATATGAAGCAAGAAGGACCTCCTCTCTCCTTTGAAGAGTAGAAACAAGCTAGAACAAGGCATAAACATGGAGTTCCATGAGTATATATTTTCGGACATGTGAAGAAAATGGTGGAAACCTAGATTTTCTTACACTTTCTTTACCTTAAGAGAATGGAGATGCCAATGGAGTCTCCAAACTTGAATTTCCTCCTCTAATGGTGGTTTGACTTGGCACCAAAATGAAGCTCTTGAAGTTTTGAAAAGATAGAAAGAAGGAGCTTGAGCTAACTAAGAAGAATATGTATTTTGTTTGGATTTGGAGCTAAAATGAGCAAGATGTGGGCAAAGCTAGATGGAGCTAGCATGGAGTTGTGCTTCACGTTAATGGAGAAGGGAGAGAGCTTGAAGAAACCGTGTGAAACAAGAAGAAATGAGGAGATGAGGAGAGAGGTAAGTAAATGTGATATTTATGTTAAAAGGTAAATAGTACTTTATGCTTTATAAGACTTATTTGCTTTCTTAATTGCTTAATAACTCATGAAGGTGATGACTCACCTCCTAAGAAACCGGCCCCCTTTTAATAATGAGGGTACTTAAGTCTTTGTTGACCAAATGTCTCACTTATATAGACTTATGTTATAAACTAGCTTAATTAATTCACTATTCACCAAAACAAGGCACATTGTTGTGAAATTTTTGATTTCCCATTGATATAGACTTCCAAATGTGATACTATATAGTACACATGTTAATTAAAGAGTAATGATGGACATTTAGCCATTCAAAACTCATTTACAAGACAATTTTTCAAAAACGTGCTTTAAGACTCCTTAAAGCACATTTTGTGTTTTAACTTGTTTTCAAGCTTTGTTTTCTTTGGTAATTGATTTAAAATGACCATTAGGATATTACTAAGGTCTTAGAACAATATTTGGGTACTCTCCCATGTCTCTCCAAGCTTAGAGCACGTTTTTGCTTAAACTGCTCTTTTGGTGTTTCCTTATATTTTCTTTGATTAGAAATGTTTCTTAATGTTCCTAAGGCATTATTTAGCCTCCTTATATCTTAGTTTATCATTTAGACACCATATTTAAGTTTGGGGTATTTCAGATTGGCAAAGGTAGGGCATGATTGGAGCAAATTTTGAATGAAAATGGAGATAAATAATGTTACTTTAGTTCATTTATTGTAAGGTGACTCATCTCTTGTCTTGTACCAGCTTGGAGCCACGAAATACAAGGGGGAGAGGCTCCAAAAATCGCTGGCTCACATGGGTAAGGTAAGTGGAGCCCACCTTTTTTGTTTTATAAGGTAAAGTATGTCTTTTTTGTTATTTTATGCAAAAGTAAAGGACTATATTTAATTGTCACATGGGACTTGTCTCTTGGTCTGTTAAGAGACTTAATTATCTGATTTTATGTAGTCCATTTCGTGGTCAATGGTCAACATTGACCAACTTAGTCAATGTTGACCCAAACGGGCCCAATTTAGGGTTTTATTAATATTTTAATATTAAATTTGTAAAAATTCATAAATTTCTGGAATTGAATTCCTAATATCATATAATATGATATTTTATTATATTTAAAGGTAATTATAACCTTTTAGCCCATTTAAAACCAATTTAAGAGACAATTTCACAAAAACGTGCTTTAAGGAGTTTTAGCGCACATTTTGTGTTGCCTGGTGTTTCTGAGCTCTGTTTTCTTTGACAACGGTCTTGTTGTGTTCCTTACATGATATTTGATCATGTAACTCAATTTTATATCATTTAGAGGTCATTAGACCTTTAAGGTTTCTTAGAGCACATTTTTGCCCTTTTTTACCTTGAAGCATGAAAGTGCTTGTTCTTTGTGTTGGAGTGTTGCCCAACAATTATAATATGTTTAGTAATGTGTTAATATGCTTAGGACAAATTTTTGGGTCCTACATAGTTCATTTGGGTATTTATTTACCCTTAACAGTCAAAGGGTGCAACATCTTGTTTTGTGTTGACCACTGTTGTTCTCAGTTGATTTTCTAAGGCATGTTTAGGCCTTAATTAATGTGATTAGATATTTAATCCATGTTTAATATGTTTGGGGTATTTCAGTCTACCCCCCTTAAAAAGACTTCGTCCCGAAGTCTCTCAATCAAATAGGTAAGTATATAAATGCATAACTACCCATTATTCCCATAATGTATATTTATGTGATATATCATTTACACACATCGTATTGCACTCATACAGCACATAGCCATCACGTTGTGGCGTTAGTTCAATCATATATGGATATAAGTGATCCATCAGCATCATCATTTCCTATCAGTTCTACAAGTCCTGACAACCTTCCTGAGGTGTCCATAACATTCCATTGTTCCACATTCCATATCTAATGATTCATTTCGTATCTAGGCGATACCATATGTAATCATTCTATAAAGCAATATGAATACATATCACAAATAGCATAGGGAAAAGTGTTACACACATGGTGTAGACACAACATTCATACAGGTATCTCGTAAGATACATACATACAAGTGTACATTCACACACAAACAAACCAAACAACGCACGCCCCGCGTACCAACCATAACCAACAAAACCAATTCACTGTACGCTATGCATACAAATAATTCACGTACTAACCAAACAAACCTCGTATGCCCCGCACACCACCAATTCTTTTTTTTTTATGCAATGCATATCAAACAGCCAAAACTTAGTGCACACATGTGCACAACCAAGAGGCTCTACCCCCCTAAAAAGGGTTACGCCCCCGTACCCCACAAGTATACCACAGCCGCTCAACAAGGAGCGCTGGATACTTGGCTCTCAAAGAGTTCACCAGTTCGTGGGTTATCCTCATATCAGAGAGGGGTATGACTCTAGCCCTTCTGGGCTCCGCAATATATAAAGGGTGAGGCACTAACTATTTGTGCTCTCTCTAAGTTCGTTCTTATGGGCCCACTCGCTCCGTATGAGGTGCAGACCCATGAATCATAGGCTCAATTTGCCTTTTTTTTCCATTGCTGTGAATCCACTTGTTTGGATCACTAGCATACATGTGTGTGTCTTTTCTCACTGATATTCAGTTTGAGATGTAATATGACATTGGCTACTGTTAGTACTTAGTGCTTTTTACACTTGTCTTTGTAATACTAAGACGTACCAGCCTAAATGTCCACAAAGATGATGTTTGTCATCCATGTCTCCTGGGTTTTGCTCCGGAGTAACACACTGTTATAGTTCTTTTTTTTCTTTACACTCTCGTGTTGATATCCACTTTCTCTTTCTGCATTCCTACTAGATTAATAACTGCACGAGTGCAATACCAAAACACTCAGTCATACAGAGTGCAGAGGCGTAAACGCTCAACAGCTAATATCTCATGAGTCAAACAGATAAGATGTGCGAATTATCCTATGAGTGGTACATTCCAAATCCATTGTTCTTTGCTTAAGGTATCTGCTATCATATAGCTTTATCTTTTCTCCTTGCGTAGTCACGCGTTTATATCCATATCATCTGGTAGATTTCCTCTGGATTGCAAGCATTTGCTTGATCCTTATGAGGCTTCTACATATTATTCGTCCACCATGGGTTTTCCTGTTTCTTTTTTTTTATGTCCTTGAAAGGTTTCTCTGTCTTCTCTGTATACTGTCCACTGTTCTCTGTTGAAGGTTCTTGATTTCTTTAGCCCGTTGGTTTAACTGTGGCTCTTCTCGTCCATCTCGAGGTAATCCGTCTTACTGTCCGTAGAATGGAGTTGACTACTTATCGTGTTCCTAACACTACTTGTCTACTTGCATGGGGTACCGTACTGATACATTACTACTTACCCGACTAACTCATAAATAAGTCTGTCAGGCCCACATGCTCCTAACGGAGTGTGGTCGTCCCATGTCTCGTTTAGTAAACTGGTAATGTCCGTCACACGGTTGTTGTGAAGTATTCTTTTGTCAATCTCCCTTTGATGGATATCCCTTTTTTTTCTTCTTCTTCTTCTTCTTCCTTTTTTTTTGCTTGCTTTTCTTTTTTTTTTGTGTAATAGTTCCTGTTATCAGTTATCTTGTAATAAGTGCTATTGCCTTTGTGGCAACCGTGGTAACTTGTATCATAGACTGGTATTATTCAACTCGGTGTAAGTAAAATCCGTGCTATATTAGCAAACTTGTTTCCTCCCTTTTTTTCCTGATCTCATTGAGTACAACACATTTTCCTTTTTTTTCTGTTTTTTATCGTATCTCATCCATAATTCTTATTCGTCCCCTCATCCATGTAATTGGATGCATTGCAGATTGCATAATAGCTTGAGCAACTTGGCTCTTCACTTCCCAACCATCCTCACTGACGGTGGTGCATCTACAAAGGGTATGCTTGTCCATAAGGACTAAACATGTATCACTAGTAGTGATTAGCATTAAATGCAAGTATACTCTGATGGTATTTGGCTAATAGCCCTGTCTGAAACTTCCTCGAACGTTTAAATTGGTGTGTTTCTCTTTTTTTTTTTACAGTCATAGTGGCTGTATAATGTGTCCAGTTGCAGTGGTTGGACTATCGGTCCTTCCAAATTGCATAGGTTTCTAATCTCACAGGTTTGAAACGAAAAGTTTTGAAAACCAGTTTTTTTTTTTTATAAAGGTTAAAAAGTAGTAGTTGTTACTGTTGCATTTGCAGTAGTTGTTACTGTTGCTGTCGCTCTTGCACTTGCTGTACATGCTCCAGGCAGATGGAAATTTCAGTGGTTTTCTTGTCATAGCGCTTGCAATAGCAAGTGCGCCATGCAGGTGGAAATTCTGGTTCAGTAATTTCCGTCTCATTGACTCTGTATCGTTGAGTATGGCTACATGGTAGTGTAAGCATTAACATCCTGTTCATATATATATCCGTCAAGGTTTAAAGCTTTTGGTACTGAGTTCACCCAACTAATCCCAAAGTCTTACACAAAAGGCGAGTGGTCAATGACACACTCCCACATACTGTCTAACATCCAAGGTGAATACATAGAAAGTAAGCACCACAACATAGTAAGTAAAAATCTTCCACAGCGGTCTTATGGAGTTAGGGTATTCATGCCCTATCTACCCTTGCCTTTATAGGCTCTAGCATCAGTAGATGTCTGGCCATCCTGACCGCCTCGTGGTACTCCAGATCCTCCAGCTGAGGTCTTCTGAGTATTCTTTGGTGGCCTGTAATTACGGCTCTCTGGGTTCATCCAACATTCGAATTCCCTATGGTCCTCTTTCTTGCAGCACCGACAGACAACCTTGCGGCCTTCGCAGTCGACCCCTGGATGGTCCTCCCCACAATGCTTATAGAAGTGGCGCTGGGGCTGTCCGGTGCCTAATGGTAGTAATTAAGTTTAAGTTAAAATCTGGCGGTATAAAGGTTAAGGTTACAGTTTAATTTAAGAGGTAGGTGTTCTCACCCTTAGGAGGTGCAGATCTCAGAGGCTTAGCATCTATAGCTGGGCCGGTCAACCGAAGGACGGGCTCTTTTCCCTTTGTTCCCTGGTGACCCTGCTGCCCTTTCTTTTAAAGAATTTCCTTTCAAGATTTCGGGTCAGCATTCTTAAGGTATTTAATATGATAAATAATCTGAAATGGAATAAGTCCTTACTTTCCCTTCTTTGGCTTTCGCCTGGAGATGCTCCTCCACCCTCAGACTCTCCCTCAGGGTTCTTCCTTTTCTTGGCCCCGAGAGTCTCTTCCCGAGTCTCGAGCATTAGCTCCGTCCTCGAGGCAGCCTCATAACACTCCTGGAATCTCCTTGGTAAGTTCTCACAAAGTTAATTGGTAATGTAGTAAGTAAAGAATTTATGGCTTTCATGTTAGCACCCTGATGGTAATGTAGGGGGTAGCACCCATCGCCATCTGGATGCAAAATTATAGTCCTCCCGAAACTTCTCGACCTTAACGGTCTCTGAGTAATCCACACCGGGGATGAAGTCCAGTAGACCAATGAATCGAGTGTAATACTCATCCACGGTCAGACCTCCTTGGGTCAATGTTTCGAACTCATGGCGCTTCTTCTGTTTAAGACGAGCTGGGTAGTACTTCCCTCTCAGTAACTCGACAAAGGCAGCCCACGAAAAGTCGGGCGTAGCCAGGTGCTGGTCCTTGACCAACCTCCACCAGGTGCTGGCTGCGTCCTTCAGATGGAAAGCAGCAATGGCGACCTTCTTGTCGTCAGGTACTTGTAAGGCTTCAAATGCTTTCTCGTGTTCAACAATGTAACGCTCCAAAGCTACGGGGTCTGGTTCCCCTGAATACGTAGGTGGTCGGGTCTCGCTAACTGACTTCAGTCAGTTCGTTTCCCTGGGCTGTGGCGGGTGGGCTGGTGCTCCTCCAACTGAGTACTCAGCTGTGCAAGAACGGCTGCAACCGTCTCAGCAACTCCTGGAATGCCGGGGTCACCGCCTCCACCTCTTCCAGTACCACGCCTCTAGTTCCACCAGACATTTGTAGTACAGTATGTCACTTAATACTCGGTAAATTACCGTACACAACAATAGATATTAAGTTGCCTTAAGGCTAACCTGTCACGCAATTTGCGTTACTAGACACAGTATCTTTCTAAGACGAATCGTCTCATACTTCCAAATGTTTCCCGTAATTTCCCAAGTCCTAAGCTCACTGTCTTAACCTATTATCTCGTCATCAGAGCGGTACTCCGCTCTGATACCACTTTGTAACACCCCTCTCATATAATCACGATATAATCTCTCACGTAGCAATAAATAAAATCTCGCAGCGGAAAAACAAATAACCATTACAAAACTCACTCGGGTGTCACCGGCCGTTACTCGCTCGCCCATGCGAGCAACGCAGCCAAACTACATCCAACTTCCAATACAAATAAACTGCTAACCGCAGTGATAACGAGAAACTCCTATACATCCTACTAAGTCCATAACCATAAACATCGACAAGTGAGCGACTACCCAATCCTGAAAAATACATAATCTTACCATAAGACCATACACCATCTTCATTGCTATACAACATCTCCAATTACCCTGTTCCTGCTCTTCAGCTCCGACAATGATCAACAACCTGTAATGGTGTAGTATCAGCGATAGACGCTGAGTATGCCGGCCTGGACCCTAATGGTCACTTGTCATTTTAACCATCTTATTATTAGATCGGTTTCATGCTTTACCATTTTACAGTTATAACAATACTGAAATAAACATGTATAATATACATATTCATCCATCCAAATATTCATAGATATTCAACCATCCATCCAATCCACAATCATTTAATAACACCATCCACAACTATATATCGAACGTATCGAACAATAACAATATAATGTACAATGTACATTCGCCGTAGCGTACAGTGTTCATATTTAATTTACCTTGGCCTTGTAGGCTCCATCCAACCATCAACACACAATAAATAACCACAAGTATAACCAATGAACAACAAAGCGAAACAACGAGAATAATAAACAAGTATTTAGTCTCGTCCATGGTATTATTCGCCACTGTATAAGTCTCAATTTTTTTAGTTGTTCAGTTATACCTAGTGACAATGTCTCGTTAAACGACATGTCTCTAGTTACCCATATATTATGGCGGGTCACCCACGGCAGTAGCCACTCCAACGGTAGAGTCTCCGACCAACGAGCCATTCTAGCTCACGGAAATTTTCTTGATACTTACGGACCCGTACGCGGACATCCTGGTATCGTTTTTGTGATCACAGCGCGCGCACCAAGAGCCACATCCTCTTGGCTTTACTTCCATTCCATTAATTAATTAATTATACCATCGCATCGCATTACCAAATTTTCTAACACAACAGACTAAGGTCATTAGTCCAATCCGGAGTCTGTAAACTCGGGATCCAGTGCTAGATACAAGAGTGGCGTATAGAAAGGCCAATGCTCCGTATAAAAGTCTCAGATAATATGTATATGTTATTATCATAGTGCTACAAACGTTTTACTTACGTTCCTTATATTTCATATAAGATAGCACCATAGCCGCTAGTTCGTTTTATATATATATAGTTCATATATACGAACCAATACTGTTAACTCAACAACAGTAAATAATAAGCAGCTATAAATATACAATTCATGCATATTAATTACACATTCAGACAAACAATCTTATCACAGATCACACAACAACATACAAGTTATATCAACCAAATCCGAGCCCAAGGAGCAACCTTAGGACAACTCGGATCAAACCCCTTTACATACCGTTCACCCTGACTGTATTACGGTGGAGTATGAATCAGCAAGATCCTACGCTCCGTGTAGTCCGTTAGCTCGTCAAGCGTCCTTGTCAGAAGTATACTCTAAACGGTAATAAAACTATAAGTCAGTCTCCATGACTAACTACATCCGGTATTTCCGAATATAAGTAACCCCGACAGTTCACCCCTGTTTTCTACAGTTGTTTGTTACAGGTTTTTCTAAAACAATCGGCTTTGTTACTTAAAACGCGTACGTCAAAACTATTTCAACTGTTAAGTTTAATTCCTTATATTTCTTTTAATCTTATCCACATCTAGTTTAGGCACGTACCTATAGTTGCATGTATGCATGCATTCTTATATTATATATTTTTTTTCCATCATCCATTATAATTCTTTGTATTTCATTACCCATTATCTTAGCAAATTCATAGCCTATATTTGTAACTATATTTTTTTCCCAAATAACCACCACCATAAATCATAAGGTTTTCAACCAAAATATATTTATCCACCTTATATACATTATTCTTGTGTATGTATATTTTTACCACGTAGGTAATTCTCATGAGTTTCATAAACTCTTGTATTTTATGTTACATTTTTATCATCTTTTATTGGATGATCATTCCCATTAGTTGTATTATATTATACAACTTATATTAAGATTATTATCCTAATATCATGTAACATCTTATGTTGTATAATTACAACTCCTAAGGTTTATTCCATAAACACCTTAGTTTATAAATCTCATTTATCTATAGTTTGTCACATTATTTTATGTGAGTACCCTTCCTTATATTAATTCCATCTAAACCATATCATTGTCATTACATTTATAACATTATAGACCTTAGTCTAAATTCATCTTTCAACTCTTATTAACTCAGTATAGCCCTTAACTTAATTTAAATTCCGTTTTGACCACATAACATTATGTAATGTTTATACATTACTATTATCATTATATCTATCTAATATTCATATCTATATTACTATGTGATTTTTATTCCCTTTAACTTATAACCTATAGTTTTTATACAAACTATTTATTATTGCCTCTTAGGCACCATAAGAAAATCTTATTCTTTTCCATAAACCATAGTTTCCTCTATTTACAAAATCACCCCTTTCTTTTTACCATGTTATATATACCATTTATATAACATTTCTAACTTATAAAAGAGTATAACCTATGGTTAATTTTTGTAAATTCCGAACAGCCCTTGTGCTATTCTATAATTGCCATTTGGCCCTATTTATAACATATAGTTCTTCCATATCATTAAAACCATATTTTATACACATATCTTAATAAATTCTCTTAATAATTCTAAAAATCTCCAAATTTCACCAAAGGTTTATAAATTCCTTATTAACCCATATACTTTCAATATTTACCATTCCACCATCTATTTTTCTCCCAAGTGTCATAATGACATTATAACTATATATTATACATATATACTTCATTTTAATTCCAAAATCCACCAAATAAATTCCTAAAAATTCCTAATAGCCCATGGGTGTTTAAAATACCATTGTACACCCTTTATTTTCGGTAATAACATATTTACCACATATGTTATAAAATATTACCTTAAGATACTTATCTTATTATAACACCTTAAATAAGTTATTTAACTTATCTAATTTGGTCAAAACCTATCATACGGTCAAGGTTGACCACCTTAATATTTCCTTGACCATTAATTCCTAATAATTATGGTTTGCACCCAAACTTTCTAGAAATCACCATTTAACCCCAAAACTTTATAAAAATCTTATAAACTTTATTTTACTCCTTTTTACCTCTAATTTTCGGCCTTATTATTCTAAAGCCCCCAAATTTAATTTAATTACATCTAAGACCCACTTCTTTTCGGTAATGATAGAATATCACCTAAACTTAAATAAAACTTGTAAATGCATAAATAAAATGGCCTAAAATACATGGCCTTATTACAACATTTGCTCACAAACAAATTACACATAAATGTCCCAAAATACATATAATTTTTCGGCCTCACCATAGATTATTTGTTTAATTACCAAACTTCCACATAATGTCTTAAATTTGACACTTATGCTTGTTTAATTAGTTATAAAATTTATTAAACCATTCCTTAAACATTTTAAGGTCAACCAAGACCTTATTTCACCTCTTCACTCACGGCAATAGTATTAGAATTAGCTTAGAACATTTTTAACTTAGCAAGTTAATGTTTAAGTGATTTATACCTTGATTTAGCTTAGGTAATCCTTGTTTGGTTCGGCCACCTTAAGTAGAAATTCTCCACAGCTTTTTTTTACATGTTTTCAAACAGAAAACAAGGCCTAGTTAGTCTCCAAGCAAGATCTAACCATAAGAAGTAATTTAATGTAAGATTTAAGGCAAAAATTACCTTAAGAGTGCAAGGAGAGTTCAAGATGGTTTCGACCTGAATCAAACACACCACAAGGTGTTAGATCCACCATATTGGCATAGGAAATAGCTAGATCTCAACAAGCTACCTTGTTATTAGGTTTTACCTTGGAAAAATGCCTTAAAAGAGGGTATTTCCTTTGGATCTCGGCCACCCTTGCTCCAAATGGCTAACCAACAGATTCCACATGAAAAGGAGAAGAAGATGAGGCTATGACCAAAGTTTCACATCCGAACTTGAAGGGAATCAAAAGTTATGAGCTTAAAGCACATTTTTACCTTAAATGGTCAAGACTTGAACTTTCCTCCTTAGATCTGGTTATGTACGAAACCAACACTTCATCTAACCTCCAAATCACTCTACATAGATGTATAGAAAAGGTTGGAGTGTAGATCAATCGAAAAAGGAAGGAAAGATGAAAAAATGGGCATTTTTATGCCTTAAGAGCTTACCTAGAGCTTGAAACCTCATCAATGGTGCTTGGAACTCTTACCTACGGTGGAGGGGAGCCAGAGAGAGCTCATGGACAGAGCAACTCGGCTGAAGAGGAGAAATGAAGGGGAAAGACCTAATATTGCCTTAAAGCACTTTTTTTGAATATTTTATGTCATTATTGAATTGGTGACTCATCAAGTTTGATTGCAATTGATAATTGATGAGTAATTTCGGTGGAGACAAGGAGGAGACAATGACAAGGGCAGCCGTCCTTGATTGGCAAAGGTAGGGCATGATTGGAGCAAATTTTGAATGAAAATGGAGATAAATAATGTTACTTTAGTTCATTTATTGTAAGGTGACTCATCTCTTGTCTTGTACCAGCTTGGAGCCACGAAATACAAGGGGGAAGAGGCTCCAAAAATCGCTGGCTCACATGGGTAAGGTAAGTGGAGCCCACCTTTTTTGTTTTATAAGGTAAAGTATGTCTTTTTTGTTATTTTATGCAAAAGTAAAGGACTATATTTAATTGTCACATGGGACTTGTCTCTTGGTCTGTTAAGAGACTTAATTATCTGATTTAATGTAGTCCATTTCGTGGTCAATGGTCAACATTGACCAACTTAGTCAATGTTGACCCAAACGGGCCCCACTTTAGGGTTTTATTAATATTTTAATATTAAATTTGTAAAAATTCATAAATTTCTGGAATTGAATTCCTAATATCATATAATATGATATTTTATTATATTTAAAGGTAATTATAACCTTTTAGCCCATTTAAAACCAATTTAAGAGACAATTTCACAAAAACATGCTTTAAGGAGTTTTAGCGCACATTTTGTGTTGCCTGGTGTTTCTGAGCTCTGTTTTCTTTGGCAACGGTCTTGTTGTGTTCCTTACATGATATTTGATCATGTAACTCAATTTTATATCATTTAGAGGTCATTAGACCTTTAAGGTTTCTTAGAGCACATTTTGCCCTTTTTGACCTTGAAGCATGAAAGTGCTTGTTCTTTGTGTTGGAGTGTTACCCAACAATTATAATATGTTTAGTAATGTGTTAATATGCTTAGGACAAATTTTTGGGTCCTACATAGTTCATTTGGGTATTTATTTACCCTTAACAGTCAAAGGGTGCAACATCTTGTTTTGTGTTGACCACTGTTGTTCTCAGTTGATTTTTTAAGGCATGTTTAGGCCTTAATTAATGTGATTAGATATTTAATCCATGTTTAATATGTTTGGGGTATTTCATGTAATGTATTGTGTAGAGTACTCGGTATGTTCATATTCATCAGACCGATAGTATGTAGGATTGTAACTCACCTTGTTAGTCACGTGGGTGACTAACGGCATTGTACACCCGCCGTTGTGTAGTTAATATCCGCTGCGAAGGTAAGTAATTGTACAGTAATGACGGTATTAGCGGTAGGGGTGTTACACTATGTATCGTGAGTGAAGAAGGAAGAGTGATGTATACCTCTGTTATGTCGAGGACATAGAGAGAGACCTAGAGTTTAGCCCGGATGTGCCGGTAGTGTTGGAGTTTCCTGATGTCTTTCCTAAGGAACTGTCGGGCATGCCGCCAGCACGGGAAGTGGAGTTTGAAATTAATTGGTGGTACCGGGAACCAGACCAATAGCGAAGGCGCCCTACCGTATGGCTCCAGCTGAGATGATTGAGCTCAAGGAGCAGCTGCTAGACCTACTTGATAAGGGATTCATACGCCCGAGCGTTTCACCATGGGGAGCGCTGGTCCTCTTCGTGATGAAGATGGACGGTAGCCTCTGCCTCTGCATCGACTACAGAGAGCTGAATGTTGTTACGGTGAAGAACAGTTATCCTTTACCACGCATTGATGATTTATTCGACCGGTTGACAGGAGCATCAGTATTCTCCATGATCGACTTACGATCCCGTCACCACCAGATTGCTATTCGAGAGGGTGACATTGAGAAGACCGCATTCCGAACCAGATACGGTCACTACGAATTTACGGTTATGCCGTTCGGTTTATCCAATGCACCAGCCAAGTTTATGGACTTAATGAACCGCTTGTTCCGAGATCAATTGGGCAAATCAGTGGCAGTCTTCATCGACGATATTCTTGTATATTCGAAGTCGAAGGGTGAGCATGAAAGCCACCTAAGAAGTGTGTTGCACACGTTAAGAGAGAACCAGTTGTATGCTAAATTCTCCAAGTGTGAATTCTAGTTGAACCAAGTTTCATTCCTTGGTCATGTGATTTCCGAGGCTGGGATCGCTGTTGATCCGGCCAAGATAGATGCAGTGCGCACCTGGCCAAGACTGAAGACGGTTACCGACATTCGGAGCTTCCTCGGTCTGGCAGGATATTACAGGAGATTTGTGAAGGACTTCTCCAGTGTCTCGAAGCCGATGACTTCCTTAATGAAGATGGATGCACCATTCGAGTGGACAGACGATTGTGAGAGTTCCTTCCAGAGTCTCAAGGATGCTCTTACCTCTGCACCAGTCCTGACAATACCAGACGGTACAGATGGTTTTGAGGTCTACTGCGACGCATCCGGAAGAGGTATGGGTTGTGTGTTGATGCAACACGGGAAGGTCATGGCATACGCCTCCCGACAGCTGAAGAAGCATGAAGAGAACTACCCTACCCACGACTTAGAAGTGGGTGCCATTGTCTTCGCTTTGAAGATATGGCGACATCATTTGTATGGGGTAAACGTGACAATTTATTCTGACCACAAGAGTTTGAAGTACTTGTTCACTCAGAAAGAGTTGAACATGAGGCAAAGAAGGGGGTCGAGTTTCTAAACGACTACGACATCTACCTGTAGTACAAAGAGGGTGAGGCAAATGTGGTAGCTAACGCACTGAGTCGTTGAGCACACTCTCTCCATTCGCTAGTCTCTCTCATTTTAGCTTGGTTGAAGAGGTGCGGAGTGCTCAGATGTCGGATCAGTACATGTTAGAAATCAGGCAGAAGCTTATTGATGGCACATTCAAGGGTCAGAAGTATGATTTCCGACTCCACGATGATGACCTGATTAGGCTTAATGGCCGACTGTGTATTCCGAGGAGTAGCGCCGAGCTGAAAGAGCGCATACTGAGTGAGTCCCACTGTTCTACTACTTCGATTCACCCCGGAGCTTCAAAGATGTATAAGGGCATGAAACGATATTTTGGTGGACTGGAATGAAGAAGGACGTGAATGACTATGTGGTAAGGTGTCTCACTTGTCAGAAGGTCAAGTTTGAGCACCGACGGCCTGGTGGTATGGTGCAGCCAATGTGCAAACTGTAAATTGACCTACAAAAAGCTAAGAAATAATCCTAGAAAATAATAAATCAAAAGACAGTCGGGTTGCAAATATCCCGGTCACTGTAGTAGAGGTTGTGAGACCAGGTATCGAACCGTGGGACTATGTGAAAATAATCTAATCCTAGCAAAGGTAGTAAATCGGGGGGTTTTGTTTTTAAACAAATTATAAATAATAAAATAAGCAGATAAAGTTGACTGATAAAAAGATTAATTAAGAGGAAGATAAAAAGCGGGACTCTGGGTTCATGTTATACTCGTTTGATTAATTATGCTAATCTACCGGTTGATTAAGAATAACTTGGCAAATTCTTTTTAGAGTCTTAAGGACTAAATCCTAGAACCTGAAGACCTCGTTTACCAGAACATGCAAGGTCTGATATGGACTCAAGCAAAACACATGTAAACGGCTAAATAAAAAAATATATTTTGCATCTGAAATACTAGACCTCCTCAATCCGATTCAGTTTTTCCACAAACATAACAATTAATACGACCTATCTGTTTATCACGGATCTGATCAAAATTGATTTCGTAAAGCAATTCACTAAACTCATGAAATTTATTAAAGAGCGAGAGCATAACATTAATTGTATCAAAGTATAATTAATTTAAAACCAGTAAAATATATTGCATAATTAATACAAACTCATAATAACCATTCCCAGAGTATAAATATTCTAGCCTAGCATATTAAACAGATACACGGAAACAAGAGTCGTAGAAATCATCTATAGTCGACTCCAGGATTTGTTCTGCTATTTGTATACGTCGGACTAGAGGTGGATATGGTGGAATGAAAAGAAAACAAAATGGAGAAGACGGGAGAAGAGAAATGGGATGGACGTGTGGTTTGTGGTGTAGTGGAGCCGATGGGCTCTGGTGGATCGATGATGGATAGATCCCCATTTAGGAAAGGAGGAATGGGTTTATATAGCAGAGGAATTTGAAGAAGTAGACAAGGAGGGCGGTGCAGTAGGTGAGTCTGAGTGGAGGAGAATGAACGGTGCATAATTGAAGAAAAACAGAGGTGCCGACATGCGTCCGTGTCTTGCGTCCGTCCATTAATCCCCGAACGTCTCTAGCGCATCGATCCTCAGTCTTGTCCAGCCTTATTTCATCGGACAGGCCACGGACGTAGTGTGTCTTCTCCTTCTTGTCCTGCCTTATTTCATCGGACAGGCCGCAGTGTGTGTCGTGTCCGGGTTTTCTTCCACGGACGTGACTATGGACACGGTCCTTGGTTGCGTCCGCCTCTCTGTCCACGGACGTGACTAAGTTCTTTGTTCAGATTTTAATCCCCGTTTGATATATCCATTTATATGGCTTTTTCCTATTTAACACCTAAAATACATCAGTTCATATCAAAACAAATTTTAGGAAAAACGCAAGATAAGTGAGAAACATTACTTAAAATGCTACAAATTATAAGGTGATTTAAACATTAATAAGTCTATATGTTTCGCTCTTTGTGGTATTGATTTAATTTTTATGCTGTTACTATTTATTTACATTTCAATTTCAAAATTCATTAGTATGGTTCGCACTCGTGGTGGAAGTGTTGCACGCATCAGTGACACCCCTCGCGGTGGAAGACCCGAGGGCGCTTCATCTTCTTCTGCACCTTCTCCCTGCCCCCACCTACTCTATGGGAGGATGGATTTATTTCAGCGGAGGCTCGTGCCTGGTATGATCAGGGTAAGGATTTTGTAATGGAGAGGCGAGTAGCGCCTGATGTGATCGAGGCCACAGGGGTGGACACCCTATTTGCTAGTTTTAGACTTTCACGGGTCCTAAATATGGGTGAGGGACTCTTCATTCCAGCCATGGTCAGAGAGTTCTATGCGAATGCCCAGACGGGTACCAGAGGATTACTTCTTTCATCCGCCATCTCCCCGTTGAGATCACACCAGAGTCCTTCTGTACTATACTGCAGATTCCGGATAGCCCAGACCATATCAGAGGATTTACAGAGGATCATCTGCGCAGATCAAAGACGAGGTGGCTCCAGGATGTAGGTCGGACAACCCGACGTAGAGGGGAGGAGGACAAGAATGTCCTCCCTTTCACGAGTTTCCCCACCTTGCTACAGAGACTACTCGTAGAGATCCTTAGTCATCAGATCCGGCCCCATTCCGCGATCGATGCTTCTGATGATGATTGCGCTTTATTAGACTACTTCCTCTTGCCATCTCCACCCGCTCAGCGCGTCTCTATTCCACACATCATGTTTAGCCATCTACATAAGGTGGTGTACTATCTTCAGACGAAGAAGAAAAAGATCACGCCTATTTTTCCCTTCTTCATCCAGCACCACCTTTGCTCTGTCCTGCCAGAGGGCGCCTCACATGGATTAGAGCTCCGGACGGGAGAGCGCCCAGTCACGTTGCACTGTGAGGCGCTGGGGCTTCATGCGCTTAGATGACGGTACCTGGGTCAGAGGTCGCACTGGCATGTCTTCCACCGGATCCTCCACTGCAGCAGGGCCTACTACAGGAGCTACACCTTCAGCTGATCCCGAGCCACCTGCAGACGTTGTAAAGTGAGTGGTTAAACTGGTGTAAAATTAAAAGAAAAGAAATTAAAACTCAAATTAAACGTCAGGCTGCAAACAAATCCCGGTCGTAGTAGTATAGTAAAATTGTAAGCGACCGGATGTCGAACCGTGGGACTAATATACATATAATAGTACCTAAGCGTGTCACAAGAGGGGGATTAATTGACTTGTAATATAAATAAAAAGAAAAGATAAAATAAACTAAGTTGACAGATAAATTAAATGGAACTCTGGGTCAGGTTATTATAATCTGCATAATTAAGCTATCTCTACTGGTTTAATAATTTGGCAAGGTTCCTGTAATTTTCTTAAGGTCTAAGTCATAGACTCAAAAGACTCGTTTACCTGAAAATGCAAGGTTCTAATCAAGGTTCAAGCTAAATGCCTGTAAACGGCAGAGGAGTATTGAGGAATTACATTTGCAACTGAATACTAACTTATTAAATCATAACAAGTTTCCTCCAGTTTTACGGCTTAATTAACCTGTCTATTTATCACCGGTCTGATCAAAATAGACTTAGTAAAGCAATTTAATAACTCATGACATTTATTAAAAAGGTGCGAGATAACCTTTAAAACGCAACAAACTGTATATAATTAAACCAGTAAAAATATTGCGTAATTAATACAAACACATAATAACCGTTCCCAGAGTATAAATATTCTAGCCTAACATATTAAATAGATAAACAGAGACAAGAGTAATAGAAATCATCCGTAATCACTCCAGCTCGCTCTGCATTTTGTATACGTAGGCTAGAGGTGGATATGGTGGACTGTAAAATAAATAAAATGGAGAAGGCAGGAGAAGAGAAATGAGATGGCGTGAGGTGAAGTGGATGTTGGGTCGTGGAAGGATTGTATGGGTGGTAGATGGATTGATTGTATTTTTGAAAGCAGAAGGTACGTGTTTATATAGAGAAAGGAAGAGGCGGCAGAAGAGCTGGATAGGATAGGATTTGCATATTGATTGCTCTCATTTATTACAGGGGACAGAGAGTTCACGCGTGAGGAAAATAAGACAGCGGTGCGGAGTAGATGGATATGGCAGTGGACGAATTGAGACAGTGGACGAGTTGGAGACAGTCGGCGGAGGCAAGTCGACGGGCGAAGAAGATAAGCTCGCGCACATTTACACGCGTCCGCTTCGAATGAGGCGGTAGCCTCTCAGTGTTGTCCGCCTGTTTTCAGGCGGTTGTATCTAATCACTCACGTCCGCCTGTTTTCTCGACGTCGCAGATCACTCACGTCCGCCTGTTTTTAGGCGGTTGCCTCTGTCTATCGTCCGCCCATTAAGAGGCGGTTCACCACTGCCTTGTCCGCCAATATAGAGGCGGTTGTCACACCTCTCTTGTCCGCCTGTTATTGAGCGGTACAGGCTTGTGTCACGTCCGCATCATGCGGTTGCATGTAACCACCTATTTTCTTCTACGAACTTCGACTCGCTCTACATTCCTCGTTTGGACTCCGTTTTCTGAGCCGTTTGCGTCTATGCGTTCGTTCTTTGCCTACTTTACTCCCAGCTTGGTTTTCCTCATGTTAAACCAATAAATTTGTGAGATAAACAATAAAACATAAACTAGAGGAAAACTAACCAAAGTGGAGAAATGAGCAAGAAAAGTGCTAATATTATATATGAAATACACCTATAAAACATGCTCATTTGGACACTTATCACCACCTTCCACAGATTCCACAGCACAGGGAGCTGAGCCCTACGAACCAACGACCACCATGATGCAGGCTCCAGCTCCTATTCCGATACCTCCTATCCCGTCAGAGCTGCAGAATCAACTTCAGGGCTTACATCAGATGCAACAGCAGATGCACCAGCGGTTTGAGAGCTTTGAGCAGACACAACAGAGGATGCTGACTGAGCAGACTGCGCTCCGCGAGGCCCAAACACATATGACAGAGCGCTTAGACCGGAGTGAGGTTTTGCATGTACAGACAGCTCAGCAGCTTGCACGGACGAATGTGCAGCAGGATCAGACAGCTCAGCTCCTACAGCATCTCCTCGCTCAGATAGGCCAGGGACCGCAGCAGCCACCGCAGTGATATCTCTTTCCTTTTAATTAGTTTTATATATCTCTCTTGTTCACTAATTTATTGTAGACTCGTACTGTTTTAATCTTATCTTACTTTTTGTAATCAGGAGGTAACAGTTCACCTGTTCTTTTATATTGCTAATGCTTTTTATTATGCAGTGCATTTTTATTTATGTTTTTCCTCTTACTCCATCTACATCTTATATTTATGTATTTTACCTTGGTGGAATTGACTGCTATTTTTGGTGCCACTTGAGTTCTGCTGGCTATACAGGTTTTTCTTTTCCAAATAAATTCTATATTCAACATATAGCTGAACTCACATATGGAAAGCAACCTAAGTTGTTCTGGAAATTTTGATATCTCCCCGGTTGGACACTTGCGTGACCTTAAGTGTGAGGAACGTTTCACCCCTGCCAAAGCTTTAAGTGTGAGGAAGGGCACCTTCCTCAATCTATGATACCAGGGGAGTCTCAGTTCCTTTTTTATTATATTAACGTTCAACCTATCTAACGTTAAAGCTTCTTTATTAAAAATTTAATCCTTCATGAGTCTGGAATATTTTGAAAGGTCCTTTTCTTGATTTTATTTTGAACAATGAGGACATTGCTCCTCTCAAGTGTGAGGAAGTAGAGACCTTTCCCTGAAAATATGCCAATTGTTCGTTAATGCCACACTCGCTTTTTGCTACTCTAATTGACAACATTTTGAAAAAATGAGATAAAATAATTGTAGAAGTGTTTGAAGTTAAGCCAGGTGATAACTGAAAGAATCGTTTCGTTTAAAGGAGTTTGTATAAAACTATTTTTAATCAAAATACTCTATTTTCACTAGAAATACGATAGATCTGCTAATTGTAAAACTAATTTAGCTTAGCTTGGGATTTTGGAAATGATTGGAAAGTTAGGAAAGAAAAGGATAAAGGCAAGGTACTCCGCTGTTTATAAATTTTTCTAAACCAAAAACAGGCCTCGTCTATCCGGTTATTAAGTCCTCTGGGGTGCCTTAACACCTATCTACCTAAGGTCTCGTGATCTGGGATAGAAGACCCAACACCGCTACAGGGATAGAGAGAAAAGTCTGGGGTACAGAAAAATAATGCAATATAAAAAAAATGTTTGTTTTGTATATACATTTTTGCATTCAAAAAAAAATGAAAGCAAAAAATTACAGTTTTTATTTATAAACATGAGTACGTGGTGTTGAAAGGTATTGCGAAATAAGGCATTACTTCACACCCCTTGTCAACCCAGGGTTAGAAAACTGAAATTGGAGGAAAATCCCACGCTAATCTAACTTGTTTTCTGCAATCTAGTTTTTCTATGCTTTATAAAATTGCTCTTTTTCACAGTTTGCAAAAACCTACTTCTGAGAGCAAAATTATTCTTTCAATTGTCACTTTGTCTAATTCCCTTCTACACTTATTTAATCTTGTTTTATACTACGGCTTAGAGATAGTTACACTTCTTATTTGCTTGAGGACAAGCAAAAGCTTAAGTGTGAGGAAGTTTGATAAGTGCGAAACATATAGACTTATTAAGGTTTAAATCACCTTATAATTTGCAGCATTTTAAGTAATGTTTCTCACTTATCTTGCGTTTTTCCTAAAATTATGTTTTGATATGAACTGATGTATTTTAGGTGTTAATAGGAAAAATCCATATAAATGGATATATATCAAACGGGGATTAAAATCTGAACAAAGAACTTAGTCACGTCCGTGGCCAGAGAGGCGGACGCAACCAAGGACCGTGTCCATAGTCACGTCCGTGGAAGAAAACCCTGACACGACACACACTGCGGCCTGTCCGATGAAATAAGGCCGGACAAGAAGGAGAAGACACACTACGTCTGTGGCTTGTCCGATGAAATAAGGCCGGACAAGACTGAGGATCGATGCGCTAGAGACGTCCGGGGATTAATGGACGGACGCAAGATACGGACGCATGTCGGCACCTCTATTTTTCTTCAATTATGCACCGTTCATTCTCCTCCACTCAGACTCACCTACTGCACCGCCCTCTTTGTCTACTTCTTCAAATTCCTCTGCTATATAAACCCATTCCTCTCTCCTAAACGGGGATCTATCCATCATCGATCCACCAGAGCCCATCGGCTCCACTACACCACAAACCACACGTCCATCCCATTTCTCTTCTCCCGTCTTCTCCATTTTGTTTTCTTTTCATTCCACCATATCCACCTCTAGTCTGACGTATACAAATAGCAGAACAAATCCAGGAGTCGACTATAGATGATTTCTACGACTCTTGTTTCTGTGTATCTATTTAATATGCTAGGCTAGAATATTTATACTCTAGGAATGGTTATTATGAGTTTGTATTAATTATGTAATATATTTTACTGGTTTTAAATTAATTATACTTTGATACAATTAATGTTATGCTCTCGCTTTTTAATAAATTTCATGAGTTTAGTGAATTGCTTTACGAAATCTATTTTGATCAGATCCGTGATAAACAGATAGGTCGTATTAATTGTTATGTCTGTGGAAAAACTGAATCGGATTGAGGAGGTCTAGTATTTCAGATGCAAAATATATTTCTTTTTATTTAGCCGTTTACATGTGTTTTGCTTGAGTCCATATCAGACCTTGCATGTTCTGGTAAACGAGGTCTTCAGGTTCTAGGATTTAGTCCTTAAGACTCTAAAAAGAATTTGCCAAGTTATTCTAAATCAACCGTTAGAGAGTAGTTAATCAGACGAGTATAACATAAACCCAAAGTCCCGCTTTTTATCTTCCTCTTAATTAATCTTTTTATCAGTCAACTTTATCTGCTTATTTTATTATTTATAATTTGTTTAAAAACAAAACCCCCGATTTACTACCTTTTCTAGGATTAGATTATTTTTCACATAGTCCCACGGTTCGATACATGGTCTCACAACCTCTACTACAGTGACCAAGATATTTGCAACCCGACTGTCTTTTGATTTATTATTTTCTATGATTATTTCTTAGCTTTTTGTAGGTGAATTTACAGTTTGCACAATGCCAGTGCTAGAGTGGAAGTTTCATGATATTTCCATGGACTTCGTAGTAGGGCTTCCGCCTACAAGGGGAGGTCTGAACATGATATGGGTCGTTGTTGACCGACTGACCTAGGTGGCCCGATTCATACCGATGAAGGATACTTGGAAAGTGGCAAAGCTAGCAGAGCTCTTCGATCGAGAGATTGTATGACACCATGGGGTACCGAAGACTATTGTGTCTAATAGAGATACCAGATTCCTCTCGAGGTACTGGAGATCTACACGGGAAGCGCTTGGTACTGAGCTGAAGCTGAGTACAGTGTTCCACCCACAGATAGATGGTCAGAGTGAGCGCACCATCCAGACGCTCGAGGATATGTTACGTGCATGTGCACTTGATTTTCAGACCAGCTGGATTGATAGGTTACATCTGATTGAGTTTAGCTACAACAATAGTTACCATGCTTCGATCAAGATGTCTTCCTTCCAGGCTTTGTACGATAGACCATGACGCACGCCATTATGCTGGGATGAGTCGAGTGAGACGGTCATTATAGGACCCGAATATCTGGAGCAAGTACAAGCAGAAGTACGCCAGATCCGAGCTAACATGAAGGCAGCTCAGGACAGGCAGAAATCATACACGGATGTGTAACGACGTGACCTGAAGTTCGCCGTGGGCGACCAGGTATTTCTCAGAGTTTCCCCCATGAAGGGAGTATTCCATTTTGGCCAGAAAGGCAAGTTGAGCCCGAAATATGTGGGGCATTATGTTGTGACGGAGCGGATAGGCCCGGTAGCTTACAGGCTAGATTTACATGCTGAGCTGGGCAAGGTACATGATGTATTCATGTTTCTCATTTGAAGAAGTATATGTCTCATCCGTCTCATGTACTTCAGCCCGAAAGGCTAACGTTAGAGCCAACCATGCGATCAGTGGAGACTCCCGTACGTGAAATACCCCGAACTTAAATATGGTGATTGAATTATTCTAATATGGTATTTAAGGTCCTAATAGTGCCTAAGTAATTTTTGGTAAGGAAAAATAAATCCAAAAGAAATGAGAAAACGCTAAAATAAGCGTTAAATAACCATAGGAGGTATGAGACCTCGGTTAGAGTATTATAAGGATTTCTAAGGCTTATTCATGCCTAATTAATGTACGGGAATGATTCCCAAGAAAACGGATCCAAATAAGGTGTTAAAACGCTAATAAAGCTTTAGTGCACGTTTTTCGAGGAAACCCAAAAACGTGACTTTGAGTGGTCAAATGAACCCGTAAAAATTATAGTTCATTAAATAACTATAAATAAACATTAATGGAAGCTTAAGAACCATTAAAATTAAAGAAATGAGAAAATTCCGGAAAACGGGCCCGGTTAGTGAATAGTGCTAAAACCGGGTAAATAACGAGCGTTTTCTGTAAAAAAACAAAAAACGCTCCAGCATGTATAAGTATAGTGGGCCGGTTTATTTATTGACTCAGCCCTCCATGTTGACTCAATTGACCTTACTAACTAAAGAAGAAACAAAAACAAAAGCAAAAGTGAAAGTGAAAGAAAAGTACAAAAGCTACTTTTAGTCTTCTCTCTCCTCTACTCCCCCTCTATCTCACGTTATTCTCCTCCCCCACCTGATTCCTCTCTTCTTCTTTCTCTTCTGCTGGGAGATTTTGAAGCTCTCAAAATAGCTCCAATGGCTTCTCGCCTTCCTCTCCATGCACAAGCCTCATTTGAACTCCAAATGCAAAAATAACCACATATTTGCACTCCCCTCATCAAGCTCTACCTTTCTATCTTTTCAAAATCCGAAAATGAAGATGTTCATCTCCATGGGTTTTACCCATTTGAAGAGGAAATGACATCAAAATGAAGCTTGGAGTCTCCTCTCTCTCCTAAGGTAAAAATTTCCATGAAAAACTCATGTTTCCTCCATTCTCTACCTTGGCCGATTTTAGCCTCTAATGGAGCCATGTTTTCTCTCTATTTTGAGTACAATTTCAACCTTCCAATGGTGGTGGGATCACCTTCTTGAACCAAGGGTTAAAAAACCCCTCTCAAAAAGACTCCAAAGGTAAAAACCTAGATTTGGTGTTTTAAAACATTTCAATGAATTAGTATTATTCCAAGGGTTAGGATTTTAATTACACTTATTTTGTGTTCCTTGGGTGATGGAATGGAGTTTGGCAACTCCATTGCCCACTTGACCGGATTTGAAAAAAGAGAAGAGCAAAAGGAGATTGGAAAAAGAAAGAAGGAATTATGAGCTTAAGGTAAGAAATCCATCTAATGCTAATTTTAATGCATTAGAATAATGGAATGGGTAAAGTAACAAATGAACCCAAAATATTGTACTAATAATGTAGTTGGTGGAAGCTTGTGAGAATTTATGAATTAATGTTTGGATTGAAGGCCTTAGAGCCAAGTAATTTGAGTATGTATATTGGTATTGTTGTTTGTGGACGTTTTGGTAAATTATGATTGCTTTGAGTACTGGTAGGACCCTTGTATGGGTGTGGCTAGTTTAGGAATGATTTTGGTGAGAATGAATGGATTTGGATATGCTAGATTTGTAGGCAAGCTATGGCAAAATTTTAGTAGAAAATAAGCATTTTTGGATGACTTGGTGAATGGTAGAACCAAGGTATGTATTGGGTTGAGTAGAGATGTTTAGTAACCATGGAATGGTAGTTGGAGGATGAGAATAAAGGGTGTAAAAATCTGTAGCAAAGAGGGTGTAGTGCAATTGATTTCTTGGGAAAAAGTTTATTGTGCATAACCTTGAAAATGGAGTATGGACTTGGGTATAGTAATTGCAAATGGTTATAAAGGATTTGGAATGGTCAAAATGGGTGAGAACAAGAAGTAGGGTGTCAAGAGAAGTTTAGAAATGCACTAGAGTGCATAAGTGAAAGATGAGTATTGAAGTTGTAGAAATTGAGTAAGGATTTGAGTAATTATTTGAGGAGGTTTAGAGCATGATTAAGAGTGTTTTAAGGTGGTTAAACATGTTAGGAAGCATGTGGAAAGTTAGGGAAGAAATTGGGAGAAGATTGGAGTTGAAACCAAGTCAAAATAAGCATTCTAACTTCGACCTACCTAGAGGCTGGGTCGGTCGGTGGGTCGGTCGACCCAGAATCGCTTTCTGACTTCGACCTACCCAGAGGCTGGGTCGGTCGGTGGGTCAGTTGGACCCAGGATTGCCTTCTGACTTCGACCTACCCAGGGGTCTGGGTCGGTCGGTGGTTCGGTCAGACCCAGACACAAAAAAATTAAATTAAAATTAATTAGATATATATGTATACACATGTCTATATATACATGCATATAAATATGTATAAGTAAGGTATTAATGCTAGAGTAAAGAAGGAATTGTAAACTTAAGAACATTTGAGTAAAACTAAGGATAATGGGATAACGGGGTTTAGTGTAGGGGTATTAGTTTTACATACCGTAGTACCTTATATTAATAGAGATGTTTGAAACGTTATCAGTGGAACGAGTGTGAACCAAGGAACGGGAGGTCACACGGTAAAGTTAAACCCCGGTGTAAGGTATGATTTTCTCATGCCCTGTATGCTAACCGAGCTACGTTGATTGTGTGCTGTATGCCGGCTAACCAAGATTAAAGCATGAAAATGGTTTATTGCCTTTCATTGTATGTCTTGTTATATGTTGTATGAGCTAACCCTTCTTGAATGATTGTGTGGCTTAACTTAGTGTGTAGACCGACTCCTAGACGAGTCTTGTTGTTTAGAGACTCGTAGTAAGAGTCATGTTGTGAATTAACGGAAATGTAGAAACGCACTAAAACTAACGAACCAATAAACGTTAACGCAAACCAATGAACTCACTAGAATGTGAGAGAGTGCACGGGACTAGTAACCTCCCGATAACAGTAAGAGAACCGAAATGAACAATACACAAAACAATAAATAGTGGGAGTACATATAAGTAACCTCTATTAGAGGTATTGATGATGGTGCAAGACACGAACCATGAGAGTAGTAAAGAATGATGAGGGATCTCCAAACCCCTTAGGAAATTAGTCGACCCACAATGAGAGGACCCGACTAATGTAAGTAATGTCCCGAACATGAGAGTATTCGATACGTTGGGAAACCCTTAAATCTAAGAATACTAGACGATGGTAATTCCCTAAGCTAGTGGAGGTTATCGAGAGAGATACTTCTAGGCTAATCCATGAGATTGTAAGATACTCCGAGAGAGGAGTGTTGGGAATTTGAGTAGTCCGGTAAAAAAGAACATTTGAGTATTTGTGGAGAAGTATAAGTGTATAGCTCCGCTTGTATTTGTAAGCCCGGTGGCGAGTCTTGAGTATGACTATGCCCGGAGCTATGAGTAAGTATTGAGTATTGAGTATGTATGAGTAAGTATTGAGTATGTATGAGTAAGTATTGAGTATGTATGAGTAACTATGGAGTATTGAGCAATGAGTATGCACAAGTATAGTAATGAGTATGGAGTAAGGAATGGGTGCGAGTAAGGTAATGAGCATTGAGGGATGAGTATGAAAGAGTAAGTAATGAGGATCGAGTAAGGATGTAAGTATGAGCAAGTAATGAGCACCGAGTGATGAGTAGGTATGAGTAAAGTGATGAGTAACGAGTAAGTAAGTACGAGTAGAGTAACGAATATTGAACAAAGCACGAACAAAGTAGTGAGTAAAGTAACGAGGAAATAATGAGTAAGTAACTAACACGAACGGTTGACTGTCGAATTGTCTTCCCTAGTAAGTATTGAACCTTGTATATGTATGTAAGTAATGATGCTTGTATTGTCGTAGTATTAGTATGTATGTATGCATGTAAAATGAACTCCATGTATATCCGACCCAAAGTAGTCTGCGTACCCCGGTTAGAACGCGGGGTATGCGAATTTCATATGCAGCAGCAATTTTGCTGAGCCCCTAGGGGCACTGTTTTTATTTACAGGTACTTCGAAGCCAACCGCCGTTCGAGAGTGTAGGACGGGGCTGCTATGTAAGCATGGGTAGTTGAGTAATAGGAATTGTATTTATTGTATTGCGAATTTGGAAGTCCAAATTGTATCGGTAATTAAGGATTGTAGTAGACTCGGTATAGTATTGTATTGGAGTTGTATTTGAATTATGGTTTGAGTATGCAATGGAAAGTAATGTATTGTGTAGAGTACTCGGTATGTTCAAATTCATCAGACCGATAGTATGTAGTATTGTAACTCGCCCTGTTAGTCACGTGGGTGACTAACGGCATTGTACACCCGCCGTTGTGTATGTAGTATCCGCTGCGAAGGTAGTATTTGTACAGTATGATGGTATTAGCGGTAGTGTCGGTAGGGGTGTTACAGTACGGATTCTGGATACTAAGACTCGAGACACTCGCCATAAGTCTGTTCGACTGGTGAAGGTCCTCTGGTCTAACCAGGAAGTCGAGGAGGCCACTTGGGAGATGGAAGATAAAATGAGGGAAAGTACTCGTCGTTGTTTACTCCTTAGTATTTGTATGAATAGGGTACGGGGCGCACCCCTATTTAAGGGGGGTAAAGCCGTTTCGGTTATGTATGTACGGCATGTATTGAAATACATTGTCTATGTTGTTATGTTATAGACCTTTGAGTCTAAGTGATGTTATGTTACCGGGACCTTGAGTCCGATGTTATGTAAGTATGTTTGTTATGGAAGTGTTGTTTTATAAGTAATCCCCGTGTTCTAATTTAAAAAGACGCGAGGGAAGTGTGAACTTTGGGGACAAAGTTCTTTTAAGGACGGTAGATTGAAATACCCCAAACCCTTATATGTTGTTTAAATATTAAACTATGGTATATTAAGGCTACAAAGTGCCTTATAAATGTTAGTAAACAATTTAAACCATAGAAAACACAATAAAGTACCATAAAGGCAATTAGAGCAAAAATGTGCTCTAAGCTTGGGATAACCTTGGTTAAGACCCAAAGGGCTTACCAAGACTTTATTAACATGCTAATGGACATGTTAAACCAATTACCAAAGAAACCAAGCTTGAAAACAAGTTAAAACACAAAATGTGCTTTAAGGAGTCTTAAAGCACATTTTTGAAAATTTGTCTTAGAAATGGGTTTTGAGTGGCTAAATTCCCATCATTACTCTTTAATCAACATGTGTACTACTTAGTATCACATTAGGAAGTCTAAATAAATGAGAAATCAAAAATTTCACAATTATGTGCACTAATTTGTGAATAGTGCTCAAATAGTGCTAGTTTAGCATTAAGTCAACATAAATCAATTAAATGGTCAACAAAGACCTAAATATCCTATGGAGGATAAAGGGGCCGGTTTTTAAGTGTGACTCACCACACTTAGCTAGTCAAATAAGGAAGAAAGAATAAATAAGTAAGTTCACTATTTGCTTTATGTACAAATATCTTTCAAAAGTAACCTCTCACATCACTTTCTCATTTCCCTCTTGTTTCCCACCGTCTTCATCCTTTCCTCCCTTCTCCAAATCAGTTTTGCTACAGCAACCATACCATTCTCCATCTTCAAATGCTTATAACTCTTAGCTCTATGCTCCAAAATTAATTCCAAGACCACCATTCTCTTAGTTTGAAAAAGCTCTACAACTTTGTCTTTTAAAAACTTCAAAAGCTCCATTTCAGTGCCAAGAGGAATCACAATTGAAGGAGCAAGAACTCATCTTTGCTACCTTGCCATTCTTCTTTGCTTCAAGGTAAGGAAAACCAAAGAAAAATAACATTTCCTCTCATTTTTGTATATGGCCGAGAATCACCATTTAAATGGTGTCTTCTTTTGATCTTTCATAGCTTCATTTCAAACTTAAAAGGACTAGGTGGAGTCCTCTCTTGCTACTTAATCCAATTCTCATTCAATTCCAAGGTAAATTTCCATTTTTGTGTTTTAAAACACTTATGTGAATTTAGGGTTTATATATGAGGTTAAATATGAATCTTAAAGCTCATTACCCTTATATATGTGTATGGATAGAAGGTTGACAAGTGATCAAGTTCCTTGCTAAGCTTCAATCCAAGAAAACTTGAAGAAAAGAGGTAAATAACCTAACTTAATGTGGTTTAATGTGTCTTAGGAAATTGAGCTTTAAAATGCTTAATAAACTATCTAAGGAGCCAATGGTAAATGAGCTAGAAAATTATCCTCAAGGATGTTATTAAAGACGTATGTGGTGTTGTGTGTATTTGCAGGTTAAAGGCAATTATTATGTGGGAAATTTAGTGTTTAAGCTTAATGCAATTTAAGGGCCTAAGAGCCATGTTATTTAAGGGCCTAAGTGCCGCCAAGAAATTAGAAATTTAAATTATGCATATATTGTGATGTAGTGTAGTTTAAGTTTAGTTATGTGTAAAGAACATTCTTGTGTGGATAAATGTTCTTGATTGTTTAAAGGTGAAAAACCTTGTGTTTTGGTGTAAGAAAGTGCTAACAAAGCTACGTCAAAATTTGGGTAAGAAACAAGAAGTTTAGGTGATTAAATGAAGTTTAGTGACCTAGGTGGTTCTAGGAAGTGTTAAGGGTTGATTTGGTGAAAGAAAACGGAATTAAGGTGTTCTTAGGTGTTAAAAGTGTATAGGCATTGTCTTGGAGGATTTAGTGTTCAATGGGTGAAATTGATACATCAAGGTCATGGTGGGAATGTAGTTAAGTCTAGAGAAATTTTGGTGAACAAGGGAAGGATTATGTTTGTGAAGGGTTAAGTGTGAATTGGAGGAAAAATAGAAAGAGCTTGTGTTGTAGAGGTGCTGAGCAGAAATAATGCTAATGGAGTAGTGGTAGTGTAGATAAGGTAACATTTTGGTTAGTTGGTGATGTAGGCATAAAACTACCACTTAAAAACCTAAGGAAAATATTACAAGTGTTAAGAAGTTTTGTGAGAAATTGGGTAATAAGTTGGACAAGGAATTGGACAAGTTTAAGGTGTTATTTTGGTATAAGAATATGCCAAAGATCATGTGTGAAGTTTGGGTAAACAATGGATGAGGAGAACAAGTGTAACAAGGCTTGAAAAATACATAAGTGTAAAATCTGTAGCATGATCCGGGACTTAGGTCCAGGGTGAAGTCCCGGACCACACCATAAAAAGGGGCCGAGAGTTGATTCAATACCTGGGTCCGGGACTTAGGTCTGGTATTAGGACCCAGACCACCCCTTAATTTACCCCCGAGAGTAGCAGCAACTATTGGTCCGGGACTTAAGTCCCATATGAAGTCTCGGACCACCCTGTTAAATAAGTGAGAGTTAGGCCATGAATTGGTCTGGGACCTTAGGAAAGGACCAAGTCCTGGACCACTCTAAAATTGTTGTTTAAGGTTAGAAAATGACTTGTAATGAAGGTGATTGATAAGTAATGATGTTCAAAGGTTGTTTAAGACATGTTAGGTGTGTTATAATGACAATTAAAACGGTGAAAAGTTATAACTAAGTGTGAAAATAAAACAAGCTAGAAATGTGAAGTAATAAGTTAATCAAAGGTCGAGTACAATAATTAACCGACATTACTAAATGTGTATAGGAGTTGCCTACGGTGGAAAACAAACACAGCAGGGACCAAGGTATGGTTTTCTTGCAGTCTGTTTGCTACCGGTTTACACGGCTTGTCTGTTGTTTGTTTTCTGTGTGTTTATGACTTTGTAAGACTTAAATCATGAAATGAGTTTACAGTCACTGTTATTATTGTGACGTGAGTATACCGGTATCGTTAACCTCGAATACGTGCTAACCCGTTAGCTAAATAAATTAGGATACGTAAGAGAGTGGTACCCGGTTTTAACGTTTCAACTTAAGGAACGTTCTAACTACGGTTATGTATGAGCTAGTTGTGGTTTATGTTGTTAAACTATATCTCACCTCCCTTGTGTGTCTAACTTGACCTAAACACCTACTTGTGAATTAATGTGTTAAGTTCCAGCAATGGGACTTCTAACAAGTGTTAACTGGGAGTGAGGAGTCCGGTCGTTCCGGCCACGCGTGTAAGTACGGGGGTCGATATCTGTATCAGGTTCGACTCTCTCTGTATGTACTATTTGTTTTCCTTCTTGGTCTTCAATCACCCTCAAGCTTAACCAAGGCTATTTATCTGACTCACATCGGATAGGGGGATATTTTATGTACGGTGTGCTTGGATCACTATATCCGACACACCTTAGGGTTAAGTTATGCGTTCATCTAACAGAACGGTAACGAGTTATGTAACGAGCTTAACATGAGTTTGACATCATTCTCTAGGCTCTCCAAGTTGACTAACTATGTTAGGTTCGGTTCCTAAAGAGACCCGTTCCCGTTGTGTTATGTGTTGATGTTTGTGATGCAATGCTTATTGCTATGTATGTAAGTTGTATGTTAAAATCAATGCCATGTTATCATGACAATTGGTTGCGTGTATCCCGGTAGCCAACGGGCTGCACGTTAGCCATACCAGCCATGGGTTACTGAGCCCCTTTGGGGCACCATATTTTATTTTGCAGGATGAGGATCGAGGAAGCAGAGTGGCTCTAGATCCTAGGTGTTATGAAATACTTATGGTAGTTTTTGGATGTTGGACCCGGGATGCGCCTATGCTCCCGTGGTGATATATTTTGGGATGATAGTTATACAGTAATGGTTGTAAATATTAATACTCGGTATAGTTGGTTGTATTTATGGTTTTAGTACTATGCTCGGGAGTCTGTGCATCAGACCGATACGAATGTATGTATTCTGCCTTGTTATCCACGTGGGTGGCTAACGGCGTGTAACACCAACTCGTTTAGTTATCGTTAAGTTATATGTTTCCGCTGCAATTTCGGTTTATTGTTTAAGTTTATAGTAGGGGTGTTACATTCAGGTTGCTAATGGATATGGGTGGTATGCTAAACAGGCGGAAGTAGATGGCTACGGTGGGAAGAATGAGTTTGTTTGGATTATACTACATGTTACATGTACACATGTAATAGAGCTCGTATTTTAAGTTTTCTAATCGGTGGCTTTTTTTGCAGATGTTCAGAGCTTGGAAGTGGATAAGAACAACACACCAAGCAGGCGGTAATAAGTATACAAGGTGGAAAGATAAGTTTACTTAATTATTATCATAAAAGAGGTGATTATCCTTACTTTATTAAAGTTGGTTTGATAAGTCACATATATTTGTAGAAGCCAGCCATATGTTAAGGTAAATACCCTCATTAAACGGAAATAGGTAGTCAAGGTCAAAGGAGAAGGATTGACCATAGGCTAGGTTAGGAAAATAATGCTATTTTGGGTGCTATTCACAATCAAGTCACATATTTTTGATTTTTTTGAAAAACTTTGAATTAGGCATTCTAATGTGGTACATTATGACACATTAGTATATTTAAGGGTATTCAAGACCCTAAAATCAAACAAAACTCATTTTGGAGATAATCTCACAAAAATGTGCTTTAAGAAAGCTTAGTGCACTTTGTGTTAAAGCTTGTTTTTAAGCTTGTTTTTCTATGGTAACTGATTAGTTACGTCCATTACATTATTACTAAGCATAGGAATTTGATTTGGAGTCAAACGGAGGTCACATGACCTTTAAAGCTTGTTTAGAGCTCATTTTGCTCTAAGTTACTTTTAAGCGTGTTAATGCTGGTTCTTTGATGTTGGAGTGTTGTCCAACAGCTTCATTACTTTCATTAATGTGTTAATATTCTTAGGACAAAATTTTAGGTCTTACGGAGTTCATTTGGGTATAGTTTTACCCGAAATGGTCAAAGGGTGCAAAATTGCTTTATGATGACCACTGTTGTTTTTAAATCAGTTTAAGGCATGTTTAGACCTTAATTTAATTGATTAAATGTTTAATTTAATTAGGGGTATTTCAGGTATGATAGCACTCCTGAATTTAGGATGTCAGTCATGCCCGTAAATCAACTCACATTCGTACTTACTCATTGTATAAATTTGTTCACGTCAAGCAGTATTTTAATTAGCTGCAATGTGGTATATTCAGCTGGCCCCATCCCATAGCGTAGGCGGTGGCTGATTCTGTTGTAAAAATGGTTTACCAAAACCCGGTTCAAGTATCCCAGGTCTGGTAGCAGGTGGATAAGGTCGGGTGAAGGCGGTATAGTACTCATCGACTAACATCTTGTCCCCTTGCCTCAGACTGTCCAGCTCAAGGTGTTTAGCCTCATGTACATGCACCGGGTAGTACTTGGCTCGCAGCAGGGCCGTGTACTCCATCCACCCAAACGCACGATCCGCAATCTTGTCATCCCGTACTAGCTTCTACCAACTCCTCACCGAACCCTTCAGGTAGTAAGCGGCAAGACGAACCTTTGCACCAACAGGAACATCCAAGGTCTCGTAGGCGGTCTCCAGCTCGGAGATGTACACCTCCAACTTACTAGGGTCGGTCTCCCCGTGAAATGACGGTGGTCTTAGATCTGCCAACGCCTTGACCCAATTGGTCTCGCGCGGCTGTGGTTGTGGCTGAACCTCGGGCTGCTACCCCTGCTGCATTGCAGCGACAAGCTGAGGAACCATTTGGGCTACGGCGGCCGCCACTGCATCGGCCATCACTTGTGCCGTAGGATTATCCCCCGGTCTCCCGTACCGCGCCCGCGGCCTCCTCCCCGTCGTCGGCCTGCCATCTGAATTCACACGAACATACATTAGCATTGTGTTTGCAAACTTATCGGTTCCAACAGTTGTAACACCTTTCCGACAACAAGGTAAATCCACTCTTAGTTAGTGGTAACCTTTCTATAACTGTTCACTCACATGACTATGGTTAGATTTCCTAACTCGGTATGTTCCTAAGCTCTGTATTCCGGTCATCAGAGCGATACTTCACTCTGATACCACTTTTTGTAACACCCCTACGTACTGCAAACTTATACAATAACCAAAACTGCAGCGGAAATTTATAACATAAACGGTAACTAAAACGAGTCGGTGTTACACACCATAAGCCACCCACGTGGCTAACAAGGCTGAATACATACATTTGTATCGGTCTGATGCACAGACTCCCGAGCATAGTTACTAACATCCAAAATTACAACCAACTATACCGAGTATATATATATACGAACCAACCATCACTGTAAACCGTTACTACCAAAATATATCACCACGGGAGCACAGGCGCATCCCGGGTCCAACATCCAAAACTAACAAAAGTATTTCATTACATGAAATACCCCAAACCTTAATATAATAATTAACTATCTAATTAGGATATACTAAGGCTTGAACATGCCTTAGAAACATTAGAAGAAGTGTTGAACAACAATTTACACCAAAACATGCTTTAGGAACAATTAGAGCAAAAGGTGTTTTAAAGAGCACAATTAAATTAAGGAACTACCAATAAGTTCCCAAGAGATTTCAAATGTGAAATACCTCTAAGAGTAGTAATACGCATTAAGCGGAATTAGCGTTTAAACTGAAAACGCACCTTAGAGCACAAAAATGTGCTTTAAAGAAAAATGTGTTTTAAGAAACCATAGTGATTTCATGACCTCAATAAGGATCCAAAGTGAATTAATAAGTCCTATAATCATGCTAAGAACATTATGAAACATTACCTAAGAAAACCAAGCTCAGAAACAACTCAAGACAAAATTATGCCATAAAAACCCCTTAAAGCATATTTTGGATATATTGTCTTAAGAATGAGTCTTGGATGGTTTTAAAGGCTTGATTATATGTGAATGTACTAAAATAAAATAATAAAATTATTTGCAAAGCAAACCAAACTCTAAAAAGAGTTAAGACACAAAAAGGAGCCCGAAAACTCCTTAAAACGTGTTTTTTGCGAATTGTCTTTGAAATTGGTTTTGAGTGGCTAGTTGGCCTTGTATACATACTAAAATACATGTATACTACCTAATATCATATTAAGAATTTAATTTGAAGATTTTACCAAAAATGTTACAAATATAATATTTAATGTGAATAGTAACCTCAAATAGTGCCCATTTAGTCAAATATTGACCAAGAGTGGTCAATGGTCAAAATTGACCATCCTTTGCTGAGTGAAGTCAGCAGATACAAGGGGATAAGAGGCCAGCTTGCTCAATCAATTACATAAAGCAACTAATGAGTCATGACATTACTATTCACATAATTACTTTATATTATAATAACATTACTCTTTAAGACTTCCTTGGTTGCCTTATCATCCTTGTCCCCTGAGTAAATCATTAATCAGACACTTACCTGTCAGATGAGAGCTCCCAAATTCGTAGCTCCTCCTCTCTTTGAAGAAACAACACAAAAAAACTTCAATGTTCTTAGACTAGTGCCTTAAAGAACACCTTGCCTTGTAGAAATCATAACTTTCTCGTCCTAACTCCAAATAACAAGCTTGATAGCTCCTTGGAATCCTATTTCTAAGAGCTTTACAACCATAGTTCATGAGCCCCCAGATTCTTGGGAAAATCCATGAAGAAGTGCCTTTGATTCTCGAGGTAAAACATTGCCTTCTTAGAAACTCTTCCTTCTTTGATTTTCATCAAGGCCGAGTGCCTAGGGTTACTAACCCTTATTATTCTTCATCTTATTCTATGATTTTGGAGCCAATTTCTCTAGCAAATTGCTGTCAAAATTTCTAAGGAAAACAAGCTTAATATTAAGCTAAAGGTTAATATACAAG
Organism: Limonium bicolor; assembly: GCA_023374045.1. Classification (NCBI taxonomy): domain Eukaryota; kingdom Viridiplantae; phylum Streptophyta; class Magnoliopsida; order Caryophyllales; family Plumbaginaceae; genus Limonium; species Limonium bicolor. Next base: position 100,402,108 of record CM041781.1, on the reverse strand, counting down.
GTAAATCCTACAGCTACCTATTTCAAGGTTCTAATTGTTGATCTATATATGATCTAACATATTGTTCATCTTGTTTATTATTGCCGAAATTATAAGTGTGTTAGATTTAATTTTTGACACATTAAATGTTAATATTTTGTAAATCTAAAATTAGATTTATACTCCTTATGATATAAGCTTCAATATAAACTATCATAATATACAAGAAAAATTCATATACTATGAATTTCAATATGGCCGAAAATTAAGGGCTTATTAATGAGTTAGAAAAATTATTAGTTAAATTAAAGGAATTAGAGTAATTAAGAGTAATATGTAAAATTTAAGAAGTTTTGGCACCTAAAGGTGAATACCGAAAATTAATGGGGTCAATATGGAATTTTTGAGAGTTTAGATGATGAGAAAATAATTGTAGAATTAAGTTTACAATTTATAAAGAGTTTATAAGTGTTATAAGGAATTTATAAGGTTTTTGGTATATTTAAGGTTAATAAAAGATGGTATTTATATACTATAACATTAGATAATAAAATCTGGTGGTTTGGAGATGTTTAAAATGATTTTTGATGTTCAAAAATCTGTAGGTAAATTAGTTACGAAAATTATAAATTAGTTGGAGTTAAATTGGTTAATAAGTGAAAGAATAGACCACAAGGGTAAAATGGTAATTTTACTGGTCAAACATGGTCAAACATGGTCAATGACAGTTTATAAAATATCTAGACGAGTTAGAATAAAAATTATAGCAAAGAAAAGATTAGGTAATAAAATGTTTAAGGAATAAAAAGTTAAGATAAATTAACTTTAGGGGTAATATTGTAAATTTTGGAAAGTTAGGTGGTTTGACCATAAAAGGCTGGTCAAACTTGGGTATGTTTTGGTAATTGACCAAAAATATAGAAGAAATTAATTAAGAGAGACTTTGGAAGAAATTAGAAATAAAAATAACAAGTTTAGAACTTATTATGAGTAAAATAGAAATTAAGAGAAAACTATGGGCAAGGAATGTAAATAACACATTTTGATGTGTTTAGAAGGTTAAGGAAATAAAATAAAGAATTTAGAAACAAGTTGTAAAAGAAACAGAGTTAAGACAGGGTTAAACGAGACCCGTATATAACTTAAGGTATACGAGGGGTATACCCGTAATTAATAAGTAATGGTGAAATCAATACTTAAAGTATTTTAAAGAAAATACAAGTTCTATTGGAAAAAAAGAAATAAATACGTATGATACGGAGTATCATACGGACGTATACGAAAAATGTTGGTATACATGAATAGTACTCGTATACGTGAATAGTATACATATATATGAATAGTAAATACGTATACATGAATAGTAAATACGTATACATGAATAGTAAATACGTGTACATGAATAGTAAAATACGTATACGTGAATAGTAAAATACGTATACGTGAATAGTAAAATACGGTGAATAGTAGAATACGAGACCGTATAAATGAATAGTGAAATACGGATGAATAGTGAAAAATACAAAAACCTAGTACAAGGTCCGTATAAATCTAAAGTTGCTAATTGTGCAACTAAATAACTGCTAACGACGTTAGTATGTTAATGAATTAGAATTGAGCTTGAAAACGCTCCTAAATGAACGAACCCGTTTAACGGTAAACTATTATACCCGGGTTAACCTAGGAAGAGGTTTAAGTTGAAAAGAGAACCAAGTTAGTTCTAAGACACAGGATACTTATACTAGTTCTGGTTACAGATCTAGATAGTCGGAGGCGTTCAGCGGATTAGGCGAACGTGGTATTATGAGCTAGCCAATCTCCGGTGTACGGTATGGGATTCTTGTAGCTTGTTTGCTAACGGGGTCTACCTCGGTTTGTGTGCTATGTGTTATTGTGATACGACCAAACAAGATTAAGCATGAAACCGATTTACTGTATTGTTATTGTGTGTCCATTGCACACTAACACGACTTGATTCAGAGCTTGTTCATTAACTATGTTTAGTAACAATTGTATAAGGTTATAAATACTCCCGTTGTTAGTTGGTTAATACCGAGAGAGGTTTAACTAACAAATTGTCATTGAGACTTCAACTAACTGGAACTTGGGGGGAGAGGAATCCGGGACTGACTCCGGTCATGCATGTTTAGGTTAGGAGGTTGGCATCTGTATCAGATTTGTCTTCCGCATATGGCTCGTCTACAACTTGTCGCCTAGGGTCGACAAACAGACCCGACCATCTCGAGTGAACAGTTCGAGGTGGGAGGCAAATTCAGGAGCGCGGGAGGGTCAAGCCTACACCCCTCATAACTTAAGAATTAATGTTTATTAACCCAATGGAGCTAATAACTCATTGGCTAGGGTTACCTTGACCTGACAAAAATAAACAATTCAGTTAGGGAACTACCAGTTCTTTTAAGAGAACGGTTGACACTTATAAGGTATGGTCAAACACGAGAACTAAACAATTCTCAGGCCTCAGGAGTTAGCAATCTAACTTACTCATTAATGGGCGTCCATTACGACGTTCGATTTATTTGAGCTGTGAATGTTTCACATAAATATGTTGTTTGTTATCGTACTTCTTATTATTATTTGTATGAATAATCAACTGCATGTATATGACAAGTAGTCGTGTGTAGCCCTGTTAGCTTGTGGGCTGCACGTTTTCTGTACCAGCCATGTGCTGAGCCCCTTGGGGCCTATGATTTAAACTTTGCAGGTTGGTGCCAGACGAGGACTCAACCTGAGAGAGAGTAGGAGCGGGTAGAGTACTTCGGGTTGCTTTTACATTTGTTACATGAGTTGTGCATGTACACTTGTTTAGTAATTGATGAGATGTTAGTATGATGTATTAGGATATGGGATACTCGGTATAAGTTTTGGTTTATGAATTGTATTGTATAGATGCTCGAGTAATTATCCGGTTAGTCAGACCGTGACTTGTAAGAGAATAGGCCTAGTTAGTCACGTGGGTGACTAACGGCGGTAACACCAATTTAGTAGAACTTTTCCGCTGCGTTGTAAATGAATGAGATGGACTTAGGACGATGATCATTGTATTTGGAGTTGGGGTGTTACAAAAAGTGGTATCAGAGCGTAATTACGCTCTGATGACTGGAAATTACCGAGCTTAGGAATTACCGAGTTAGGAATAGTAGACTTTAGGATAAGGGTTGAGTGTTAGTGCGAGAGGTGCGTTAGTTAGGATTCACCGATGTGTATCAGATATCTATAATACCTGACCCGCCCTCCGTGCCCCTGGTTCTAAGATACCAGAAATGAACGCCAGAGAGATGACTAGCCTTCTCTTACTCGGGAAAACCCGATCTGGCAATTACTTAGCATTATGCAATACGAGAAGCACCTCGTTATGCAATAGTCTTTCAAGACTTGAAGGTCCTAATTGGAGCGCAACGTTGGAACAAGCGCTACCAACGGAATCCTACCAATGAGAGAATAATAATTACCGGCAACTTGGGTCGACATGCTACACAGTCGATATAACCCCGCCATACCAGCAAAAAGGAAAGCACTACGAGTGCAATAAGAGGACAAGAGAAGCGACAGAAACACCGGACAACAGTCCAAGGAAGCAATAACAGCGGGATAATACCGCGCAAGAGCATAGGGACTACCTAAAAGTCAATTATGCAGTGGATAACTCCGATCCTACACAAAAAAAGGGTTACAAAGACCTAACTGCAATAGCTCAGACGACTACGAATGCATATGCAAGTCATACTCCAAGATAGGACTACAACATAGTGCCTTAGGGGAGTCAATACTCGATAACCATGACGAAGGTGAGGAAACGAGAGTGAGAACCATGGCGAAAGCAAAAGAAAAAGGGTCCCCTTAGAAAGAGGAATACCCTGATAAGTATCTATACAATCAAAAGCAGTCCGAAAGCTGCCCAGATAATAAATAAACCAAAGCCAAAAGGGCAAAGAAGTAGTCCCATGGACTACCACCTACATGGAGTTTAGGAGAATGTACCATTGCCGACGTACACAGTACCTGATAAGTGTCCAAATGAGCATGATTTATAGGTGTATTTCATGTATAATATTAGCACTTTTCTTGCTCATTTCTCCACTTCGGTTAGTTTCCTCTAGTTTATGTTTTATTGTTTATCTCACAAATTTATTGGTTTAACATGAGGAAAACCAAGCTGGGAGTGAAGTAGATTAAGAGACGAACGTATAGGCGCAGACGGCTCAGAAAACGGATCCCAAACGAAGAATCTAGAGCTAGTAGAAGAAATAAGCTTGACATCGCGATAACACGCGGTCTTCTCACAGGCTACCGCCTGGCGGACACCACAGGGGCGACCGCCTCATAACTGGCGGACGGTGATAGAGGCTACCGCCTCTTAAACTCGCGGACGAGGCATAGGCAACCGCCTCGCGGTCAACATAGAGGCTACCGCCTCTTAACTCGCGGTCACCACACAGGCAACCGCCTGGCGGACAGCATAGAGGCTACCGCCTCTTAATCTCGCGGTCAACACAGGAGTTACCGCCACTTATTAGGCGGTACGAGCAGGCGGACACCAATAACCGTGACTAATTATCAGTCGCGACTATCTTCTTCGCGCCGTCGTCTGCAACTCGCCCGACTCGCCCGCAACTTATCCATCTACTGCACACGCTCTGTCCCCTGCAATCAATGAAGGAAGCAATAAATGAAGCACTCAGACTGCAATCAACTGCAATCAATTAAATACGTACGGATCTGCCTCCTCAATTCTCTATATAACCCAACACCATTACTGCAAAAAACACACAACGTACGACTAGAGGCTGAAGAAAAACAAACAGCTCCACACTCCATTCTCTTCCATTTAATTCCTCCCGTATCACACACTTCTCCATCTTTTATTTATTTTTACCATTTCACCTCATTCACGTACGTACTCAAACAGAAGCAGTGAATTACAAAGAGAGAAAAGAGGCAGGCGAGTGCAGACCCGTTATTCGCAGGCAGTTCCTGAGTAATGAATATTTCAGTCTCTACTCTGTTTTTATTTCTGTCAATGTCTGAGTAATCTCATAATTGTGCTTAGGATGGGTGTTTAACCCAAAATAACTCAGCGTATTTATAATACCGAGTTCGCTTATAAATATTTGTTTTGTCTCTCTCTATTATTAAATGTTTAAGAACTGATCATTTTTACTCATTTACGGTTTCTCTAATTTCAATGATTTTGTAAAATTAGAGAATAGACCACAAAGAGAGACAAACGTTAGATATTATCTCCTTGATTAGCAGATAAAATCCATCGCTGTTATAAAAGAATTCTCACTTAAAGCTAATTAATGATTTTAGACTTTTTCTGATTGTAAGAAGTTTAATGAATTAATTAAGAGCTGTCCTTATCTATGATTTAGAAAGGCCACAAGATAAAATTCTTAACAGACAAATAAGAGCAAACTAGGATTATAATTATTATCTGAGTTATATTCGGGCGATTACACCTTCCTTAGCACATTTTTCCATCCACTTAATTCACAACTGTTTTTACTGTTTTATTATTTCTTTAATAATCCAACAACAAATCAAGCTTGCCTCCGGCTAAACCCCTTTACAGTTTTCTTTTAACTACCTAAACTAGGATAATTGAACAATCTCCTTGTGGATACGACACTTGTTTTACTACTACGAATAGGTACACTTGCCTATTAGTTTGTTATAATTCTATATTAATTATAGTGTAGTTTTATCCCAACAAGTTTTTGGCGCCGTTGCCGGGGAGATTGATTCCATCAATTTCCCTAGTTTCTGGTAGTTCACTCGCTATATAGTAATAATCTGTTAATACTATTAAATTGTTAATCTTGGACATCTGAATTGGACATCGGACTCGGACCTGACTTGGACATTTGACTTCGGACTTTGGACAACTAACTCTAACATCTTAATATTATTGTCATTTCGTTCCATTGTCATTTCGTTCCATTGTCCTTTCTTTCCATTGTCCCTAACTACTAACTTAAAATTTCTTGTCATTTCGTTCCATTGTCCTTAACTTTCATTTCCATTGTCCTTAACATTTCATTTCCATTGTCCTTAACATTTCTTTCCATTGTATACTAACTACTAACTTATAATTTCCAGTATACTAACTTCTAACGTTTATCAGCCTAACCAATATTTCTGTCTTTCTTATTTTATTTACTAACTAATATTGCAGTTTTCACAAACCACAAGTTATCTTCTGTGCATGCCAAACACTCGAACCCGAGGCTCTCCACCAATCAGTCCGAGCCCCGAACCCGAGCGTACTTTATTACAAGCACAGAGAAACCTGAGAAATCAAGCCATGGCCAATAACGAAGTTATAAATGAAATGGACCATGCAATTCAACCAGAACACCGTGCTCTCTCTGACTACCACCAACCGAATACCGAAGGAAGAGCATCAGCTATAGTTCTCCCCGAACTAACACCAGAAGAAGCCGGACGATGGGTTTTCAAAACCCACTACATCACCGCCGTCCGGGATCTAGGCAAGTTTAGTGGAGCGAACCCAGATGAAGCCCCAAATCATCTGAGTCTCTTCCTAGACTTCTGCAATTCCTTTAGTCAAACCGGCAACGTCAAAGAAAGAATCCGTCTACAACTTTTTCCTCACTCATTGTCGGATTCAGCAAACAGGTGGTATCGAAGCCTTCCCTCCCGATCAATCACCACATGGCTTCAAATGGCCCAAAAATTCCTTGCCAAATACTACCCACCAACCAGTAGAACGAGGCAATTGATCGGTGAAATCAATACTTTCTGTCAGGAGCCGGGAGAAACGTTGTACGACGCATGGGACAGATTTAAAGATATGCTTATGAAGTGTTCACCATGGTCTTGACGATCAATCCCTCTGCCTGTCGTTCTTCAACGGTCTGGATGATGGGAACCGACTACTTGTCAATTCCTCTGCAGGAGGGAGTTTCATGATGAAATCTCCTAAAGAAGGAATGGACCTTCTAGAAACTATGACGAGCAACACGAGACAATGGACGAGATCAAAAGGAAGAACGCCACGAGCAGCGGGTCTACTCCACGTCGAGCCTACAGATCATTTATCGGCTCAGATCTCGTCCCTTACAAAGATGGTGGAAAGCTAACGACATCACAAAACGAAATTGTAAAAACAATAGCTTCCCCACCTACAAGTTCATCGTCAGTTTCACCTACAGAAGGATGTGCCATATGCGCCGGTCCTCATGAAACCCCTCAGTGCGAAGGTAAAGGACAGTACGAGGATGCAAACTTCATAGGAAACCGTCCCGGTAATTCCTACAACAACAACTTCAACAACAACTATCCATGGAGAAATCACCCAAATTTCTCATGGAAGAATAATGATCAAAACCAAGGAGGTCAGAACAACAATTCAAATACCTATCAGGGGAACAGACCCCAACCAAATTCTAATATAGGTTATCGAGCACAAGGTGCCCCTCCAGGTTTCCAGCAACAACAACAACCATCGTCAACCTCTTCTGATCCAAATGAGGAATTCAGGAATTTAATGAAAGGATTCATGACTACGACTCATACCCGACTCGTGGATCAAGAAGCCACTAACAGAAGGGTTGAAGCCCAGATACAACAAACCAACCAACAGTTGGAGCAAATCAGTCAGCAGCTTGCACAAAGGCCACCTGGTTCCTTCCCTAGTCAGCCAAATCCTAATCCAAGGGAACAGGCCAAGGCAGTGACGTTGAGAAGTGGTAGACCTCTCAACTCATCTCCTCCCCGAGATGAAACTGATAATCAAGAGCAGCAAGCTCATGAACCTCAAGAAAATTCAGCAGAAGAACAGAAGATGCTGAAGAAGCCCCTCCTCCTACAAAAATACTTCCAAGGAGAAGGAGTCTCCTGAATCTACTCCTTCCCCTCTCACAAAAATTCTTCCCCCACTTCCTTTTCCAAACAGAATCAGAAAGAAAAATTTAGATGAACAGTTTGGAAAGTTTCTTCTCACTTCAAGAAATTGACGATCAATATTCCTTTTGCCGATGCTTTAAAACAAATGCCAATATACGCAAAGTTCATGAAGGATATCATCACCAACAAAAGATCGTTGCAGGAAGTGGAAACTGTACACCTTACACAGGAAGTGTCAGCAGTACTTCTCAAGAGTCTCCCTCCGAAACTTGGAGACCCAGGTTTGCCAATTATTCCATGTTCAATTGATAATGTTGATTGTGGTAGTGGGTTATGTGATCTAGGAGCTAGTATCAATTTAATGCCACTGTCAACTTTCAACAAACTTAAAATTGGTAAATGCGAACCAACTTCTATTCAATTACAATTAGCAGATAGATCTTTAGTATTCCCAAAAGGAATAATAGAAGATTTGATTGTTACTGTAGGAACCTTTGTGTTCCCCGCTGACTTTATTGTAATTGACATGGAAGAAGACACTAGGGTGCCCTTAATCTTAGGACGACCTTTCATGAGAACTGCTAGAGCACTAATCGATGTTGAAAAAGGAAAAATCATTTTAAGGCTGCATAACGAATCTCTAGAATACGACATGTCTAAGGTTATAAAGAAACCCGCTCATTTAGAAGATACTTTTTCCATAGATATTGTCGACTCTATTGTGCAGGATAATTCATCTGCTATTATTGTAATGACGCTCTTGAAAATGCCTTGTCTGAAATCTGTGATAACCGATTAGTATACCCTGACACAATCCAAATGGGTAGCAGCTCTGGATAGAATAAAATCATACAAGAAACCACGCTACCCACCACCAGAACCATTAGAGCTATACTCAGAAATTACCACCATCCATTGAACAACCCCCTCTCGTAGAACTGAAACAATTGCCATCACATCTGAAGTATGTTTATCTTTCTGATTTTTGTACTTTGCCTGTTATTATTTCTTCATCCCTAACAAGTACACGAGACAGAAGAACAGCTTGTGAAGATCCTTCAGAGCCACAAGAAGGCAATAGGCTGGTCCATTTCGGACATTAAAGGTATCAATCCCCATTTCTGCACACATCACATATACATGGAAGATACCTACAAGCCTTTAGTCCAACCACAGAGAAGGCTGAATCCCAACATGAAAGACGTAGTAAAGAAAGAGGTGCTCAAACTTCTCGACGCCGGGATAATCTACTCCATCTCCGACAGCAAATGGGTGAGCCCCGTTCAAGTGGTCCCGAAAAAAGGAGGTCTCACTGTGGTCCCCAACGACAAAGGTGATCTAATTCCTCAGAGAACCACGACGGGATGGAGAGTCTGCATCGATTACAGGAAACTGAACAGCGCAACGCGGAAGGACCACTTCCCTTACCTTTCATCGATCAGATGCTTGAAAGATTGGCCGGGCAAGATTACTACTGCTTCCTGGATGGTTATTCAGGATACTTTCAAATACCCATTGCTTCTGAAGACCAAGACAAAACCACATTCACATGCCCGTACGGGACATTTGCATACAATCGGATGCCTTTTGGTCTATGCAATGCCCCAGCAACATTCCAAAGATGCATGATGGCAATCTTCAACGACTATCTTGAGAAGAGCATCGAAGTCTTCATGGACGACTTCTCTGTCTTTGGTCCCACTTTCGAATCCTGTCTGAATAATCTGGATGCCATCCTCGCCCGATGTGAAGAAACTAACCTTGTGCTTAACTGGGAAAAATGCCATTTCATGGTTAAAGAAGGAATAGTTCTTGGGCATAAAATATCTTCAAAAGGCATTGAAGTTGACAAAGCCAAGGTCGAAGTTATTGAAAAATTACCACCACCATCAACGGTAAAAGATATCAGAAGCTTCCTTGGCCATGCTGGGTTCTATAGAAGGTTTATCAAGGATTTCTCCAAAATTTCAAAACCTCTATGTGAACTCCTAGCTAAAGACGTCAAGTTCGACTCAACGACAAATGCCTACAAGCCTTCAGCACACTGAAAGAATGCCTCATCTCCGCCCATTGTGATATCACCAGATTGGAGCCTTCCATTTGAAATCATGTGCGACGCCAGCGACTATGCCATGGGTGCCGCTTTATGCCAAAAGAAGGAGAAGATCTTGAGAACCATCTACTATGCAAGTAGAACCCTCAACGACGCTCAGAAGAATTATTCAACTACTGAGAAGGAACTTCTAGCAGTAGTCTTTGCTTTGGATAAATTCCGATCATATCTCTTGGGAAGCAAAGTAATAATTCATACCGATCACTCCGCTCTGAGGTATCTATTTGCCAAAGAAGATGCCAAACCCGACTCCTCCGGTGGATACTCCTACTACAGGAATTTGAGATTGAAATCAGAGACAAGCCAGGAGTGCAGAATGTAGTAGCAGACCACCTATCTCGCATAGAGGCACCAAGTGATGGCACTTCCATCAATGAATTCTTTCCAGATGAGTGCGTCTTTATGATTGGTGACACCGGTGATCCATGGTACGCTGACATGGCCAACTACCTCGCACGAGGAGTAATACCACACGGGCTAACCTACCAAACAAAAAAGAAGTTCTTTTCAGATATAAGGCATTATTACTGGAGGATCCTCTCCTTTTCAAGGTTTGTGCAGACGGGATGGTACGAAGATGTGTGCCCCGAGATGAAATTCACAGCATTCTACGACATTGTCACTCTCTTGAAGCAGGAGGACATCATGGGCCAGCTCGAACAGCGGCTAAGGTATTACAGTCAGGTTTTTTCTGGAAAACCTTACATAAAGACTGTCATTCCTTTGTAGCCTCTTGCGATGAGTGCCAAAGACTTGGGAACACCTCCAGGAAACACGAAATGCCTCTCAACATCATACTCGAGGTGGAACCTTTCGACGTGTGGGGCATTGACTTCATGGGTCCCTTTCCTTCGTCTTGTTCAAACCTCTTCATCTTGGTGGCAGTCGACTATGTCACTAAATGGGTGGAAGCTATCGCCTCTCCCACAAATGATGCAAAGGTAGTACTCAGGTTCTTGAAGAGGAACATCTTTACACGATTTGGAGTCCCACGTGCTATCATCAGTGACCAAGGATCCCACTTCTGCAATAAGCAGTTCACAGCCTTGATGACCAAATATGGAGTGAGACATAAGGTAGCCTTGCCTTATCACCCTCAAACGAATGGCCAGGCTGAAGTCTCTAACCGAGAATTGAAGTGGATCCTACAAAAGACGGTTAATTCTTCCCGAAAAGATTGGTCCCTGAAGCTGGATGATGCACTCTGGGCGTATAGAACAGCTTACAAGACGCCCATCGGCATGTCCCCATATCGACTAGTCTTCGGCAAAGCTTGTCATTTACCAGTCGAGCTCGTGCACAAATCATTCTGGGCCGTGAAAGCCCTCAACTTTGATCTTCTGAGAGCAGGTGACAAAAGGAAATTCCAGCTCACTGAATTAGAGGAATTCCGAGAGGATGCCTATGAAAATAACAGAATCTACAAGGAGAAAGCCAAGAAGTGGCATGACAAGATGATCCTTAAGCGGGAGTTTCATGAGGGAGATTTGGTTCTGTTGTACAACTCCAGGTTGAAGTTGTTTCCTGGTAAACTCAAATCCTATTGGGCTGGACCATTTACTGTCTCCAAGGTCACCCCGTATGGATCCGTTGAGTTGATGGATTCTAAAAAACACACTTTCATGGTCAATGGATCAAGACTAAAGCATTACCAGGGTGGTAATCTCGAGACAGTTGATGCTCGTACAATAAACCTACATGATACTCAGATTTGAGTACGCTTCAAAGCGTCTAGCCAAAGACGTTAAAGAAGGGCAGCTTTCCGGGAGGCAACCCGGACGAACTTATCTTTTATATGCTTTTATGCTGTTTTAATTTTCAGTTTCCCTTTAAATTTTATTTTTGCTAACTTTTAACCCCGTTTATAGTATGGTTGCTTCTAGTGTTTTATGCAGGTGCAATTTCATGTCTACACCGCAACCAAGCTACGCTACTTGAGGCTGAAGCTCAAGTGTGGGGGGAAGTCAAATACACGCTAGCACAAATAAAATCAGGGGAGTACCAGTTTCTTTAAACTTGCTTTTATTTAAATAAATATGCAGAGGAGAATTTATATGCTTAAATGAATATTCGTGAGCTTCGTGTTCTCTCTATTTTATCTACTTACCGAAAAGGTCTTCTAAAACCTTCCCTTGTTTTTCTGATGAACAATAAGGACATTGTTCAAATTAAGTGTGGGGGAGTGTACCTTTTCGGTGACATTTTGTGCTTAAATGCTTAATCTCTCTGCTTATCTTGCGTTTGTTCAAATTCAATATTGTGGACCCTGTATATGTGGGTTGTTCTCTTTAGGAATAAATATTGTTATGAATTGTGGGATAAATGGTATAAAATGTACAAAAATTTTAAAATTTTGATTACTTTTGAGGAGCATTTTTATGCGGTATGACCAAATGATCTGAAATGGTTGGATTTTTATTACTCAGGGGTTCTTTCTGTCTTCTTTTCTTAGGGATTGCTAAGGGGCTGCTTCTCTGTCAAAAGAAAAGAAAAATAAAAAATAAATAACATAAGGGACTGTGTGAGACACCATTGGTAACAACAAAAAGAGTTGAGTGTTCTTAAATTACAAAGGCTTGATGCCTACATATATTATCTTCTTATTTGCTCTTTAGCAAAAAGTGAAACAAATGCATAAATCTATTTTTCCTTTTGTTTTCTCCTCAATGCCCATTCTTGAGAGAAGTTGGCCATGGTAAAAGTTCTCAAAGTCACCTTAAATCAAGAAGCATTGAAGTACTCCGGATCATACCCCGAAACTCTTATTTTTATTTTTGCCCTGAGTACACCTATGCCACCAGTAGGTGATGGATCACACTCCTCTAAAAAGTTTAAGATCATGTACTATTGAGTTCTTTATCCTACCCTTCATAATAATTTTGTTAATATTGAGCATTCCCTACTTAGGTACGTAGTTTTGCTTGAGGACAAGCAAAAGATAAGTGTGGGGGTGTGATAAGTGTCCAAATGAGCATGATTTATAGGTGTATTTCATGTATAATATTAGCACTTTTCTTGCTCATTTCTCCACTTCGGTTAGTTTTCCTCTAGTTTATGTTTTATTGTTTATCTCACAAATTTATTGGTTTAACATGAGGAAAACCAAGCTGGGAGTGAAGTAGATTAAGAGACGAACGTATAGGCGCAGACGGCTCAGAAAACGGAGCCCAAACGAAGAATCTAGAGCTAGTAGAAGAAATAAGCTTGACATCGCGATAACACGCGGTCTTCTCACAGGCTACCGCCTGGCGGACACCACAGGGGCGACCGCCTCATAACTGGCGGACGGTGATAGAGGCTACCGCCTCTTAAACTCGCGGACGAGGCATAGGCAACCGCCTCGCGGTCAACATAGAGGCTACCGCCTCTTAACTCGCGGTCACCACACAGGCAACCGCCTGGCGGACAGCATAGAGGCTACCGCCTCTTAATCTCGCGGTCAACACAGGAGTTACCGCCACTTATTAGGCGGTACGAGCAGGCGGACACCAATAACCGTGACTAATTATCAGTCGCGACTATCTTCTTCGCGCCGTCGTCTGCAACTCGCCCGACTCGCCCGCAACTTATCCATCTACTCTGCACACGCTCTGTCCCCTGCAATCAATGAAGGAAGCAATAAATGAAGCACTCAGACTGCAATCAACTGCAATCAATTAAATACGTACGGATCTGCCTCCTCAATTCTCTATATAAACCCAACACCATTACTGCAAAAAACACACACGTACGACAGAGGCTGAAGAAATCACAAACACTCCACACTCCATTCTCTTCCATTTAATTCCTCCCGTATCACCACACTTCTCCATCTTTTATTTATTTTTACCATTTCACCTCATTCACGTACGTACTCAAACAGAAGCAGTAATTACAAAGAGAGAAAAGAGGCAGGCGAGTGCAGACCCGTTATTCGCAGGCAGTTCCTGAGTAATGAATATTTCAGTCTCTACTCTGTTTTTATTTCTGTCAATGTCTGAGTAATCTCATAATTGTGCTTAGGATGGGTGTTTAACCCAAAATAACTCAGCGTATTTATAATACCGAGTTTGCTTATAAATATTTGTTTTGTCTCTCTCTATTATTAAATGTTTAAGAACTGATCATTTTTACTCATTTACGGTTTCTCTAATTTCAATGATTTTGTAAAATTAGAGAATAGACCACAAAGAGAGACAAACGTTAGATATTATCTCCTTGATTAGCAGATAAAATCCATCGCTGTTATAAAAGAATTCTCACTTAAAGCTAATTAATGATTTTAGACTTTTTCTGATTGTAAGAAGTTTAATGAATTAATTAAGAGCTGTCCTTATCTATGATTTAGAAAGGCCACAAGATAAAATTCTTAACAGACAAATAAGAGCAAACTAGGATTATAATTATTATCTGAGTTATATTGGGCGATTACCTTCCTTAGCACATTTTCCATCCACTTAATTCACAACTGTTTTTACTGTTTTTATTATTTCTTTAATAATCCAACAACAAATCAAGCTTGCCTCCGGCTAAACCCCTTTTACAGTTTTCTTTTAACTACCTAAACTAGGATAATTGAACAATCTCCTTGTGGATACGACACTTGTTTTACTACTACGAATAGGTACACTTGCCTATTAGTTTGTTATAATTCTATATTAATTATAGTGTAGTTTTATCCCAACAGTACCGATAGCCCATCTTGCATGGCGCACATGCCTTGGCAAGGGCCACCGCAATGAAGCTTTACAGGAAGCCGTGAAGACCAAATGGTAAAAAAAACCCACGGATATTATACATATTAACACCAGATTACAAATCCTTAAGACTGAAGAGCGAAATACCGGGAGGGCCTGACGGCCTGACCGTGACAACTAAATCAATACACCAGTCGGTGGAGAGCTGAACTTGGTCAGGAAACTAAACAACGTGAGCATCAGCAAGTTCCTCCTTATTTTACCAAAGTTTGCCTAAGTCTTTACCTAAGTCCCAAAATGACTTTGGTACTTACTAAAACCTCAAGGTCATGCCTAAGTCCTTGTTACACTCTAGAGCACTTCCTAGTTCATCAAAATTCCTTTAAAACATCATGAACTCCTTATTCATTCCCTAAATTTTGTCATAGGTTCTCCTAGCCTTTTGTTACACCAAAGCACATTGTTTTCACCAACAAATAACCAAGAATACTAACAATCCATCAACACTTTATTATACACAAACTTCACTCATAAAGCACTACATCACAATATAGTGCATAATTTAAATTGCATGGCACTTAGGCCCTTAAAATGCATGGCTCTTAGGCCCTTAAAGTGCTTAAATCATAACACTGAATTTCCACAATATATTTGCCTTTGACCTGCAAATACACTCAACACACATATGCCTTTTACTAATCTCTTGAGAACACTTTACTAAGTCATTCACCATTTGCTCTTTAGGTAGTTTTAATAAGCACTTATAAGCTCATTTCTCCTAAGGCACTAAACCACATTAGGTTAGTAGATTTACCTCTTTTCCAAACAACTCTTTTCTTGTTTCACTACAAGACCGGTAGGGTATTTGATTCCTTGTCAAGTTCTAAACAATATACAAACATTATAATGAGTATTCAAGCTATAAGCTTCATCTCATTGTAAACCCTAATTTTACATTGTTTCAAAAACATTAATGTAGTTGTTCTACCTTGATCCTTGAAGAGTGTTTGAATATTTAACAAAAGAGGACTCCACCTAGTCCATGAAGAGTTGGTCCCCGTTCCTTTGGGAGATCAAAACAATTGCATACTTCTTTAAAATATACTTCTCATGTCACCGGTCCTAAGACAAAGGCTCGTACGTCCTCAGCTCGTGAGCAAGTAATAGGAAGATACTCTATATGAGGTTAAGTATAATGAAATCCTTTATTGGGAGGATACAAGTTGAAAAATCCTCTACGAGGTCACATAAAGGTAGTCCTTCCTTTGAAAATACCATTTAAGAATCTTAAAATATTTATTGAAGTCTAGAAAATACCAATTGAAAATTTGAAATCCAATTTAAAATTCTTTTTAAAGCTCCATACACTCCAAGTCCAGTTATTGTTAATTGCATCTTATTCTTGATGTGATTATTTATGACCACTTATAGGGAGTTTCAAGAATTATCCAACCCTAATGTGATCAGCATCAGAGTTGAACTACTATCTTCCACCCCCACCCCAATTTGTGTTCGGCTTCCCTTGATCTCATGATAATCAAGTTTCACCTCCCACTTCATTTTCAAACAACAACTAATTCAAACATGTACCATTTCTATCTTCTAATCCATCTAGTCATGATCATTACATCTCCAAGGGATAGAACTCCGTCTATCGTTCATCTTCCAGATTTATTTTAAATCAAGTTACCTAGGGGATTTAATTCTCACTAGGTTTCTATGTCGGTTTCATACTTCTTCATAACTCACAATCCATATATACATAATATATCTATATATATATTTTTCTATCAAAATATAATACACAATATTACATTTGGTATTATATGAACATATACTGTCGGGGTTTTAGTTCCCCGGGAGTTTTTCTACTCCCTTATACTTATACTTCCACGTACATCCGTTAACACAATAACACACTTATCATAATGGTGTTCGCATCTTCTGTGCGCAGTTACCATAATTACACACACATGAATGAATGTGTATGTTTATGTAACACACACACCAATCATCAAAACAAATTATTTTGTGTTATGCACACCATAGTTCATGTACACTTGTACGGTAAAACACACTAAACGGTTTACGCTCTACCCCCCTTAAAAGGGATTACGCCCATGTAATCAATCACTTAATCATTGGTTTTGAACATTCTACCGTCGTGAAGTGTTTTACCTCCACGCGGTTTATTATACAACATGTTCTGGTTTGAGGATCTTAGCCATATTGACGGTTTAGTCCCTAACCAAGAATTCTCACTAGAGTTTACTTTAACTTTTAACTGGTTTCGATTCTGGCCTGTGAGGCTTTTAGGCATCATTAATTTGCCATTCACTCATGTTCACTATTGGCATTCAACATTTGCATGACTGGTTCACCAGTTTCTGCTGCGCAACTCTTAATAACTTTAGGGCTTAGTTTGCCCCCATACATTATTCTTACTGTATTGTATATCTCTGATTATCATCTTCATCTTGGTAATAACGATTTCTCAACCGACGCGTGGTAGTTCTTACCGTGAGCGAATTCGGTGAGTTACAAACTTACTATCCACTTCCATGATAACTCACTGTATTCCACAATAAACTTACTTGATTTCTTCGACTTATTGTCGGTTAAGTCTGAGCTACTACCTATTGTGTAGTACTCTGTCGATCATTTCCAACACTTGAGATATATTCCATACCGATATTTAATAATCGTGCTACAGTAGTCACTTATGTCAACCAAGTAACTTTTGATTGGTACGACCGTGCTTGTCTTGTGCATCGGTTTTATCACACCATAAGTCTTGTTCTTTTACACATTTAACATTTCCAATTCCTAGCTATCTCACTCGATCATTACCGTGCAAGCGCAATACCAAACACTCAGTCCTACAGAGTGCAGAGGCGTAAACTCTTGACAGTAAATCTCTTATGCGATAGCAATAGGAATTCACACGAGTTCCTTATCACATAGTACCGACCGTTGGCTTATTGCCCGGTCTGCGTATCATCACTTACTTATATGTCCATTGAGTTTCACTCATAACTGGTCTTATTGCCACATTATTATTTAACCATACTTATGCAACGGTCGCTTACTGCGCACCGTGCTATTACTCATTGCATAACATTAACTTACACTGCATCCACTATTATTTTAGTTTCCGCCATTACACTCATTTGGCTGATTTACGAATACTTTATTCTTCGAGTCTTTATGCTCCTTGAGCGTTGTTCATTACATATTTAGCATCCCCCACCTATGGTGGTTGCTATTAGACTTTTACTCATCCGATCTCCACAACTGGTGCAACCACTTCCTTTCGTATTATTCCTATTCACATCATTCTTGGGTAAAACAACATGGTCAACTCTTAACACATTCCCTGAACTTAGTTCACATAACTACCACCGCTGTTGCGGTCTCACAACATCAAGAGGTATCCTCACTCTTAAGTAGTGGTTCGTTTTCCGCTTTACTTACTGATATAACATAAACCTTCGTAATCGATGACATTTCCTTAACACATTCTACTTGTGGCTTATAAGCCTTATTGCCTCGAGCTCTGCTCATCGTAGGCTGTTCACACACATCTACTTCTCTGTACAATATTGCACGGTTTATAGGTTGTATTGGTCTCCATGACAAGGTCGTTATTATTCCTTTCATGGGATGCCCCTTCAAGGATGTCAGACTTCTTCCTGACACTTATGCTTAAACCGGGTGTTAGTTTCAACCCCTTGCGTTTCTGCCACGTATCTCATTCAACCATTGTTGGTCCAAACACCCTTTTAAGGATAGTTCCTGGGTGTTACTAGGTTATGCCATTTCATCTGGCTTGCACTCATTGGTATGTTTAGTTTACTACTTCGCTCCGCGTTCTTTGTTGGGTTAAATATCCCCTTTAGTGAAATTGATATCTCGGGAGTCTCATCCCGATCATTGCACATTAACATATCCATTGTAGGCATTTGCCTCACCATATGTAGGCTGGGTACTTACTCCAGCTATTATGTTCATCCTTCAGGATTCTTAAGACATGTGCGATGTCTTTACTTACTAACCAGTGCACTTCGCACTTGTTCACCTTTAAACATTTCCTTAAAATGAACTTACTGATTCCTTTAGTTTCCTTAACTTGACTGGGTTCCTTTACTTCAACCATTTGATGTAATCCATTGATCTTGCTTGACTTTTACTTCGGACCGTAGTATGGAGTCGACTACTTCCCGTGTTCCAGACTCCACTCGTATACATACATGGGGTATCCTACTGATACATTGCTACTTACCCGATTAACCTATAAGAAGGTTTGTCAGGCCCACAAGCTCCTATCGGAGTGCGGTCGTCCCACATTACTGTTGGTACACTCGTAGTGTCCGTCACACGCCTAGGTGAAGTATTCTGTTGTCAACTCCTCTTATATTATCCCATGATAATATGCATTCCATGCTTCTCGAACTTAATCAAGGGAAATGTATCCACTGTTGTATTATTATGAACTCAATCCATTCCTCGGGTTGTTACCCTTGGGTTTACCGGTTTCCGTCCGGTTATTTTAAAAGTAACTGGGTAAAACTTACCTACCATGTGGCACTGAGGCCCGTGTAGGTCTTCTGGTTTGGTTTAAAGAAAAGGCGAATTAAAATAAAATGGGTTTGAAAGAAAATCTGGTTTTGAAAAAGGTTTTGAAAATGGATTTAAGTTGAAAGAAAAATTCTCCTGGTTTTACAACGTTTTCTTGTCTTAACCAAGTCTAGCTTCTTGCTGACTGGTGTACTTCCAACTACAGGGGTCAGGCTGTTAAGCCTTTCCTTGGTTATGATGTTCTCACTTAACTTCATGGTACTTTACTAAGTACTTGGTAGTTGTTAAAAATTTCCCGCACAGCCTTGTTGTAGCAGCACTTGCCATGGCAAGTGCGCCATGCTAACTGGTTATCGGTTCAATACACACCGGTTGCGGTATCGGTTTCATCCGCACTGACATCAGTGGCCTTGCTGGCCCTTGCTTGATCTTACAGTCTTAACAATAAATCCTCTGGTTACTTCTCACTGTCTTCACATGACAACCATTAACTAGGGTGTTTCCCATCCCGGGAGACCCCTTTTTACTTACTATCGCATCCTCCTCGTACTACGTTGTAGTTCCTTAATCGGTTGGTATACCGTTTGTGTATTAGTTAACATTGTAGTCCCGTAGACACTCGTCTCGGGTTCTACTACTTCACTTCCTCACTGTTGCACGGTTAGTGCTTGCACGCTGGTTATCCTCGACTGCTTCGCATGTCGACCCAGGGTGCCGGAAATTCTATTCTCTTGTGCATAAGATTCTTCACTTTTCGCTAACCAGAGCGGTTAATATTGTTAAAATGGAGTCCGTCTTCGGGATCACACCTTTTGGGATCTACCGTATGACAGGTCCTCCGTACTTACAGGGGTAAATATCAACTGCCAGATCGGGTTTTTCCCGAGTAAGAGATGACCCTCATCTCTCTGGCGTTCTTTCACGAGTTATAAAATAGGGTTTATGGAGGGCGGGATGGATACTGTAGGTATCCAGTACACACTGGTATTTCCCTAACTAGCGTACTTCTCACGCTATCACTCAACCCTTAACCCAAAGTACTAAACTCTTAACTCGGTACTTCCTAAGCTCGGTATTTCAGTCATCAGAGCGATACTTCGCTCTGATACCACTTTTTGTAACACCTCAACTACAAATAACACACTTAACAATACTTCACAGCGGAAATCACAACTCACAACATAACTCGACTCTTTGGTGTTACACGCCGTTAGCCACCCACGTGGCTAACAAGGCTAACATACATACATCGTACCGGTCTGATGGACTAAACTCCCGAGCAACTACACATAATTCCCGTTCCATGTCCAGCATTCATTATACACTTACATTACAACTGTACCGAGTACTTACTAACTAACGCCGATACAATTTCGGTCTTACTACACCTACAATACATGTTCAATTTGAATGTCTACCCATGTACAACAACTACCCGTCCTACTCTCGAATGGCTTCCAGCTCCTTTGTACCTGTAAAGTAATGGGGGCCCCCAAAGGGGGTCAGCACCTTTGCTGGTATGGTAATCCCGCAGCCCGCATGCTACCGGGCCACGCACAACTAATTGTCGTCTTAGCATGCGGTTGATTTTATTTCATACATGCACAAACTCACACATATCATGCTTATAAGCAAACATCCATTAACAGAATACAAACACAGGGTTAGCATACTCAACATAACAACACACTTCACTTTATAACATACACAACTTAATTTCACTCTTCTTAGAGTACATAAACTTCACTTTGGGAGTGCCGGGGTGATATAAGCCCGAGCACAACATACATACATTTTCTTTACTTGAGTGGCGGCCTCATATAGGACCGTACACAACATACACAATTTCCCCGCTCCAATAGTGATGAGGTAGGTAAGCCTTGGTTAAGCTTGTGGGTGGTTGTAATTCAAGGAGGAAGAACAACCGTAACATAACAAAGAGGGAGTCGAAGCGAACTTAGGCTTCAACACCCTACCAACTTTGTACATAATTCCCCTCCTAGCCCGATGTGGAGGTCGGGTAGGTAAGCTTTGGCTAAGCTAGTGGGAGGTCGAAATCCAATGAAGGAAACAACTCTAACATGACAGGATGGGAGTTAATTCACATATATATATATATATATATTAACTCCCGAACAATACGCGCGACCCGGACAACCGGATTCCTCCCCATACATACACGTACTTATTAGTTAAGGGTTCCCTTATGGAACTTATCACATACATACATCACATAGTGTTACTAACTCGGTTAGACACACAAGGGAATTCATATCCCATTTCAACAACACGGATAACAGTATTCAACAACAACAACATATTAAACAGGTCACATACATCACACTTTAACCATAACATACACTAACGCACGGATAGCCGTAGTTAGAACGTTCCCGTGGGTTAGGACGTTTATTCCGAATACCGATCTCTTATATGAACCTAAGGTCGGTTAACTATTATTTAACACATAATTAAGGTTAAGCGGTATCGGAATTAATTACACCACAATAATGAATTACTATAAACTCATTTCATGCTTTATCTTGCAAGGTGGCAACACACAGAAAAACACATTGGCATACAAGCCGGTGTAATCCGGTAGGACACAGGTTGCAAGAAAACCATACCTGTCACCGAAGGTGCACTCTAGTGTGTCATCACATGTTCCTTGGAAATCTTTGAACAACTGGTAACATTATGACTATCTTCATTAATATCGGGGTAATATAATTATTTAACAACTATTGCGCCCATGGTTAACCCCGTTAAGTAGTTTTATAACTTCACATTTTTATTACAACTTTTTCACCACTCAATTATCATTATAACTCACTTAATATATCTTTGACAACCTCATAACATCATTACTTATCAATCCCCATCATTGGGTATCATTTCCTACCCTTAAACAAAGTTTTTTGGTAAAAATTACACTGTGTCCGAACTTGTGTCCGGACATCCAAGGTCGGACACAAGTCGAAGCAATTTCTGGGGAAATTTTCAAAGCGTCCGAACTTGTGTCCGGACATCTAAGGTCGGACACAAGTCGAACAAAAATCTGGAAAAATTTTAAACACGTCCGAACTTGTGTCCGAGCTTCCAAGTTCGGACACAAGTCGAGGCCAAAACTGAAGAAAAACTTACAGGCGTCCGAACTTGTGTCCGGACATCGAAGGTCGGACACAAGTCGAACAAAATAGCCTGGGAAAAATTTTCGAGTGTCCGAACTTCCAAGTTCGGACGGAAGTTCGGACACCACTGAAACTCAGAAAAATTTTAAACGCGACGGGGTATGTCCGAACTTCCAAGTCCGGACGGAAGTTCGGACGTACCCAAAAATTCAGCAATCAGAGGCAAATTCTACCCAGAATTGCACTTCTAATAAACCTACACTAACACCTTGTTTCACAAGCTACAAACAACCATTCTCTTCCACATTAAACATCCTAAATCAACACCTAAATTCTCTCATCCATAAAGCCATCATCAAACACTCATTTCCCAACAAAATTTTGCCATAACCTCCCCATAAACCTTACACATTCATCCTCATCAATTATCATCCTTTTCATTCCTAAACAGCACATAACAATTCCTTAAATTCCATCAACAACAACTTATCAACCATAACTCCATAACCACAATATCAATCTCAAACTTAAAGCATTTGTCTCTTAAGGCCCTCAACTCAACATTAATTCACAACCTCTTCTAACATCAACTAAACACATTACAACATAGTTTTCAATCCATACATTTGGGTTCATTAATTTTTTTACCCATCCCAAACAACTTCAACAATTACAACAAGGTTTAAGGTAGTTTTCTTACCTTAATTTTACAAGTTTCCTCAATCCTCCTCTTGCTCCAAATCTTCTCCAAAAATCGGTTAAGAGGGTATGGAGTTTCCAAACTCCATCCCAACACCCAAGAACACAAAAACATGCTTAATTAATTATCTAAACCCTTGGAATATCTCAATTCACTAAAAGGGCTAGAACACAAAGTTAGGGTTTACCTTTGTAAAGCTTTTAAGAGGGATTTTCACCCTTGAATCAAGAGGGGAAACTTCTCCACCATTGAAGGACCAATTTGGAGCTCAAGAACAAGGAGAAAAACAAGGTGTCAAAAATGGTGAAAAATTGATTACACCAAGAGATGAAGAGGGAATGACTTTTTCTTGGAAATCTTTTCCTTAGAAGGAAGAGGGGACTCCAAGCTTCTCATTGGTGCCATTTTCTCTTCAAATGGGGAAAACCCATGGAGGTCAACTTCACCCTTTTGGAATTTTGAAAAGAGAGGATGATAGAGGAAGATGAGAGGAAGGAGAATATGTGATTTATTTTTGATTTGGAGCTCAAATGGAGCTTGGGGATGAAGAAGAATGGAGGAAGCCATTGTTGGCTAGATGGAGAATTCCATCCGCAGAGAGGGAGGAAGGAGCCGGCTGGGAGAGGAAAGAGAATAGGAAAGAGAGAGGGAAAAAGAAAATAAAGGAGGAGAGAGAGTTGGGTGGGGTATTTGTGCCCCTTTATTATTTTGTCTCTCTCTTGACTTAATTAATTAGCTAACTAGTCATGTGTGGGTGGGCTGTTTACATAATTAAAACCGGCCCACCAATATAAACACGCTGGAGCGTTTTTTGTTTTTTAACAGAAAACGCTCGTTTATTCACCCGGTTTAGCACCATTCACTAACCGGGACCGTTTTCCGGAGTTTTCTCATTCCTTTAATTTTAATGGTTATTATACTCCTATTAATGTTTCATTATTGTTATAAAATCAACTATTATTTTTACGGGGTCATTTAACTGTTTAAAATCACGTTTTCGGGTTTTCTCGAAGAACGTGTTTTAAGATTCTGTTAGCGTTTAAACGCATTATTTGAATCTGTTTTCTTCCGAGATTTTTCCCACATGTTCTTAATGTGTAACTAAGGTATAAAAATATATTTATAACCCTAATGAAGGTTATGTACCTCCTAAAATAATTAAATACACGTTTTCACGTTTTGTGACTTTTACGCATTTTCTTTTTCTTTTTTTTGGTTTTCATTTGTTCACCAATGATCTTAAGGACTTAATTAGCCTTAGAGAATTATAATTACATAATTAATTAACACATTAAGGTTTGGGGTATTTCAGCAACAGACAACCGACACTACAGGTAAGAACATCAACCCAAAACCAAGCCTAACCTTGAATGGAAGAACCGAAGAGATTACTCAATAATGTGAGAAGACCAGATGTAAGTAATAATCTACAAGGAAGGTATTACGACATACAATGAAGACGGATGACATAAAAACTTCCAATAAAAATGGGATGAACTCCCAGAATAATACCATTAACAACACTTTTCATTGAAGAGGTTGATAAACCCCTGAAACAGAATTAGAGAAAACAAATTTAAGCAATGACCTACCTAGGATCAAAGACGTGCAATCACAAAAGAGAGAACCTCAAAAGGACTACACCATAGAGTTGGTATAGTTGAACAGAAAAAGACCCACAAACGATGGTTAGTATTGCTTACCTAACTCATTAACACTCAAGTATGATTAGTCATTAACGGGTGGCATAGTCAACGAAAGTTGAACAAAGTATTGACATGATAACACATGATAGCCAGGGTGAATACCCGACTTAGACACCGGAAGGCAGAGGCCTAATGAAAACAAATTCTTGATTGCTGAAAGATGCAAGTCTATGAGAGCGAAGGTATTGTCACAGACACTATTAACATCGGATTTACCTAAGCGAACTTCCACAGCAGGAAGCGAGTTACAACAACTTATTGTTAAACCCAATAGTACATCCAATGATGTGACCTAACATTGACAGAGTTCAGAGAACAAGAGAATTACGTGGATAACCTACAAATGATTAAGAATACAATAGTGAACCGAACACCGGCAATCACTTGAAACTAATCAAGCATTAAAGGCCTACGAGCCAAGGATGTTAAATACATCAGAGCTCGAGGCGCAGGAAAGCATAAACAGGCTTATCTAGGCCATGAGTGAACTACAACTCATACATACGAGTGGTTATGAAAACCTATACTAAATTGAGGAGGAATTCCCAGAAAAGGGCACCAATGAGAATAGTGAGATGATACAATGACGGAGGTGGAGAACGAATAACTCCTTTTAGGGTGGGGATACTTCTCCTTGTTGTGAGGCCTTGAGTGGGAATAAACCCCTCGAATTGGGCTTTCACTTATTAGAGATAGAATACTACCTACAAATAAACCTGAAATTTGAAGCAATTATCTTCGAGCTAAATGATTACAATCTTACAGTATGATGTGACAACCGCCTTACATTAAACCTGGGGAACTCCCAGTGTGTTTACACCATGAAGGGGATTGAATATAAGACGAGTCGTTGAAGTAAAACGACCAAAGAATCACGCCATCAATGGGTAATATGAGAAAGCTAAAGCTACTTCGGTAGTGGAGGCCATGAGAATAATACCTATCAGGTAGATTAAGTTACAGTGCGAAGCAAAGCAACCACTATATATAAGCCATCAAATATTGACACGAAAGCAATCAGATTTATGAATTAAAAACCGATGTAAGTAAGGTGATGAAATGGGAGATAGATTGTGCAGTAACGCCAGTAGCCTGGGCCATGTGATGAAAGGTTGCACAGGAAGCACACTGCCCATTCCGTAAGGAGCTGGAAGTGCATTCCTAGTGGATCGACTTGAGAAATAAGATAAGAGGCTCTAAGGAAAGAGACCTCAAATTACTAAGGGATCGAGTCTGTACTAAATACAGAAGGAATAATGTAGTTATGAACCCAGTAGATGGATATTCCTTGATTAAGTTCAAGAAGAACGACATGTGCGTTATTATGGAATGATGAAAGAGGAGATCGACAATAGAATACTTCACAAATTAGTTGTAACCAAGCGTGTGATGAGCACTACGAGTATACTTAAACGAGATGTGGGACGACCGCACTCCAAAGGAGCTTGTGGGCCTGATGGACTTATTTATAAGTTAGTCGGGTAAGTAGCAATGTATCAGTAAGGTACCCCATATATATAAACGAGTAGTGTAAGAAACACGAGAAGTAGTCGACTCCGTACGACAGTTAGCGATGCAAATTCACACTAGAACAACAATTTATCGCGGACAATTGAGGAGGAAGAACTCAGTTAAACCAATGAGATTAAAAGAGTCAAAGAACTCATTCCAGGAGGAAACAATTAAGAGTTATGAAGTGCGAGGAGCACTGATTACTAAGTATGAACAGTTCATATGTTTCAAGATGTTCGAGGAAACTGTGAAGAGCAATAAGCACTGAACAGTGGCTCCAGACAATACAGAAATCTCAGACTGAGGGTCAGTTAGTAGGAAACAATTCAGACGCTGGAACACGCAATAACAGCATGAACACCAGATCTCCAGAGAACTGGATAGACAAGCTATAACTCATAAAGACCGTGTATAGATAAAGATACCACGCGTTCATTAAGAGACCTTTATTCCTAAATTATAAGGATACAAAGGAGCTGTAAAACATATTGAAGAGAAAAGGAAGGGCAAACTAAGCCCCAAGATTATCAGAGTCGCGCATCAGAAGCTAGTGGACCATATCTTAAAGGTTTGATATACCTAACAAAAGAGAAGAAGGAATGATGTGTCTCACATCTTCCAGTCGAATAAAATATACGACTTATCTATAAAATACTTTGGAGCCTTAGAGGCTACACTGGAACACAATTGTAAGATTGGTATGAACACCAATAAGAATCCTTGTTACAGAGACTAAGCCATCACGATGGTGAAGACCCTCTAACCCAATCATAATGTGAGATAGACTACAGGGAAGCTAGAAAGCTCCATAACACCTAAACATCTTGAACCTATGTCCAAGGATGATATAATGTTGATTACGTGGGCGTAATCCATTTTAAGGGGGGTAGAGCGCCCAATCGCTTAGCGTATGTTTCACGTATTGAGTACGTACACTACAGTGTGCATAGCACAATACAATTAGTTGTGATGTTTGTTACGTATGTTATATAAAGACATGTATTCATTCTTATGTGGTTATGGTTATTACGCACAATTAAATGCGAATACCAGATGTATTAGAGGACGACCTCGTTAACTTCGGTGCAAGAAATCAGGAAAAGAGGAGTAGAAACTCCAGGGGAATTCAAATCCCTATGATATGTGTTGATATGAGACCAAATATGGTAATGTTATGAGGTATGAATCGGTATGAGACCGATGTAGAACCTAGTAGGAATTAAATTCTCTAAGTAATTGTTGAGAGGTGAATTAAGAATGACTGATGGATTGAGTTCCATAATTTGGAGATGTATTGATTTATGATTGTGACTAGAAGGACTAAAAGATATAAAATGCTACATGAATAATTATTTGGTTGTTTGAAGTTGACGTGGGAGGTAGAACTTGATCTTGGCCAGATCAAGG
The DNA here is from genome assembly GCA_023374045.1 of Limonium bicolor. NCBI lineage: Eukaryota > Viridiplantae > Streptophyta > Magnoliopsida > Caryophyllales > Plumbaginaceae > Limonium > Limonium bicolor. The sequence continues at coordinate 100,374,416 of CM041781.1, read as the reverse complement.
AAAACTGAACACAAATTGGGGTGAAAGGATAGTTCAACACTGATGCTGATCACATCAGGGTCGGATGATTCCTGAAACTCTCTACAAGTGGTCACAATTAACCACGTTAAGAGTAGATGCAGTAGCATAAAGTGGAATTGGAGTTGACATGTATTTTCTTTACTAAGTCTCACTCATGGAACCGAGGACGTATGTGCCCTTGTCTTCGGATTGGTGACATGAGGAGAACAAAATGGTTTAGTATCACTCAGCCCATGAAGGCGTGGACATACGAGCTTTTGTCTTCGGACCGGTTACATGAGGAGTATGCAGCAAAGTATATACAAAGAGTATTTCATTATTAAAACATGCAAAAGACATGTTGTGTGGTAAGTGTGGTAAGTGTGGTGAATATATATGGCAGACCTTATGAGTCATAATGCCTAGACAGATATTGAGTGATCTATATGATCTTTTAGTGTGAAGTTACCTTTGTGTTCTAAGAGATATAGATACATAGGAACTTTGGGGACAAAGTTCTTTTAAGGGGGATAGATTGAAATGCCCCAAACCTTCATATAATAATGAACTATATAATTAGGATATACTAAGGCTAGAACATGTCTTAGAAACATTAGAAGAAGTGTTGAACAACAATTTACACCAAAACATGCTTTAGGAACAATTAGAGCAAAAGGTGTTTTAAAGACCAAATAATTAGGGAACTACCAATAAGTTCCCAAGATATTTCAAATGTGAAATACCTCTAAGAGTAGTAATACGCATTAAGCGGAATTAGCGTTTAAACCGAAAACGCACCTTAGAGCACAAAAATGTGCTTTAAAGAAAAATGTGTTTTAAGAAACCATAGTGATTTCATGACCTCAATAAGGATCAAAAGTGAATTCATAAGTCCTATAATCAAGCTAAGAACATTATGAAATCATTACCAAAGAAAACCAAGCTCAGAAACAACTCAAGACAAAAATATGCCATAAAAACCCCTTAAAGCATATTTTGGATATATTGTCTTAAGAATGAGTCTTGGATGGTTTTAAAGGCTTGATTATATGTGAATGTACTAAAATAAAATAATAAAATTATTTCCAAAGCAAACCAAACTCTAAAAAGAGTTAAGACACAAAAAGGAGCCCGAAAACTCCTTAAAACGTGTTTTTTGCGAATTGTCTTCGAAATTGGTTTTGAGTGGCTAGTTGGCCTTGTATACATACTAAAATACATGTATACTACCTAATATCATATTAGGAATTTAATTAGAAGATTTTACCAAAAAGTTACAAATATAATATTTAATGTGAATAGTAACCTCAAATAGTGCCCATTTAGTCAAATATTGACCAAGAGTGGTCAATGGTCAAAATTGACCATCCTTTGCTGAGTGAAGTCAGCAGATACAAGGGGATAAGAGTCCAGCTTTCTCAATCAATTACATAAAGCAACTAATGAGTCATGACATTACTATTCACATAATTACTTTATATTATAATAACATTACTCTTTAAGACTTCCTTGGTTGCCTTATCATCCTTGTCCCCTGAGTAAATCATTAATCAGACACTTACCTGTCATATGAGAGCTCCCAAATTCATAGCTCCTCCTCTCTTTGAAGAAACAACACAAAAAAACTCCAATGTTCTTAGATTAGTGCCTTAAAGAACACCTTGCCTTGTAGAAATCATAACTTTCTCGTCCTAACTCCAAATAACAAGCTTGATATCTCGTTGGAATCCTCTTTCAAAGATATTTACAACCATAGTTCATGAGCCTCCATATTCTCAGGAAAAACCATGAAGAAGTGCCTTTGATTCTTGAGGTAAAACATTGCCTTCTTGGAAACTCTTCCTTCTTTGATTTTCATCAAGGTCGAGTGCCTAGGGTTACTAACCCTTCTTATTCTTCATCTTATTCTATGATTTTGGAGCCAATTTCTCTAGCAAATTGGTGTCAAAATTTCTAAGGAAAACAAGCTTAATATTAAGCTAAAGGTTAATATACAAGGTAAATCCTATAACTACCTATTTCAAGGTTCTAATTGTTGATCTATATATGATCTAACATATTGTTCATCTTGTTTATTATTGCCGAAATTATAAGTGTGTTAGATTTAATTTTTGACACATTAAATCTTAATATTTTGTAAATCTAAAATTAGATTTATACTCCTTATGATATAAGCTTCAATATAAACTATCATAATATACAAGAAAAATTCATATACTATGAATTTCAATATGGCCAAAAATTAAGGGCTTATTAATGAGTTAGAAAAATTATCTAACTTAGTTAAATTAAAAGAATTAGAGTAATTAAGAGTAATATGTAAAATTTAGGAAGTTTTGGTACCTAAAGGTGAATACTGAAAATTAATGGGGTCAATATGGAATTTTTGAGAGTTTAGATGATGAGAAAATAATTGTAGAATTAAGTTTACAATTTATAAAGAGTTTATAAGTGTTATAAGGATTTATAAGGTTTTTGGTATATTAAAGGTTAATAAAAGATGGTATTTATATACTATAACATTAGATAATAAAATCTGGTGGTTTGGAGATGTTTAAAATTATTTTTGATGTTCAAAATCTGTAGGTAAATTAGTTACGAAAATTATAAATTAATTGGAGTTAAATTGGTTAATAAGTGAAAGAATAGACCACAAGGGTAAAATGGTAATTTTACTGGTCAAACGTGGTCAAACATGGTCAATGACAGTTTATAAAATATCTAGACGAGTTAGAATAAATATTATAGCAAAAGATTAGGTAATAAAATGTTTAAGGAATAAAAAGTTAAGATAAATTAACTTTAGGGGTAATATTGTAAATTTTGGAAAGTTAGGTGGTTTGACCATAAAAGGCTGGTCAAACTTGGGTATGTTTTGGTAATTGACCAAAAATATAGAAGAAATTAATTAAGAGAGACTTTGGAAGAAATTAGAAATAAAAATAACAAGTTTAGAACTTATTATGAGTAAAATAGAAATTAAGAGAAACTATGGGCAAGGAATGTAAATAACACATTTTGATGTGTTTAGAAGGTTAAGGAAATCAAATAAAGAATTTAGAAACAAGTTGTAAAAGAAATAGAGTTAAGACAGGGTTAAACGAGACCCATATATAACTTAAGGTGTAACACCCCAACTACAAACACCATACTTAACAACATTTAGCAGCGGAATTACAACTCAACACTTAAACTCAATCCACGGGCGTTACACGCCGTTAGCCACCCACGTGGCTAACAAGGCTAATACATACATAGTGTACCGGTCTGATGGACAAGATTACCGAGCGCTACGCTTTACATTACCAACCGTTTCCAAACTGAAATACATACATTTACATTACAACTGTACCGAGTCTATACTTTCAGCTACCGATTATCAAACTTCGGTTTTACATCCCTTTCAACTACATAAACAACCTAATAACTATCCAAGTATAAACAGCTACCCCGTCCTACTGTCGAACGGCTGTCAGCTCCATTGTACCTGAAAAGTATGGGGGCCCCCTAAAGGGGGTCAGCACCTTTGCTGGTATGGTAATCGAGCAGCCCGCATACTACCGGGCCACGCACAACTATTTGTCGTCTGAGCATGCGGTTACTTTTATTTAAAACATGCATGAAACTATACACACATAACATGCTTATAAATCACACATCCAATGAATAGGATACAAACATAAGAATAGCACATCACATTGGTTAGATCACATTATTGTGTTCTTTGGCCCTTGAGGGTTCTACCCTAATGGAGGAATTTCTTGCTAGACGACACATTCCCATTTAATCGGGTTATACTTAATTACCCCCTTATATTTGTACGGGGTTGATTTCGGAGATCAACGTACACAACATAACAACATACTTCACATAATAACATGTATACAACTTAATACCGTTCTTCTTAGAGAACGTACACTTTACTTAGGATGTGCCGGAGGAAATATAGGCCCGAGCACACCGTACACATTTACTTCACTTAGATGTGTCGGCCGTGATATAGGACCGATCACACCATACACAATTTCCCCCTAGCTCCAATAATGATGAGTCAGGTAAGCCTTGGTTAAGCGTGTGGGTGGTTGTAATCTAAGGAAGGAAAACAACCACAACATAACAGTATTCCCTCTAGCCCGAGTAATAACGAGGTAGGCAAGCCTTGGTTAAGCTTGTGGATGATTGTAATCCAAGAAGGAAAAAACAACCATAACATAACAGAGTGGGAGTTAATTCAAATATATACATCAACTCCCAAACAACGCGCGCGACCGGAACGACCGGATTCCTCACCCCCCCATAATATATACATATTAGTTAGAAGTTCCTTTTTGGAACTTATCACATACATGCACCATTTGGTGTTACAAGTTTGGTTAATCACACACAAGGGAGGTAACATCCCATTCGACAAACATGGACAACAACATTCGTTAAACAACGATACATTAAACAAAGGCAACACACAACACACATAACCACAATATACAACTAAAGCACGGATAGCCGTAGTTATCACGTTCCCGTGGGTTGGGACGTTCAATCCGGATACCGAACACTTATGTGATCCTAGAGTCGGTTAGTTACGGTTTAACACATAAATAAGGTTAAACGGTATCGGAGTTATTTACGCCACATTAATGAATTACTATAAACTCATTTCATGCTTTGTCTTGCAAGGTGGCAAACACACAGAAAAACAAGTTGGCATACAAGCCGGTGTAACCCGGTAGGACATAGGTTGCAAGAAAACCATACCTTACACCATGGGTTATCTACCTTGTTCCCGAGGATTTACTCCAACGCATCACCTCACGCTCTCCGGGTAGTTTCCGAAACAACTGGTATTTATTATTAAAACGTTTTATTAACAACAAGATCTTACGGTATGTAAACTTCTATTACTCCCGTACTCACCCCGTTATCCCGTTATTTCGGTTTAACTTTGTGTACTTAAACTCACATCTTTCTCACATCAAGCTAACACTTGTTTACACTTTCTAAGACCTTTACATGTCACCAAACAAGGCCTAAACATCATCTAAAACCATTACCATTCAATCCCCCATCATTAGAAGGCTTAAAACAAAAATTTTGTTCTTCGCTGGTATGGACCGCCCCAGGGGGCGGTCCACAACAGAAGCTACCCGTTTTTTTTGTTTTCTCCTCTTCTCTGCACTGGACCTCCCCACAGGGGTGGTCCCTAGGGGCGGTCCAGAACAGACCCCATTTTAAAAAACATTTTTCTACACATTCTGAACTCCAAATTCATCCAAATTTTTTTCCACTTATTCCACAATCTTTCCACATGTTTCCTACATGTTTAAACACCTTAAAACATGCATTAAACCTCTCCAAATCATTGGTTAAGCTCTTGCTCCAATTCTTGCTCAATTTTCAACAAAATTTTATTCCCTCTTCCACATTATGCTCACTTGTGCATTTCTAGCTTCTTCTTGCTAGTGTCTACCTCCTACCAAACCACCACATGACCATTCCAACTCATCCCTAGACCTTTGCACTTCTAGAACCCAAGTCCAACTTCATTTCCAAGATTACAAGCACTAACTCTTTTTCTTGAAATATCAATGCTTTACAACACTCATTTGCTACAGATTTTATACACTCACATATCCATTCTCCATGTACCATTATAAGGCTATTAAACCACTCTACTCAACACTACAAACACCTAAGTCCTCCCATTCACCAAGCCATCATCAAAACACTCATTTCCTACCAAAATTTTGCCATTACCTCCCCTTAATTTTAACATGTTCCCACGCATTACTTAGCTCACCAAAGCACTCCAACCATCAACTCATTCAAGGCACTATCCCACACATCAATTCCATCATTTTAACAACGATCACCTCAATGTACATAACTTTAAAAGCTTGGCTCTTAGGCCCTTAAACAACATTAAATTTAAACACTGAATTTCCTCATAATAATAGCAACACCTACACTACACTCAACATTTATAATTGCACCAAAACAACAAAATTTCCTTAAAACACCACATAAGCTTAAGGTGAGTTATTTATCTTGGATTTTCTTCCAAAACACTCTCATCCCAAGTTCTACAATAATCAAATAAGCATTAAGGTGAGTTTGTTACCTTAATTTCACAAATTCTCCTTTCCTTTACCAATCTTCACCTTCTCTCTCTCTCTTGCCCAAATCGGCCAAATGGGGGATGGAGTTGTCAAGCTCCATCCCAACACCCAAATTACACAAAAAGGGTATAATTACACTTCTAAGCCTTTGGAATACATTAATTAAATGAAAGACTTAAATTGTCATGAGTTAGGGTTTACCTTAAGAGGGGTTCTCACCCTTGAATCAAGAAGGGGATTATTCCACCATTGGAGGGTTGAATTGAAGCTCAAGGTCAAGAAGAAAACAAGGTATAAGAGATGGTAAAAATCGGCCAGCACTACAAGATGGAGAAAAATGAGGTTTTTCTTGGAGATTTTTACCTTAGGAGAGAGAGGAGACTCCAAGCTTTAAGAATATGCCATTTTCTCTTCAAATGGGAAAAACCCATGGAGGTCAACTTCATCCTTTTGGAATTTTGAAAAGAGAGAATGGTAGAGGAGGATGAGAGGAGTCCAAATATGTGATTTTTTGCATTTGGAGTTTGGAGTTGGCTAGAGCAAGGAAGAGAATGAAGAGAAGCCATGGAAGGAGGGGGGAGAACTTCAATCAGCTGCAACCAGAGGGGAGGAGAAAAACAATCGCAAGGAAGAAGGGAAAAGGAGGAAAGAGAAGAGGGAAAAAGAAATAAAGGAGGAGAGAGAGTGTGGGTGGGGGTATAAGTTACTTTTTGTTTTATTGCTTTTTGACTTATTTAACTAGCTAACTAGTCAAGAGTGTGAGAGAGCTAGTTAATATATTAAAACCGGCCCCCTTACAGTAACACATGCTGGAGTGTTTTTCGTTTTTTTACAGAAACGCTCGTTTATTTACCCGGTTTAACACTATTCACTAACCGGGCCCGTTTTCCGAGATTTTCTTGTTTAATTTATTTTAATAGCTCTTGGGCTTCCATTACTGTTTAATTATAGTTATATAATCAACTATAATATTTACGGGGTCGTTTAACTGTTTAAAGTCGCGTTTTCGGGTTTTCTCGAAAAACACGCTTTAGGACTCCGTTAGCGTTTTAACGCATTATTTGGATCCGTTTTCTTCTAGAATTTTTTCCACATGTTCTTAGTGTGTAATCAGGGTATAAAAATATATTTATAACCCTAGTGAAGGTTATATACCCCTAAAATAATTAAATACGCGTTTTCACGTTTTGTGACTTTTACGCATTTTCTTTTTCTTTTTGGTTTTTTTTTATTTCTTCACCAATGATCTTAAGGACTTAATTAGTCTTAGAAAATCATAATTACATAATTAATTAAAATATTAAGGTTTGGGGTATTTCATAAGGTATACGAGGGGTATACCCGTAATTTAATAATTAAAGGTGAAATCAATACTTAAAGTATTTTAAAGAAAATACAAGTTCTATTGGAAAAAAAGAAATAAATACGTATGATACTCCATATCATACGGACGTATACGAAAAATGTTGGTATACATGAATAGTACTCGTATACGTGAATAGTATACGTATACATGAATAGTAAATACGTATACATGAATAGTAAAATACGTATACATGAATAGTAAAATACGTATATGTGAATAGTAAAATATGGTGAATAGTAGAATACGAGACCGTATAAATGAATAGTGGAATACGAGACCGTATAAATGAATAGTGAAATACAGATGAATAGTGAAAAATACAAAAACCTAGTACAAGGTCCGTATAAATCTAAAGTTGCTAATTGTGCAACTAAATAACTGCTAACGACGTTAGTATGTTAATGAATTAGAATTGAGCTTGAAAACGCTCCTAAATGAACGAACCCGTTTAACGGTAAACTATTATACCCGGGTTAACCTAGGAGGAGGTTTAAGTTGAAAAGAGAACCAAGTTAGTTCTAAGACACAGGATACTAATACTAGTTCTGGTTACAGATCTAGATAGTCGGAGGCGTTCGACGGATTAAGCGAACGTGGTATTACGAGCTAGCCAATCTCCGGTGTACGGTATGGGATTCTTGTAGCTTGTTTGCTAACGGGGTCTACCTCGGTTTGTGTGCTATGTGTTATTGTGATACGACCAAACAAGATTAAGCATGAAACCGATTTACTGTATTGTTATTGTGTGTCCATTGCACACTAACACGACTTGATTCAGAGCTTGTTCATTAACTATGTTTAGTAACAATTGTATAAGGTTATAAATACTCCCCGTTGTTAGTTGGTTAATACCGAGAGAGGTTTAACTAACAAATTGTCATTGTGACTTCATCTAACTGGAACTTGGGGGGAGAGGAATCCGGGACTGACTCCGGTCATGCATGTTTAGGTTAGGAGGTCGGCATCTGTATCAGATTTGTCTTCCGCATATGGCTCATCTACGACTTGTCGCCTAGGGTCGACAAACAGACCCGACCATCTCGAGTGAACAGTTCAAGGTGGGAGGCAAATTCAGGAGGCGCGGGAGGGTCAAGCCTACACCCCTCATAACTTAAGAATTAATGTTTATTAACCCAATGGAGCTAATAACTCATTGGCTAGGGTTACCTTGACCTGACAAAAATAAACAATTCAGTTAGGGAACAACCAGTTCTTTTAAGAGAACGGTTGACACTTATAAGGTATGGTCAAACACGAGAACTAAACAATTCTCAGGCCTCAAGAGTTAGCAATCTAACTTAGTCATTAATGGGCGTCCATTACGACGTTCGATTTATTTGAGCTATGAATGTTTCACATAAATATGTTGTTTGTTATCATACTTCTTATTATTATTTGTATGAATAATCAACTGCATGTATACGACAAGTAGTCATGTGTAGCCCTGTTAGCTTGTGGGCTGCACGTTTTCTGTACCAGCCATGTGTTGAGCCTCTTGGGGCCTGTGATTTAAACTTTGCAGGTTGGTGCCAGACGAGGACTCAACCTGAGAGTAGGAACGGGTAGAGTACTTCGGGTTGCTTTTACATTTGTTACACGAGTTGTGCATGTACACTCGTTTAGTAATTGATGAGATGTTAGTATGATGTATTAGGATATGGGATACTCGGTATAAGTTGTGGTTTATGAATTATATTGTATAGATGCTCGAGTAATTATCCGGTTAGTCAGACCGTGACTTGTAAGAGAATAGGCCTAGTTAGTCACGTGGGTGACTAACGGCGGTAACACCAATTTAGTAGAACTTTTCCGCTGCGTTGTTAATGAATGAGATGGACTTAGGGCGATGATCATTGTATTTGGAGTTGGGGTGTTACATTACACCTTGGATCTAAAGCCACTCCGCTTCCTCGATACTCATCCTACAAAATGAAATATGGTGCCCCAAAGGGGCTCAGCAACCCTTGCCTGGTATAATTAACGTGCAGCCCGTCGGCTACCGGGATACACGCAACCAATAATCATGATAACATGGCATTCATTTAACATTCATCATACTTAAGCACAGCAACAAACATTGCACATCGACAACAACACATAACATAACGGAACATTTCACTTTAGGAAATGAACCAACATTAGTTAGTCAACTTGGTAAGCCTAGAGAATGGTCTCACTCTCATGTTAAGCTCTCTACATAACTCGTTACCGTTCTGTTTGTCGAAGGAATAACTTAACCCAAAGATGTGTGATATAGTGATCCAAACACACCGTACATATAATCCCCCTGGTCCGATCAATAGTCAGATAGGTAAGCCTTGGTTAAGTTATGGGTGATTGTAATCCAAGAAGGAAAAGCAACCATAACATAAAGAGGGTCGAATCTGATTCAGAGATCGACTCCCGTACATACACGCGTGACCGGAATGACCAGATTCCTCACCCCCCGATTATACTCTTGTTAGTAGTCCCATTGTTGGAACTTAACACAATAAATCACAAGTAAGTGCTTAGGCCCAGTTAGGCACACAAGGGAGATGGGATACACTTCATTAACACAAACCACAACTAACTCATACATAGCCGTAGTTAGAACGTTCATTAAGTTGAAACGTTAAACCGAGTACCGCTTTCTTACGTATCCTAGTTTGGTTAACTAACGGGTTAGTACGTATTCAAGGTTGACGGTACTGGTACACACACGCCATAATAATAACAATGACTGTAAACTCATTTCATGATTTAAGTCTTACAAAGTTATAAACATTCTGAAAACCAACAAACACACAAGCCGGTGTAAACCGGTAGCAAACAGACTGCAAGAAAACCATACCTTGGTCCCTGCTGCGTTTGAGTTCCACCGAATGCAACTCCTATACATAATTAATAACGTAGGTTAATTACCTTATTTAACTTCTAATTTACTAAGTGTTTTATATGATTACATAACATGTTTTTACACTTAAACTCACACTTGATTATCCTCGATATACCCACTAGGGTTTACTACATATGCCACAATTCTTTCTGTTTTTTTATAAGTATGGGCCGACCGACCCACCCACCGACCGACCCAACCCCTTGGGTCGGTCCATTCCAGAAACATTCTGGTTCACCGTCTTTTGCCCGACCGACCCAAAACCCTCTGGGTCAGTCCGTTCTAGAACCTTACCCGCTGCCTTATTACAGACCGACCGACCCAGCCAGGGTCGGTCCCCTGGGTCGGTCGACTTTAGAACTTTCTCAAAATTTGGCTAATCTTCTCCAAACTTCTCCTCAAGTTTCCTAATAGGTCCTTACATCATTAGGCACTCTTAAACCTACATAAATCATCCACTAAACTCATTTTCTAACTCACTTCTAAACTCCTCAAGCACTTACTCAATTTCTTACAAAACACCTAACACTTATTACATTTTTCCTTACACATTCAACATGTAGTTTTGCCTAAGGCTTCAACTAACCAAAGTATTATCTCACCACCACTACAACTACACCAAAAGCATTATTTCTCAACAACATCTCCCTTACACAAACTTCATAAGATTTTCCCACAAGCTCATACTTAATCCTTTACAAGACATTACTCTTCTCTTGTTTTCCGAAATTTGCATAAGTTCTAACCACACTCCCACCACGACTTTGATGTATCTAAAATCACCCTTTGGTCTCTAAACTTCTATGAACAATGCCTAAGTCATTCTAATACTTAAGAATATCTTAATTTCCCTTTCTTTCACCAAATCAACCCTTAACAATTCCTAGTACAACCTAGGTCACCAATTCCATTTAAACACCTAAAACTTCTCTATTCACTCACCAAGTTTTGACATAGTTTCACTAACACTTTTTTACACCAACACACATAGTTTTTCACCTTTAAACAATCAAGAACATTCATCCACACAAGAAATGTTCTTTACACACAACTAAACCTTAAACTACACTACATCACAATATAGTGCATAAACTTAAATTGCTTGGCACTTAGGCCCTTAAATTGTATTAATCTTAAACACTGAATTTATATATTAAATGCCTTTGACCTGCAAAATACACACAACATCACATATGCCCTTAATAACCTCCTTGTGGGTATTTACTAACTCATTTTCCCATTGGCTCCTTAGGTAGTTTATTAAGCAAATATAGCTCAATTTCCTAAGGCACAAAAACTACATTAAGTTAGGTTATTTACCTCTTTTCTTCAAGATTTATTTCTTGTTTTCTTGGCTTGAAAATCGGCAAGGAACTTGATCACTTGTCAATCTTCTAACCAACACACATATAAGGGTAATGAGCACTAAGTTCTATACTCAAACTCATGAATAAACTCTAGGTTTATATAAGTGTTTTAAACACTAAAATGGAAATTTACCTTAGAATTGAATGAGAGTTGGATTAAGTAGCAAGAGAGGACTCCTCCTAGTCCTTTGAAGTTTGAATCAAGCTAAGGAAAGAGCAAGAGAAAGCACCATCAAGAGGTGATTCTTGGTCATGAACAAAAATGAGAGGAAATGTAAATTTTCTTGGGTTTTCCTTACCTTAAAGCAATGGAGAGTAACAAGGTGTGAAAAGATGAGTTCTTGCACCTTCAATGGTGAATCTCCATGGCACCGAAATGGAGCTCTTGAAGGTTTGAAAAGATAAGATTGTAGAGCTTGGTCTAACTAGAAGAATGGTGGTCTTGAAATTGAATTTGGAGTATGAAGCTAGGAGTTACAAGGATTTAAAGATGGAGAATGGTGATGGTGCTGTAGCAAAACCGATGGATAAGGGAGGATGAGGTTGGAGACGGTGGGAAACAAGAGGGAAAGAAGAGAATGAGGTGAGAGGTTTTAATTTGGAAGATATTTATGCATAAAGCAAATAGTTAACTTACTTATTTATTCTTTCCTCCTTAACAACTAGCTAAGTGTGGTAACTCAAACTTAAAAACCGGCCCCCTTATCCTCCTTGGGCTATTTTATGGCTTTGTTGACCATTTAATTAGCTTATGTTGACTTATGACTTAAACTAGCACTATTTGAGCACTATTCACAAATTAGTGCACATATTTGTGAAATTTTTGATTTCCCATTGATTTAGACTTCATAATGTGATACTAAGTAGTAAACATGTTGATTAAAGAGTAATGATGGGCATTTAGCCACTCAAAACCCATTTCCAAGAATTTTTCAAAAATGTGCTTTAAGACTCCTTAAAGCACATTTTGTGTTTTAACTTGTTTTCAAGCTTGGTTTTCTTTAGTAATTGGTTTAACATGTCCATTAGCATGTTAATAAAGTCTTGGTAAGCTCTTTGAGTCTTATCCAAGATTATCCCACGCTTAGAGTATGTTTTTGCTCTAATTGCCTTTATGGTACTTTATTGTGTTTTCTATGGTTTAAATTGTTCACTAATGTTTCCAAGACACTTTTTAGCCTTAATATACCATAGTTTAATATTGGAAAAATTACACTACCCACCCATAAGGTATTGAAGATTTACACTGCCCACCCACGACATTTAGAATTTAACTTTGCCCACCCATTAGATTATACCGAATTAACTTTTGTCATCCTTTTTCTTATTTTTCCGTCCTTGTCTGTCTAAGTTGACTAACCCACTTATGTTGACCAAACTAAAAGGAATGAAGTTATCTAGCCTTTCATTTCCCAAACCTCGTTCGTGAGAAATCTCCCTTGCTCTTATGAAAACGCATGACCCAACATCTTTGTAAGAATTTAGTTTTTGATTTTACGACAACCTCTCACTAATTTAGGTACTGATTTGATTGTTTAATTTTTGATTCTCGTCACACTTGTCCAGCTCCCTTCTCTGTACAAATTAGCAAGTCTACTCTTTTATTTAGGGTTTAGAATGGGAGAAGAACCATTCTCTGTATGATTTCGCATGTCTACTCTCTAATTTAGAGTTTCAAATAGGGGAAGAATCCTTTCCTTAATCGTTTGCATGTGACTATCTATCATTTAGGGTTGAATTTGGGATGAAATTTCCCAAACTTGTGCACTACTGTTGCACTATTGTGCATTGGTTTCTCTGTTGTGCTACATCAGACGTGTTCCTCCCGTACCATTTAAGTTGATGATTTTGTGTTTAAATTGCACCCAATTTCAATTATATTTTAATGAAATTTTAGGGTGACCAGTTGCACTTGTTTCTTGCCATTATTCCCCCGATTTGGGAACTACGGTTTGCAACCAATTACCCTACTGTGTTGCCTCTATTTAAAATCTGATGCGAATTAACCTTTTTGCTGATGGAAGGTGCATACCGGGATGCACTTACTGATTGTTTTAATAGTGCATTGTCATTGCTAATGGATTTGTTTCTGATGTGTTACTGTTTTTAACATGTTTCATGATGAACTACGAACCTGGGGTTAATTCTTATGACTTTCTCTTGTAACATTTTACGATTATTTTTGATATTGCTACCTCTAAATGGTCTTTTTGTACTTGGTTATGACTTTGTATATATGTATTTGTCTGTGTAGAAGCAAATGTGAACAAATTTGGTAGTAGTGTTCAATCCAAGTTGAGCGAATTAAAGAATTTGAATGTTTGTCTTTTGACCAACATGGAAATGGATCAACTGAAGTTAAGATTGGATTAGCTGTAGTGAAATTCTGTACTGTTTGTATTCTCTATAATATCATGAGCGATGTTTTAGTTTGGATTGCAATTGTGTAATTATTGGGTGCCATTATGTATGGGATAAGATGGCATGCTCTGTTATTATCAGAGTTTAGTGACAGTTATCTATCTTGTGACAGTATAATGCAACTACTATATAAATCTTGTTTCAATACTGTTTTTTACATTGCCAGCTCAAATAAATTGAGTGTTGTTGAAATACCCCGTAATTAAAAATAGTGATTAATTAGGCTAATAAAAATTTTAGAAGCTTAATTAAGTATAAATAAATATTAGGGAACAAATCCCGAAGAAAACGGATCCTTAAAATGGATTAAAAACACTAACGAGCATTAAAGTGCGTTTTTCGAGGAAACCGGGAAAACGTGACTTTAAGCGGGTCAAATAGACTCGTAACAATTTTAGGCAACTAAATAGTCATTAATAAATATTAGTGAAGCCTTAGAACCAATAAAATCAATAAAACGAGAAAATAGTAAAAACTGTCAAAAACGGGAAGTTGTGGGGTGAGAGTGTAATTAAAATAAGTTAGTGTGTCCACTTTGAAAATAAAAATGTAAGTGAGTGTGTGTGTGCTGTATGGGCCGAACTGCCCTCTCTCACACCCCTCTCTTAATTCCCTCCTTATGTGCTAACAAACAAAACAAATAAAAAGCAAAAAGTAATCTCTCTCCTCCCTCACAACCCTCCCTCACGTTTTATTTTCTGCCCAGCACTCTCTTCTTCCTCTCTGCTCTTCGATGGCGATTTGAAGAACCCACATACAGAGCCTCTTCTTCCTCACTTTTGAAACCTCAAACCACCACCAAATGCTACAAAAAACATACCGTTGAATTCGTATCGTCAAGGAGATCATTCTCCACCCTTCAAAAATCTAAAACCACCAACTTTAGTTTTGAGGGTATTATCGGTTGAGAGCTTCAAGAGCACCATTTCAAGTTTTACATCCTTCTCCATGTTCTAAGGTAAGAAAAATACCAAAGCCTCATTCTTTTCCATTTTTCCTTGCAAAAAAACCAAACTCACGTGAACACCATTGTGTTTCCTCACCCAGCCGGTTGGTGTTCCTTCTTGAGAGCTGAAGCACTATCATTTGTTTACCCAAAAACAACATTAGAAGCTCAAGGTAAGAGTTCCTAAGAGTTTAAATCAGTTCTCATAAGTTAGGGTTTAAAAACCTACGTAGAAAATTTATTAGTTGGGTGTGTAAGTGTGTGCCTTGTTACATGGTGTAGCTTGGTTTAAATAAATCAAGAAAACAAAGAAGGAAGGAGGAGCAAGAAAGGAGAAGAAGGAGAGAAAGGAAAAGAATCAAGAAAACCAAAGGTAATGAGAAGCCTCTGTATAATTTTAATGTTTGTGTATGTGTAGGTATATTGTTTTAGCAATGAACTAACCCACTGTAACCGTATGAAAAGAATGGGGACATTAATGTGAATGGTAGTTGTAGTTTGAAGTTTTTGAAAACAAGAAAATAATAAGCTAGGTGTAAATGTTGAGTGTACAGGAGGTATTAGAAATATATGTGAGAATAATGTATATGTTGAACAAATTGTGAATATGTTGAGTGTGCAAAATTATGTGGTGAGAACACTTAGAAATGTGGGGAACCTCTGTCAAAATTTGGTTAGGAATTTATACACTTATGTGCTGTTAGAAAAGGAAGAAACAGAAGAGAGTTGCAGTGAAGGAAAGAATAAGGTTTTTCACATTGTTTTGTAACAGGAAGGAAGAGTGTAGTTGAGTGGAGTTGTAAATGGTAAAACGTGAGTTGTCAAACTAAGTTAGGATAGTTTGAGAGTCAATTTAGTGAGTGGGAAGAAGAGAAGGAAGGTCTGTAGCATTTCTATAAGAAGTAGAAATTGTAACAGAGGAGAAACTTACAGTGAAATGAGTTTATGTAACAGATTTTTATAGGATTGGTTTAGGCTAGTTTAAAATGCTTAAACAAAGTTAAAACATGCTAGATTATATGTAGAAATATTAGGGAAGAGATTGGTAGAAGTTTGGAACTTAAACAAACTCAAAAACTTACATATATTGCAATACTGTAACTAGTTCGGGTTTGCAAACCAGAACACAAACCCGGACTAGCATAAAAAAATGACAGAAAGTTTTACAAAGGGATGGTCCGGGTTTACAAACCAAGACACTAACCCGGACCACCCCAAAAACATACCCGTAACATACCAAGACAAGTTGTCCGGGTTTGCAAAGTAGCACACAAACCCGGACGATGTCAAAAACTCACCCGTAACATTTCCAAACAGGTGGTCCGGGTTTGTATATAGGGATGTAAACCCGGACCATGCATTTATTTCACCCGTATGTTATTCCAGCGAGTTGGTCCGGGTTTGTAAACCCGGACACCAACCCGGACCAACACAAATTTCATACAGAATGTGTTTTAATGCTTAGGTAAGGATGGGTAATGATGGGTAATGATATTATAAGATGATTAAGACATAATTAATGATGTTTAAAGGTCATTAAGGTCATAAACAAGTTTTGAAAATAATTTTAAATAAGTAACCTAAGTATATGTATTTGAACAATAATGAATTAGTAAGTATAAACTAGGAAATGTTAGTAAAGTAATTATTAAGGTAAAGTAAGGGTAATTAACCACCCAATTGCATGTATATGATAGGACCTTGATTGTGAACACCGGAGGAACGTCGGATACAAGTACAACGGTGAACGGTATGAATTCCTCATGCCCCGTATGCTATCTTGGTTACTCTAATTTGTGTGTTGTGTGCTAATTGATCACCAAATAAGATAAATGCACGAATCGGAGTTACTATGCATACTTGTGGATATGTAGTGTTGTATGTTGTGTATATTTTCTTTAATTCTCAGTTTGTATAATTCATGAAATGTATGGATGGATATGAATGTGTGTATGTATGTTGTATTATAATGTGACCGATTGTGATTGTGCTTGGACTTCTAACTTATTCCTAACAAGCTAACCAATCTAACTTAAATTGGTAATTAAATTGGAATGAGTAGAAGTCCGATATAGTTTCGGCCACGCGTGAGGATGCGGAGTCACGAGAGGTTGGCTCCAATTCTGACTCTTAAACTGGTCCGCGGCCCAAATCCCTTAAGTGGGTAGCATCCCGGATTGGTGAGTCAAGTAAATCCCGGTGGTGGGACGGTGTAGTCCCCGGGCCGGAGGTCATACCGACTTAACTTGAGTATGAGTAAGTAAGTAAGAATGAGTAAGTAAAGTGAATGTAAGTAAGTAAGTGTAAGTAAGAGTAAGTAATGTGAAATGAGTAAAAGAGTAAATAGCATTCCGATTAACCCGGATGCGTAATTTGGCTAACCCTTGTGAAGGTAAGAATGGTGTATACTATCGTATTGTTGCCTTGGATTGTGTATTGTATATTGCATGTATGTTGTATGTAAAGCATGTATGTATGAAATTAATGAACCCCATGTTTAGTGGACGTCAAATAGTCGGCGTGCCCTAGCTAGCACGCGGAGTTCATGCGCAGCTTTTGCTGAGCCCCTTGGGGCGATGCTTTTACTACACACAGGTACTCGAGAAGGATGAAGAGGACGAAGAGTTTTAGTTTGATTTCTTTTTGGATTGTAAACATTGAATTATGAATGGTGTACTAAGTAGTACACGGCTGTAACCTTTTGATTAGCCGGTGTACCATGGGGTACACCTTTTTGGATTTTGATAGGATGAGATTGGGTATAGATGAGTAGTCGGTAGAAACTCATTCTTTTGGCAAACTTGGAAGGTTGTAAATGATTATACTTTGAATACTCGGTAATCCGTTAATGTAGGCGAAGGGTATTTTGTGTTCAGTAAGTAATGTTTAAGTAGCTTGGTATACTATGATCATCAGACCGTCACTGTAAGTAGTAATAGCCTAGCTAGCCGTACGGGCGGTTAGCAGTGTTGTATCACCCGCCGTAGTAGTAGTACTTCCGCTGCGAGTAACTTTGACTATTGGGATGATTGGACGGTAAGTATAGGATTAGCGGTAGGGGTGTTACAGTTGTGGCTGCTTAATGTATGTTTATATACTGTAACAATACAAATCTGCAATGAGTAATGTTGTAACAGCAATATTATAGTTGTATCAACAATTATGGGATCGATTCAGCACTAATTACCGCTATAAAAAACAGTCTCACTGCTATAACAACACCATATCTTGTCTATAATGTGTGTTTGACAGGTGAAGTGAATAATAACCCATTGCTGATCTGAAATGGTTTTATTCATATTAGAAGCATTATGATCAATGCTGCAATGAAGTTCTAATTTGTTTATATCGATGAAAAGAAAAATCACTGTAGTAAATACTACAATATGTGACTACATGATCTGTAGAAAACACTTGTACTGCAAATGTGGTTGGCACACAAAAACCATTGGGGCAATCTTTGGCGCAAAAAAGACCACTGGTACAATCAGTTGGTATAAAAAATGTCAACATCCAAAAAGAAAGAGAACAACTTGACCCATTTTTTGCAAAAAAATAATAATAGAAATTTCTATTTGCATTCATTGCTCTCAAGAAAATGATTCCTTCTGTCATGAAAAACAGGTAGTGATCAGCCAAGATTACTGTTGCAGTGTAGTTATAATTTGTTTATATTCATCAATAAATATCACTTTTGTAATGTCATTGTTGCATCACTAGTTTAACAGCAAGATAATATCACTCTGAAGATAATACAACTCATAAAAAAGGCAATATCACTCCATTAACAGCAAGATAATATCATTGCAAAGAAAATTCAACTCAAAACAAGGTAATATCACTGCTGTAACAATAAGACAATATCATTGTCACAATCAGTGTACATCACTAGAAACTACGTGTTGTAGTAGTACACTTACGAACAATTACATGGAAGAGTTTTTCCCAAATTGAAACCTTAAATCAGAGTGCGCATGTGAAATCATACTAAGAAGGGTTCTTCCCCAATTTCAAACCCTAATAGGAGAGCATATGTGCGAATTCGTACAGAGAAGGGGGTTGGACAAGTGCGATCAGAACCAAAAACTAAGAATCAAAATTCGTCAGGGGCTATTGCAGAATCGAAACTAGGGCTAGTAAACATAAGCCTTGTTTGCTCACAGAAATAGGTTAGTCAACTTAGACAGGCAGAAACGGAAAAATAAGAAAAAGGATGACGGAAGTAAAATCTATAAAACCTAATGGATGGGCAGTGTTAAATTGTAAACGTCATAGGTGGGCAGTGTAAATCTCTATAACTACATGGGTGAGCAGTGTAATTTTTCCTTTAATATTTAACAACATATCAAGGTTTGGGGTATTTCAATTTCCCTAAAAATTAGAGTAATATAGTTTGGAGTATGAATCTGTAGAATGATACTTCCTCCGTTCAACAATATCTATCATTTTAGAAACTTGCACACTTATTAAGAAAAGTACAAAAAATGACACATGTACCCCTACATTTTACTTTTTCATTTAGATAATAATTATTTTTGTGTTGAATAATATGGTTAAAGGTGAGAAAAAGTGTCAAAAAATTAGAATACCATATATTTTTAAATAAAAATGACATTTTAAAATGACAGATATTAATTAATGGAGGGAATATTAGTTTTCTAAGTTTGAAAGTGCAAGTTTGATATAAAAAAAAGAGATCAATAAATCCCGATTGTCGTCTTGCTTGGAGAGCGCGACTTAGCTAGTAGCAAAACTAAGCAGATCATAAAAGTAAGTATCGATACGCGTCGTATCAGCATCAGTATTCTCTCGAGTCTTGATCCAACCATCCAACCCAACCGGCCGGCAGCCAAGGAGCAGCTTTCTTCGAGCGGCAAATTGAACACATGAGAAACCCCTTCCTCTTTATCTGATTCTTCCATTATTCTTCTTTTCTCCTGAATCGACGCTTGCAAGTATCAAATTGCCGCTCGAACTTGACAATATCCTTCTACATCTGTTTCTGTCTATTTTTCCTCTCCTCCTTCGATCTTCTCTTCCTTAGCTACTCCATATCTCCTCGTTTGATGTCCTAGGATTAGGTTGAGGCGGGAGTGCTCGCTTTTCGTTCTTTGCGGTCGTTGTGACCCCAGAAAAATGAAAAAGAAACGACCTATCTGGGACTCTCCCGTTCTCCGCTTGTAAATCTTCTTCCACATAAACCTCAAGTGAAGGGAAGGGTTGGGGAAAGAAAAGCAGGAAGAAGCTCAATCGCAGAGTTATTTCTGTTTTTTTTTTTCCGCTTTTTACCCACCTTCTGTCCATGTTTGCTTGAAATTGATTGCATTGCAACCGTCTGAGGATTTTGTCAATTGGCGCGGAGCTCGCCTTCTGGGTAAGGAGGGTAGTTGAACGGCTCTATTCGGTTAAGTTTTCCATGTGATCTAAAACCCTAGCTTGGGTGATTTGGTCTCAGGCTGGTCGAATCAATATAGGGTTTTATGCCTTTTCTGTTCTTTTGTCGAGTGGATTTGTGAATATGGTTCGAGTGTGAGGAGTTACATTGAACTTTTCAGATGGTTTAAAATTTTTAAAAAATTCATTGATGATCTTTGCCAACGCATTTTTAGTGAAGTTGTTTATGTTCATCATTCTGCTTATCTCCGTGGGTCGCTATTCTAATGAAAACATAACGAGTAACCCTCGTCTTTCCCAATTGATAGGGAGTAGTTGAATTCTGATGTCGTGGTGTTAATTACTAGTTTCTGAGCACCGATAGGTCTATGTATGACTACGTGGGTAAAAGCGATGTATATGAGTTCATATTCAAGCGGTATTAGGCACTGTCACGTGTAGAATATTTTCTTCCAAAAAGTTCAAATATCATATTCTTTGTATATTTAGTAACCGTGATAGTTGTCTAAGTTGTACTTTATGTCCATTCACTGGGAATCTAAACTTCCTTCATGCTACAGACGGTGGTGCTTTGATTTTTCTCCTAGTTGGTTGCTGTCAAGCAGCTAAGATAGACAATGTCTCATATGCAAGGAGCTTCTAGACATAGCTGTAATCTTCTTACTGTAGGATGTAGTGGTGTGTTTGAAGATAAACAAAGACAAGATTTACAAGAGGATCGGTTAAGATATCCCTTTCCTGGGCTTACATCATGTGGTCGTATGGAGGTACAATGGTCTACATTTCCCTGCTCAGAATTGAGATGCAACTGAATCCTCATAAGTTTGAACTGGAATATGAATTTCATTTTTGGTGCTTTTGTTATGTTCTTATAGCAGGTTCAAACTCTAACTAGTCCCAGCTTAGATGAGTTTTCTAGGAAGCTTGAGGCTTACCGTCCTCGTTTTGTGTACTTAAAAGGACAGGAGCTTTCAGATGAAAATATTGGCTCTCTCAGCTGGGGTGACAGTGACCTATCCACACCCGAATTAGTAGCTGGTGCTTTTGGTTCCGTATTGCCTTCCATGGTATGCATTTTTTAATCATGACATTTTTTTCTTTATTGGCTTTCATGACATGCTTATTTAAATGCAGTTGACTAGATTTGTAGACTTTTATCTGCAATGTTTAATGCGCTTTGTAATTCCTACTTGCAATGTAACTTCATCAGATATGAAAATGTGCTTTGACTGACTTATCATTATTGTATGTGAATTTGGAGGTCTACGTGGAGACTCCACATGGTGAAGAGGTTGCGAAGGCTATTCATGCTAAGGTATTAAGTTAGTTTACTTTTTCTTGATTTGTGATATCAGTTTGACTTGAGATATTTAAATAAACTTGTTTTCAGGAGAGAAGTGCAGTAGTTATTTTTATTGGGCATTATTCTAATACAATCATTTCTGTTTGTGCTTTTCTTATATTTTCTTATTTTAAAAATCTCAATGCAGGGTGTTCCGTATGTCATTTTTTGGAAGAGTTCGTTTTCCTGTTATGCGGCGTCTCATTTTCGTCATGCATTATTTTCAGTCATTCAAAGGTAGTAGTGCTTTTTCTTCTGGGACTTTGTTGGTTGAGCCAATTTATATGCTTGCTTTCCCCCTTCCTCATGGTGAATCAGCTCCTTTGAGCGAATAATGATGACATTTCAATGTACATATGCTTATAATGAACAGGATTTTACAGTGGATTGCACACGTTAACACTCTTATTATTGCAGTTCATCTTGTCATCCCTGGGATGCTTTCCAGCTATCTCTGGCATCTTTCAGGTTCCATTGTATCAGGAACAACATGGCCCTACCCTCTAACAGTCAAGTAGAGGCTGGGGATCTGGGGCCAGGTCTTCTTGGTTATCAACCTGTTATTGATGTCGTGATGCCTGATGTTGAGTCTGCTGAGGAAGACAATACCAATGAGGAAGATCTTTCCACTGTGAAAATCCATGATGAAGAGACAAGTGTGAGGTTCTTGGTTTGCGGAGTCGCAGGCACTCTGGTGAGTTATCAGGGTCTATCTTCCCTCTTTTTTAGTCTTATGAAGTTGGCATGAAACTGAGGTGTTACTGTGCAACCGAGAGGTCACGGGTTCAAGTCCTTGGAGTGGCCTCTTGCCATAATGGCAAGGGAAGGCTTGGCCCCGCTACACCCTTGTCGTGGGACACTTTCACGAACGCCTTGCGGGGACGCCAGTGTGCATCGGGCTGCCCCCTTCTTTTTTTTAGTTGGCATGACCCTAATTAGCTATATTTCAGGATACTGGTTTACTAGGATGTCTTGAAGATGGCCTTAATTCCATCTTGAACATAGAAGTAAGTGCTCTGCTTTTATTTATAAAACTTGTGACTTTAGGTGCTTGTACATGTTTGGATCTCTTATGTCGTATTTTGCTCTAGGGGTTTCTTGTATGTAAAGCTATACCTTGAAAATATATCGTTTTCGAACTGCTGCAAATCTTGAGATATTCTTTGATCGTCCATAAAAAAGGAATAGTATTGCTGGGGGAAGAAGTCCTTTCTGTCGCTATGTTTCTTGCAATTATTTGTCATCTCAATTTTGCTTTCTTAAATTTCTGCTGCATTCCTGATGGCTTGTATTTTCTATTTACCTCCTTTAGATGCGTGGGAGCAAACTTCATAACCGATTCAGGTATGTGGTAGACTATGTATGTTAGTAGGATAGCCTAATTAGGGGGGGGGGGGTGAAGTTATGACTTGCATCTTGTTAAGAACTTGTAATCTTGTTTCTTTAGTCTTGCAATCTCAACTGATACTGTGGCCCATCAGAGGTTGAATGATGTGATTTGTTAACCGTTCACAAAGTCAACAAGTTTATGGAATGAAGACTGTTAGTACAATCAATTAAATGGGTTGTTGTCTGCTTGATGTAGGTAATGCTCGTCTAGAGTTTGTGACTTTGTGGTTGGCAAGTCTAACCCACCTAGCTTATAGATAGCCTGTTGATATGGAACAAACAGATCTTAAATTTTAAAGAAGTATATTTATTAAAATTTTCCCGAATGTGGTTCGTTGAAAATATGTGTTACTTATTTACAATGCATATTGAAGTTTCTACGTGATATTTTCAATATTCTTCTCATAATCGGTTAAAGTTTATTATAACAGGTATGTCATGAATTAGTAATTGTGTTAGTCTTGTTAATGTCTGGGTTTGGTGTTTCTGCTATGGTTTATGCACAGAACCCTGTTAATGAATGTGTTGTGTTCATCTATCTATTAATCATGTTGTGTTTAGTGCTGCCTAAACCTACCCATTTGGATATGTCCAACAAAAGGTCATACTATATGAGGCAAAATTATGTGTTTGCTGTTCTCACTCCTAAAGTATGTCTCTGGTAGAGCAAACTCCTTTAACTGCTCATGTTTTGTTGTTGATTTCGATAGTGCCTTTGAGTCATGCAGATATTGCAAATTGTTATTTTTTAATATTGCCAATTGTTTGGTATGCTTACAAGTGGGAAAAATAAATAAGCACATAATCCTCAATGCTAACAGGATCATATTGTTGTCATAATTCACAGTGCTCCTCCACCGCCCCTTCAGGCAGGAACATTCTCACGTGGGGTTGTGACCATGAAGTGTGATATATCTACATGTAGTTCTTCTCATATATCACTTTTGGTATCTGGCAGTGCACAAACATGTTTTGACCAGGTAATGAACCAAGGTCTTTCGTGAATTTCTTACTCATCTTTATAGAAAGGTGTTGTATTGAACTATGTCTCTGTATTTGAAATGCGTGCTCCTATAGCTCTTGGAAAGCCATATCAAGAAGGAAGCTATAGAAAGAAGTCAGCTGGTTCGTGCAATTGCGACTGTAGATGAACAGAATGTGCACATAGTAGAGCCTCGGACATCTTCCTCAGTTGCCTGTGGAGCTCCAGTGTTTGAAATATGTGCAAAAGTACCTACATGGGCATTACAGGTTTGTATTCTACTGCTGCATCTGTGGTTGAGACTCCATCCCTTCATGTTCTTTTCCTGCTTATTTTTGCATAACATGGTAATGAAGGTTATGTTTATTTATATATCTTTTCACTGGCTTTCCTTTACAAGAGTGGATACATTGAGAAGTGGCGTTTCTATGGGTGCTGATGCTATTATTCTGTCATTTTCCTTGCATAATTGATTACTGTTATTTTGTTTATGCCGCGGGACAAATTCTAGTGAGGGTATATAGTACTCCTAATTACATTTTTTGGCAATGATTAAGTCTGGAGTATACAAGCACTAGATGAATCATTTAGTTGTTCTGGCGAACGTATATGTACTGCTCGTCATATTTTTCTCCACTAAATTGCTCTTTCTTACGCGGCTTGTAGATTCTGCGGCAGCTGGCACCAGATGCATCTTATCGTAGTTTAGTGGCACTTGGTATTGCCAGTGTTCAAAGTTTATCTGTTGCTGCTTTTGGTGAAGATGACGCAAAGCGCTTGCTTTTCTTCTGTTCAAAGCTGCGAAAGGATTTTGGTCAGCTCAATCTTGCCGCTGATGACTGCATGGTACCACCAAGTTGGTTGAGATCTCCAGCGCCTTGTCGTAAAAGGCGAGAACCTGACCATGAATCAAACACGTTTAGACATGGCAACCAATTGAGCCACAATAAAATGATCACAGCACGTCCTGACCTCGAGGATAAAAGCTCTAGATGGGCGAATGGGTTTTCATTGCCAAAAGGCTCGAGTAAGAAAAAGTCGAAAGTAGCACCTATGAGGCCCATTCCTCACACTCATATTCGTAATGTTATGCCTTTCTCTGCATATATTCAGCTTGATGGTATAGCTGGTCAAGCTAAGACCACTTTGCCAGTTCCTCCACCTACTAAGCCTAGTCTAGGAACAAACTCTGCTCCATATAGGAGATCATCTTCTAACTCATATCAGGCGAAGCAGGTGATATCTCTAAACCCAATACCTCTGAAGAAGCATGCTTGTGGCAGAGCTCCTATTCAGTTATGCTCTGAGGTAAGAATTGTTGACCATCTCCTTTGATTACCCTTCTGAAAATATTTTGATCGTTTCTGGTGATTGTGAAAAATTAAAGGAATAAATTAATAATTTATAAAAGTGTATCTGTGGGCACTGCATAAAGAGAACAGTGGCTTGTTTCTGAATGAAGATTTTGTGATTGTCCAGGAAGAGTTTGTAAAGGATGTAATGCAATTTCTCATCCTCCGTGGGCATGCTCGCCTCATTCCTCAAGGTGGGCTTGCCGAGTTTCCAGATGCCGTTTTGAACTCCAAGAGGCTTGATCTGTATAATCTCTATCGGGAGGTAACTTCCCTTCACAACATGGTGCCTACATTTTATCTATCTCCGTCTTCATAGAAATATCATTATATTGTACACTTTCTGATCTCTGGGGTCACCGCTTACTGCTTAGGATCTTCAAATGTGCCATTTTGCTGGCCAACTTTCACAAAGTAAATTAATTGAACTCCAACTTTGTTGGTCCCCTGTTAGGTTGTTTCAAGAGGAGGGTTTCACGTTGGCAATGGCATCAATTGGAAGGGCCAAGTTTTTTCCAAAATGAGGAACTTCACTGCCACCAACAAAATGACTGTAAGTTATGCTCTTTCTTGGTTTTATTTTATCAAATTGTTAGAGCTATACATTCAGTTCTATATTGCTTTCGTTTTGTACTGAAAGAGTAAGATTTATTGCCGCCTCAAGCTCTTTGGATGTGTGATATAACACTCTTGGTCTATGCTTTTTATTTATGTTGTTTTGTGTTGGAAATGATATAGGGTGTCGGTAATACACTCAAGAGACACTATGAGACATACCTGTTGGAGTATGAATTGGCTCATGATGATGTTGATGGGGAATGTTGCTTGCTTTGTCACAGGTCTGCTGTCATTTTTTTCTAAATGCTACATAGGTGCAGTTAATTTGTAGATCTTAGTATCTCTTTAGTCCTGACATCACCCTTTTATCATTTTTTTTCTCCAACTGAACAGTAGCGCAGCAGGTGATTGGGTAAACTGTGGTGTATGTGGGGAGTGGGCCCATTTTGGTTGTGATAGACGACAAGGCCTTGGTGCTTTCAAGGTAATTGAACGCAGTTCAATATCTTTAGGTTTTCTGGAGTGCCGTAAACCATTTATTCAGTTAGTGTTCTGATTTTCTTCCCCTTGTTTCATCTCTTCCCTGACAGGATTATGCTAAAACAGATGGGTTAGAATATATATGCCCTCACTGTAGTGTCTCAAATTTTAAAAAGAAGTTGCAAAAACCGTCAGAAGCTTATTCAGAAGGGTTGACATACTCATGACATCCCTTGTCAACATTTTGTACTGGGGATTGACCTTTTCATGAAAGCTGGACAAATCAGGGAGAACTGATTTGTCTACTTGGAAGAAAAGCTTCAAGAGCAGTCCTGAGGGAAGATTCTCTTGGAAGTGGTGCTGTAGGTTTGTAGGATTGTATAATTTGATAGAAGAGAAAGATACGTGAAATTATAGGGATATTCTGCGAAATGTCATCATGGTCATGCCTAAATCTTGATAGGATCATTGTAAAGGATTTCTTACCGAGCTATTCAACATTTGACATTCTACAAGATGACGGGAAGTAACTAATTATCTTTGATGTAATCCTCTGCTTAAATCTGCTTCTCCATTTTCTAAATACTTGTATTTTTCATATTAGATGGTAAACTAGTCCTTAGGCTCTTTATATCATTGGAGCAAGATATCAAATTGTTTTTGTTGATAGATGACGAGTATTTTTTTTGAAGGAACAGATGTCTTGAGTAGTATCTTTTGTAATAGTAGCAATAGTATTAGAGATGTTACCTACAGAATATAATAGCTTGGCATTACTCCGCTACTTACAATGCACCAGAAGTTTGAGCGAAACTTGTTTGCCTATAAGCTTATTTAAATTGAACACTAATCTACGACAACCACCAATTCTAGTAAAAGATAAGAATTGTTGAATCACATGAAAAATCACTACCTTGCTTGATTAGAATATAGGTTGCCCATGATCCTCTCGTAGGGGCTAGCTGCTAGGAGGATCAAGACACTTGTAGAGACAAAGAAATAGACAAGTTAAGCCATGTAGAAGGCATGCTGCCTTAGAAACATATCAAATCACTTATCCGAGTCATGTATAACAATATTTTTTGTAGGAATATAATTGATATCTAACAAACTAGGCCAATGATTCATACTAATAAAAGCATACTACAAATGGGCATTACTGGCTTTCTCTTGCTCCATCGAAGTAACAATTTGACTACCTGTGGAGGGTGATTTTTTCGGTATGGGGGGGGGGGGGGGGGGGGGGAGTGGGTCTATCTAAATGGTCTGACTAAAAAGTCTAGATCATAGAAATTGACATTCCGTGGAGGGTGAAAACCCGTTATCCTGACATCCCTCAAATACTTACTTTATCGTCGTCAAAGCTTAAGGGAAGTGCTAGTGAGCACTATACCCGCTCTCAATGGGCTCAATATGTTATTTAAATGATAAACTATGGTATGTTAAGGCTAAAAAGTGCCTTAGAAATGTTAGTAAGCAATTTAAACCATAGTAAGCACAATAAAGTACCATTAAGATAGTTTGAGCAAAAACATGCTCTAAACTTGGAATGAACTTGGTTAGGACCCAAAAAACCTACCAAGACTTTATTTACATGCAATTATGATTTTCTAAGGTTAATTAAGTCCTTAATAAACAGTGGTAGACAATTTAAACCAAAGAAAACACAAGAAAACACCATGAAGTCAATTTAAGCAAATACTTGCTCTAGTCTTGGTGTAACCTTGTATAAGACCTAAAAGTCATTCCTAGACCTTATTAACATGCTAATGAACATGTTAAATCAATTCCCAAAGAAAACCAAGCTCAAAAAAAAGTTTAAACACAAATTGTGCTTTAAGGAGTCTTAAAGCACATTTTTAAAAAATTGTCTTGGAAATGGGTTTTGAGTGGCTAAATGACCATGATTACACCTTAATAAACATGTGGACTACTTAGTATCACATTAGGAAGCCTAAATCAATGAGAAACCAAAATTTTCACAAATATGTGCACTAATTATGAATAGTACCCAAATAGTGCCCAAAATAAGTCAAATGACTTCTTTAATTGGTCAATGGTGAAATTAGCCCATGAATATCCTAACTAAAGCAGGGGGGACGGTTTTGAAGGTGGTGAGTCACCATACCATGCCAGCCAACTAAAGAAAGAGGGGGAACATAAAGTAAAATGACTATTTGCTTTATAACATAAATATCTTACCTTAACCACCTCTCTCCTCTCTTCTCCTCATCTCCTTCCTTCCCCACCATCTTCTACCTCATTCTTCCAGTGGAAAACCGTTCTTGCTACAGCTCCATTCATACTCCACCTTCACTTGCTCACAAAATCTTCATTTTAGCTCCAAATCCAAAACTAAGCATAGATAACTCTTAGTTAGAGCAAGCCCTTCCTTTCTATCTTTTCAAAATTCCAAAAGCTCAAGTTTGATGCCATGGAAAAACTCCATTGAAGGGGGAAAATTCAGTTTGAAGAGCTCCTTTGCTTCTTCTCTCATTCAAGGTAAGAAAAGTGAAAGAAAAATTAAGTTTCCTTCACTTTTGTGCATTACCGAAAATTGTCTTCTCATGGAGTCTTATTTTTACTCCTTGAACTAGCTTGTTTTAATCTCCAAGGACTAGTGGAGGTCCTCCTTGATTCATACCTAAGTCTATCCTAAGACTTCAAAGGTAATCATCCACTTTAATACCTTAAAGCACTCTTTTTGACCTAGGAATGATTCCATAAGTTTTGGTGCATTCCTTAGCACTCATTAGATTGTTTGGATATTGGTTAGAACATTGGAAAGTGAATTAAAGTTGGTTGCCGAGAATCAAACAAGAAAATCCAAGGAGAGAAGTGTGAGAAAAACTTGGAAAAACAAGGTAAATGACTTACCTTAAAGGGTTTAATGTTTTATGGAGGGGTGTTTAGGTGAGTGCAAAATGCAACCTAAATCTTACCTTATGTAATGAACTAGGTGAACCTAGGAAAGTGATATGATTATACTTGTAAACTTGTGATTAAAGAGCTAAGGGTAAATGAGTTAGTGAAGTGATCATAAGGTGGTTTACAAGAGGCTTTATAATTTCCTTGGGATTGTTGTGTGTAATTGCAGGTTAAAGGCAATATATGTGGGAAATTCAGTGTTTATTACATGTCATTTAAGGGCCTAAGTGCCAAGCAATTTAAGTTTATGCACTATATTGTGATGTAGTGTAATTTTGGATGTAGATGTGTGTGAAGAACATTCCTTGTGGAGTTGAATGTCTTCTATTGTTTGAGGGTGAAAAGCAAAGTGTTTGGGTGTGAGAATGTACTAGGGAACCTATGGCAAAATTTGGTGGGGAAAACAAGAGTTTTAAGTGCTTTGGTGAAGTATTGTGACCTAGGTTGTACTAGGAATTGTTAAGTGTTAAATTGGTGAAAGAAAAGGAATTAAGGTGTTCTTGAGTCTAGGATGACCTAGGAATGGTCTTGGAGGATTTAGGGATCAAATGGGTGTCTTAGACACACCAAAGTTATGTTATGTGAAGTGTTAAGACTTGTGCAAAATTTGGTAATAAAAGAGGTATAATACCTTGTGAAGGATTAAGTATGAACTTGTGGGAGAAATCTTAAGGAGTTGTGTAAAGGAGGTGTTGGTGAGAAATAATGCTTTTGGAGTAGTTGTAATGTTTGTGAGGCAACACTTTGGTTAGTGATATTGTAGGCTTGATTCACCACTTAAAAATCCTAAGGGAAAATGTTACAAGTGTTAGGAATTTTTGTAAGAAATTGAGTAACAAGTTTGGTGATGATTGAGGAAAGTTTAGTGCATGTTTAAGGTGTTATAACATGCTTAGAAACTTGTGGAAAGATTAGGAAAAGTTTGGATGAGGTTTAAGGTTGGATTAGGGGTTGAAAAATGGTGTTTTAATAGCTTTTTAGCAGGGTTTGGGACTTAGTCCTTGTATAAGGTCCCGTACCACCCTTAAAAATGTGCCGAAAATCAACTTTACATGTGGTCCGGGTCCTTAGTCCAGGACCAAGTGAAAAAAATGGCCGAGAGTGTATTTCAGTGTTGGTCCGAGACCCTGGGTCCGGACCAAGTCCCGGAACAGGGCAAAAATTGTCCAAAATGTGTTTTAAAGGCTTCTAATGATGGGGGTTTGGATGGTAATTGTTTTAGATGATGTTTAGGCCTTGTTTGGTGACATGTAAAGGCCTTAAAAAGTGTAAACAAGTGTTAGGTTGGATGTGAGAGTTGTGAACTTAAGATCACTAAGGATTTAGTTAACTTGTGTTGATTTGGGATGAAAAACTATGCGTATGGGCATGATAATATACTAGAGAAGCTGTAACACCCCTACTACGCACTTAACAATAATCGAAATCGCAGCGCAAATAACAACTAAACAATAACTCAACGGTTCGGTACTACAATGCCGTTAACCACCCACGTGGTTAACAAGGCAGAATAAATACAAGCGTACCGGTCTGATGATCAGACTCCCGAGCATAGAACTAATAACCTTTAATACATAAACATAATACCGAGTTTGTAACTACATCCATAACTGTAAACTGTACACCACAATCTGTCACTGTGAACTATCAACGACCGTCATTGTAATACAAACGGTGCCAAACTATATCGGCACGGG
The DNA here is from genome assembly GCA_023374045.1 of Limonium bicolor. Lineage (NCBI taxonomy): Eukaryota > Viridiplantae > Streptophyta > Magnoliopsida > Caryophyllales > Plumbaginaceae > Limonium > Limonium bicolor. The sequence goes on along the minus strand of CM041781.1, from coordinate 100,343,200 downwards.
AGCACAGGCGCATCCCGGGCTCAACATCCAAAATAACCAAAAGTATTCCTGCAACCTAGAATCTATAGCCATTCCGCTTCCTCGATCCTCATCCTGCAGTAAAAATATGGAGCCCCCGAGGGGGTCAGCAACCCTTGGCTGGTATGGTTAACGCGCAGCCCATCGGCTACCGGGATACGCGTAACTAATTGTCATGATGACATGGCATTCATTTTAAACATACAACATATATATCACAGCAAGAATATTGCATAACAACATCATACATAACATACAAGAACGAATCCTTTTAGGAAACGAACCAACACAATTAGATCCCATGGAGAGCCTAGAGAATGTTGCCAAACTCATGCTAAGCTCGTTACATAACTCGTTACCGTCCTGTTAGATTGAACGAATAACTTAACACAAGGTGCCTCGGATATAGTGATCCAAGCACACCGAACAAAACATAGTATGCCCCTGTGGCCCGACGTGAGTCAGTAAAATAGCCTTGGGTAAGCTAAAGGGAAGGATGAAAACCAAAATGGAAGACAACCATAACATACAAAGAGAATCGAACCGGTTATGACATCGACTCCCATACTCACACGCGTGGCCGGAACAGACCGGACTCCTCACTCCCCCGTTAGCACTTGTTAGAAGTTCAACATCGAACTCAACAAACAATCACATACAAGTGGTTAAGTCTTGTTAGACACACACAAGGGAATAGGGTCACACTTAACAATACAATAATATTTAAAAACTGTAAACTCGTTACATGACTTAAGTCTTACAAGGTCATAAACACACAGAAAAACAAACAACACACAAGCCGGTGTAAACCGGTAGGCAACAGACTGCAAGAAAACCATACCTCGGTCCCTGCTTCGATTGGTTTCCACCATAGGCAACTCCTATACATAATTAACGATGTCGGTTAATTAACTTATTCAACTTATAACTTACTAAGTGTTTGCATGTTTTCATGACCATGTTTTACCCTTAATCTTACACTCATTTTATCTTTATTATTCATACTAGGGCCCACTGCATAACTCTCATTCTCTTTCTTAGATTTAAAGAATTTTTTTTTTGTTCTGGTTCGGACCGCCCCTCTGGGGAGGTCCCCAGGGGCGGTCCACAACAGAATGTCTCACGCATGCAGCAGACCACAGGACCTCCCCACAGGGGCGGTCCACTGCAGAACCAATTTTCTAATGTGCTTTTCTCCTCTTTTTGAACTCCAAATTCATCCCAATTTTTTCCTATGTTTTACACATGTTCTCCCACATGTTTTAACATCTTTTGGGCACACTTAAACCCTCTCTAAACATCCCAAAAACTCCTTAAAATTTTACTCAACGTTTACTAAGTCCTTAACACTTAGAACATCTTCTTTTCTTACACTTTTAACTTGTATTCTTGCCTAGGACTTCATCTAACCAAAGTATTCCCTCACTACCTTATAATCATCTCTTTAAGCATCATTTGCACTACCATAATCCCCTTTACACAACTTCCTAGGTCCTTCTCACAAGCTCTTGTTTTAAACCCTCACAAGGCATTTCCCTTTCATTGCTCACCAAACTTTGCACAAGACTAAAACACACTCTTACTACTACCTTGGTATGCTTACAATCACCCATTTGATTCTCTAAACTTCCTTGAACAATGCCCAAGTCATTTTCATACTTATGAACACCTAAATTCCTTTTCTTTCACCAAATCAACCTTTAACAATTCCTAGTGAACCCTAGGTCATCAAACTTCATTAAAACACCTAAACTTCTTATTTTCTATTCAAATTTTGACATGGCTCCCCTAGTATTTTTCTTACACACCAAACACAAGGTTTCTCTTCCTTGTACACTCAAGAACATTTATTCACACAAAAATGTTCTTTACACACAACTAAGCCTTAAACTACACTACATAACAATATAGTGCATAATTTAAATTGCTTGGCACTTAGGCCCTTAAATTGCATGGCTCTTAGGCCCTTAAATTGCATAAACCTTAAACACTGAATTTCCCACATAATATATGCCTTTGACCTGCGAATACATACAACGACACATATGCCTTTTTAATAAACCCTTGAGAGTATTTTTTTCCTAAGTCATTTGCCATTGGCTCCTTAAGTAGTTTTAATAAGCAAAATAAGCTCATTTCTCCTAAGACACTAAACTACATTAGGTTAGCATATTTACCTCTTTTCCTCACAAACTGCTTTCTTGTTTCCTCGTTTAAAATCGGTAAAGGTGTTTGATTGCTTGTCAACTTCTAAACAATATACACATAATGAAATGAGTACACAAGCTTAATGCTTCATCTCATTGTAAACCCTAGATACACATATTGTCTTAGAACATTTAGATGATTGTTTTACCTTAGATATTAAGAGAGTTTGGATATGTAGCAAGAGAGGACTCCACCTAGTCCATGAAAGGTTCAAATGAAGCTAGAACAAAGCAATATAAAGGACACCATCAATGGTGATTCTCGGTCAACATCAAAACAAGAAGGAAATGGAGTTTTTTATTTGAGTTTCCTTACCTAGAAGCAAAGAAGAACAACAAGGTGTGAAAAGATGAGCTCAAGCTCCTCCCATGGTGATTCCTCTTGGCACCGAAATGGAGGTTTTGGAGTTTTGAAAAGACAAGATTGTAGAGCTTGACTAAACTAAGAGAATGGTGGTCTTGAAATTATTTTTGGAGCATGGAGCTAGGAGTTATGGACAATCAAAGATGGAGAATGGTATATGGCTGTAGCAAAACCGTGAATGGAGAGGAGGAAGAGAGGTTGGAGATGGTGGGAACAAAGAAGGAAAGAAGATAATGAAGGAAAGGTAAGTTTGTAAGATATTTATGCTTAAAGTAAATAGTAACTTACTTTATCATTACTTATTTACTTGTTAACTAGCAAAGGTGGTGACTCACCTTATAAAAACCGGCCCCCTTTATGTACTTAGGGGTGTTTTGGTCTTTGTTGACCAATTTACTTACTTATATTGACTTATGTTATAAACTAGCTTAATTTAGTTACTATTCACAAACACAAGGCACATAATTGTGAAATTTTTGATTTCCCATTGATTTAGACTTCCGTGATACTAAGTAGTACAAATGTTAATTAAAGAGTAATGATGGACATTTAGCCACTCAAAACCCATTTACAAGACAATTTTTCAAAAATGTGCTTTAAGACTCCTTAAAGCACATTTTGTGTTTTAACTTGTTTTCAAGCTTGGTTATCTTTGGTAATTGATTAAATATGTTCATTAATATATAAATAAGGTCTTGGTAGGCTCTTAGAGTTTAAGCCAAGGTTATCCCAAGCTTAGAGCACATTTTTGCTCTTATTGACCTTAAGGTATTTATTTGTGTTTTCTATGGTTTAAATTGTTCTCTAATGTTTCTAAGACTCTTTTTAGTCCTAATATACCATATTTTAATGTTTAAACAATATACTAAGGTTTGGGGTATTTCAGAAGCTATGGCAAAATTTGAGTAGAAATTAAGTGTTTTTAGTGGTTGTTGTGAATTAATATGACCTAGGATTTACTATGAGTCATTAAAAGAAATTTGAGTGAAAATGAGTTAAAAAAGGTGTTCTTGAGGATTAGAATGACCTAGAGTTGTCTAGGAGGAATTAGAGGTTAGGTGGGTTGATTAAACACACCAAAATCATGGTGTAAGGAATGTTAAGACTTGTGCAAAAATTTGTGGGAAATGATGTATAATTTCTTGTGATGATTTATGTATGAACTAGAGAATATAAGTTTGAGAATTTTGGGTAGCTTGTATAAAGGATATAAAGATGCTAGTAGTGAATTAATAAGTGTATAACTTGGATGGCATTGAGTGGATTTGGGTGATGGAGATGAAAGTTGTCTAAGAAGGATTTAGCATGGTCAAGATGAATGAGAAGAGGTGTAAGGTGTTAAGAGGATGACTAGAGAGGCATAGGTATGTGCAAGCTTGAAGAGGATGAGTAGAAAATGTAAAGGAAAAGAAATTGTGCATGGGGATGCAATATGACTAAGTCAAGTATAACTAGGTTGGTAAACAATGAGTTATGAAGTTAAACTTGAAGAAATGAGGTTAACACACTCTAGGAAGAGTTATGAAAAGAATTGGTAAGTAGTACCACTTGAGATGAGGTTAGAAATGAGTTACATGGATATAATGCATGAGTGTTCAAGGTTGTAAGCGTGAATAAATTACAATATTTGGTTGGATATGTAATGGAGTTGTAACCCAATGATGAGAGGGTTTAAGGTGTTTAAATGGTGTTAGAACATGTTGGGATACATGTGAGAGATTAGATGAAGATTCGGCAAAAGAACAAGTGGAGAATGAAGTTCAAAACTGTAAAATTCAACTGTTTAATGCAGGGGAAACTTCGACAGGGTCAGTTCCCCTAGTCCTTTGTGTTTTTGTTCTTATTTCAGGATTGACTCAATCGGGATTCACGGAGGTTTGCTATCATCAGCAACAAGGGGGAAACTGTTGAGACATCAAAGTGTTGCTGTAACACCCCTCTCCATAATCACGATATAATCTCTCACGTAGCAATAAATAAAACGTCTCGCAGCGGAAAAATAAATAACAATTACAAAACTCACTCGGGTGTCACCGGCCGTTACTCGCCCATGCGAGCAACGCAGCCAAACTACATCCAACTTCCAATACAAATAAACTGCTAACCGCAGTGATAACAAGAAATTCCTATACATCATACTAAATCCATAATTCATAAACTTCGACCAGTGAGCGTCTACCCAATCCTGAAAAATACATAACCTTACCATAAGACCATACACCATCTTCATTACTATACAACATCTCCAATTACCCTGTTCCGGCTCTTCAGCTCCGACAATGATCAACAACCTAAAATGGTGTAGTATCAGCGATAGACGCTGAGTATGCCGGGCCTGGACCCTAATGGTCACTTGACTTTTTAACCATCTTGTTATTAGATTGGTTTCATGCTTTTCCATTTAACAGTTATAAACAATACTGAAATAAACATGTATAATATACATATTCATCCATCCAAACATTCATGATATTCAACCATCCATCCAATCCACAATCATTTAATAACACAATCCACAATTATATATCGAACGTATCGAACAATAACAATATAATGTACAATGTACATTTGCCGTAGCGTACAGTGTTCATATTTAATTTACCTTGGCCTTGTAGGCTCCATCCAACCATCAACACACAATAAAATAACCACAAGTATAACCAATGAACAACAAAGCGAAACAACGAGAATAATAAACAAGTATTTAGTCTCATCCATGGTATTGTTCGCCACTGTATAAGTCTCAATTGTTTTAGTTGTTCAGTTATACCTAGTGACAATGTCTCGTTAAAACGACATGTCTCTAGTTACCCATATATTATGGCGGGTCACCCACGGCAGTAGCCACTCCAACGGTAGAGTCTCCGACCAACGAGCCATTCTAGCTCACGGGAAATTTTCTTGATACTTACGGACCCGTACGCGGACATCCTGGTATCGTTTTTGTGATCACAGCGCGCACCAAGAGCCACATCCTCTTGGCTTTACTTTCATTCCATTAATTAATTAATTATACCATCGCATCGCATTACCAAATTTTCTAACACAGCAGACTAAGGTCATTAGTCCAATCCGGAGTCTGTAAACTCGGGATCCAGTGCTAGATACAAGAGCGGCGTATAGAAAGGCCAATGCTCCGTATAAAAGTCTCAGATAATATGTATATGTTATTATCATAGTGCTACAACGTTTTACTTACGTTCCTTATATTTCATATAAGATAGCACCATAGCCGCTAGTTCGTTTTATATATATAGGTCCATATATACGAACCAATACTGTTAACTCAACAACAGAAAATCATAAGCAGCTATAAATATACAATTCAGACAAACAATCTTATCACAGATCGCACTGAAGTCTGAACTGAGGAAGCCCTCAGAGACAATCCGAGACACATAACAACATACAAGTTATATCAACCAAATCCGAGCCCAAGGAGCAACCTTAGGACAACTCGGATCAAACCCCTTTACATACCGTTCACCCTGACTGTATTACGGTGGAGTATGAATCAGCAAGATCCTACGCTCCGTGTAGTTCGTTAGCTCGTCAAGCGTCCTTGTCAGAAGTATACTCTAAACGGTAATAAAACTATAAGTCAGTCTCCATGACTAACTACATCCGGTATTTCCGAATAATAAGTAACCCCGACAGTTCACCCCTGTTTTCTACAGTTGTTGTTACGGGTTTCTCTAAAACAGATGGTTTTGTTACGTAAAACTCATACGTCAAAACATTCAACTGTTAAGTTTAATTCCTTATATCTCTTTTAATCTTATCCACATATAGTTTAGGTACGTAACCTATAGTTGCATGTATGCATGCATGATTGTAGTACCTCATTACTTTTTTGTATTGTATCCAAAACTCATAACTTATAGTTCATAACTATATATTTTATTAATTTTTTTAAATAACCACCACCATTAAATCATATGGTTTCCAACCAAAACATATATCCACCTTATATACATTATCCTTGTGTATGTATCTATTTACCACGTAGGTAATTCCCATGAGTTTAATAAACTCTTATATCATATGTTACATTTTATCATCTTATGTTAGATGATTATCCCCATTAGTTGTATTGTATTGTACAACTTATATTAAGATTATTATCCTAATATGAGTAACATTTTATGTTGTATAATTACAACTCCTAAGGTTTATTCAATAAATACCTTAGTTTATAAATCCCATTTATTTATAGTTTGTCACATTTTTTATGTGAATACCCTTCCTTATATTAATTCCATCTAAACCATATAATTGCTATAACATTTATAACACTATAGACCTTAGTCTAAAATTCATTTTCCAAACTCTTGTTAACTCGGTATAGCCCTTAACTTATTTAAATTCCGTTTTGACCACTTAACATTATGTAATGTTATGCCACATTCTAATATCATTTGATATGATATTTTTATTCCCTTTAATTTATTCCTATGGTTTTTATACAAAACTATTTCATATTGCCTCTTAGGCACCATAAGAAAATCTTATTCTTTTCTATAAACCATAGTTTCCTTAATTTACAAAATCACCCCTTAAATCATCCCATGTTATACATTCCATTTAATATAACATTTCTAACTTATAAAAAGAGTATAACCTATGGTTATTTCTTTGTAAATTCCGAACAGCCCTTGTGCTATTCTATAGTTGCCATTTGGCCCTATTTATAACATATAGTTCACCATATCATTAAAACTATATTTTATACACATAACTTATTAAATTCTCTTAATAATTCTAAAAATCACCAAATTCCACCAAAGGGTTATAAATATCCTTATTAACCCATATACTTTCAATATTTACCATTCCACCATCTATTTTTCTCCAAAGTGTCATAATGACATTATAACTATATATTATACATATATAGTTCATTTTAAATTCCAAAATCCACCAAATAAATTCCTAAAAATTCCTAATAGCCCATGGGTGTTTAAAATACCGTTGTACACCCTTTATTTTCGGTAATAACATATTTACCACATATGTTATAAAAATATTACCTTAAGATACTTATCTTATTATAACACCTTAAATAAGTTATTTAACTTATCTAATTTGGTCAAAACCTATCATATGGTCAAGGTTGACCACCTTAATATTTCCTTGACCACCAATTCCTTATAATTACGGTTTGCACCCAAACTTTCTAGAAATCACCATTTAACCCCAAAACTTTATAAAATCTTATAAACTTTATTTTAACTCCATTTTACCTCTCATTTTCGGCCTTATTATTCTAAAGCCTCCAAATTTAATTTAATTACACCTAATACCCCATTTATTTTCGGTAATGCATTTATACTACTTAAACTTAATTAAAAGCTTGTAAATGCATAAATAAAATGGCCTAAAATACATGGCCTTATTACAAACATTGGCTTGCAAAATAAATTACACATAAATGTCCCAAAATACATATAAATTCTCGGCCTCACCATAGAATTTTCATTTAATTACCAAACTTCCACATAATGTCTTAAATTTGACAATTATGCTTGTTTAATTAGTTATAAAATTTATTAAACCATTCCTTAAACATTTTAAGGCCAAACAAGACCTTATTTTAATCATTCACTCACGACAATTAATATACACACACTTAAACTTGTGTTAATGTATCAAGTTAAGGTTTTAAGTGATTTATACCTTGATTTAGCTTAGGTAAAGCCTTGTTTGGGTTCGCCACCTTAAGGAGAAATTCACCACAGCTTGTTTTACATGTTTTCAAACAGAAACCAAGGCCTAGTTAGTCTCCAAGAAAGATCTAACCATAAGAAGTAATTTAATGTAAGATTTAACGCAAAAATCACCTTAAGAATGCAAGGAGAGTTCAAGATGGTTTCGGCCTGAATCAAACACACCAAAAGGTGTTAGATCCATCATATTGACATAGGAAATAGCTAGATCTCAACAAGCTACCTTGTTATTAGGTTTTACCTTGGAAAAATGCCTTAAAAGAGGGTATTTCCTTTGGATCTCGGCCACCTTTGCTCCAAATGGCTAACCAACTGATTCCACATGAAAAGGAGAAGAAAATAAGGCTAGGACCAAAGTTTCACAGCCGAACTTGAAGGGAATCAAAAGATATGAGCTTAAAGCACATTTTTACCTTAAATGGTCAAGACTTGAACTTTCCTTCTTAGATCTGGTTATGGCCGAAACTAACACTTCCTTTAACCTCCAAAACACTCTACATAGATGTATAGAAAAGGTTGGAGTGTAGATCAATCGAAAAAGGAAAGAAAGATGAAGAAAATGGGCATTTTTATGCCTTAGGAGCTTACCTAGAGCTTGAGATCTCATCAATGGTGCTTGGAACTCTTACCTACGGTGGAGAGGAGCCAAAGGGAGCTCAAGGACAGAGCAACCTCGGCTGAAGAGGAGAAATGAAGGAGGATGACCTAATATTGCCTTAAAGCACTTTTTTGAATATTTTAGGACATTATTGTTTTGATGACTCATCAATGCTTGATTGATGCTGATAATTGAAGGAGAATTCGGTGGAGACAAGGCAAGGAGGCAGCCGTCCTTGATTGACAAAGGTAGGGCATGATTGGAGCCAATTTTGAATGAAAATGGAGATAAATAATGTTACTTTAGTTCATTTATTGTAAGGTGACTCATCTCTTGTCTTGTACCAGCTTGGATCACCGAAATGCAAGGAGGAAGAGGAGCAAGTGGAGGCTCCAATTCGGCTGGCTCACATGGGTAAGGTAAGTGGAGCCCACTTTTTTGTTTTATAAGGTAAGTTTTTTTGTTATTTTATGTAAAAGTAAAGGACTACATTTAATTGTCACATGGGACTTGTCTCTTGGTCTGTTAAGAGACTTAATTATCTGATTTTATGTAGTCCATTTCGTGGTCAATGGTCAACATTGACCAACTTAGTCAATGTTGACCCTAACGGGCCCCACATTAGGGTTTTATTAATATTTTAATATTAAATTTGTAAAAATTCGTAAATTCTTGGAATTAAATTCCTAATATCATATAATATATATTTTATTATATTTAAAGGTATTTATAACCTTTTAGCCCATTTAAGACCAATTTAGAAGACAATTACACAAAAACGTGCTTTAAGGAGTTTTAGTGCACATTTTGTGTCGCAAGGCGTTTCTGAGCTCTGTTTTCTTTGAAACGGTTTTGTTGTGTTCCTTACATGATATTTGACCATGTATCCAATTTTATATCATTTAGAGGTCATTAGACCTTTAAGGTATTCTTAGAGCACATTTTTGCCCTTTTTGACCTTGAAGCATGAAAGTGCTTGTTCTTTGTGTTGGAGTGTTGTCCAACGTTATAATATGTTTAATATTATGTTAATAACTTAGGACAATTTTTAGGTCCTAAGAAGTTCATTTGGGTATTTATTTACCCTTAACAGTCAAAGGGTGCAACATCTTGTTTTGTGTTGACCGCTGTTGTTCTCAGTTGACTTTTAAGGCATGTTTAGGCCTTAATTAATGTGATTAAATATTTAATCCATGTTTTATTAATTTGGGGTATTTCAATCTACCCCCCTTAAAAGACTTCGTCCCGAAGTCTCTGAATCAAATAGGTAAGTATATATAAATGTATAACTACCCATTGTTCCCATAATGTATATCTATGTAATATATCATTTACACACATCGTATTGCGCTTATACAGCACATAGCCATCACGTTGTGGCGTTAGTTCAATCATATATGGATATAGGTGATCCATCAGCACCACCATTTCCTATCAGTTCTACCAACCCTGACAACCTCCCTGAGGTGTCCATAACATTCCATTGTTCCACATTCCATATCTAATGTTTCATTTCGTATCTAGGCGATACCATATGTAATCATTCTATAAAGCAATATGAATACATATCACAAATAGCATAAGAAAAAGTACAACACATGGTGTACATACAATCATTCAAACAAGTATCTCATAAGATACATACATACAAGTGTACAATACACACAAACAAACCAAACAACGCACGCCCCGCATACCAACCATAACCACAAAACCAATTCACTGTATGCCATGCATACAAAATAATTCACTGTATGCCATGCATACTAAACAAACAAACCTCGTATGCCCCGCACACCACCAATTCTTTGTATGCAATGCATACGAAAACAACAAAATTTAGTGCACACATGTGCACAGCCAAGAGGCTCTACCCCCCTTAAAAAGGGTTACGCCCCCGTACCCCACAAGTATACAACAGCCGCTCAATAAGGAGCGCTGGATACTTGGCTCTCAAAGAGTTCACCAACTCGTGAATTATCCTCATATCGGAGAGACGGGTATGACTCTAGCCCTTCAGGGCTCCCTAATACATAAAGGTGAGGCACTGCTCTATTTGTGCTCTCCCAAGTTCATTCTTATGGGCCCACTCGCTCCGTATGAGGTGCAGACCCATGAACATAGGCTCAATTTGCCTCTTTTTTTTCCATTGCTGTGAATCCACTCGTTGGATCACTAGCATACATGCGTGTGTCTTCTCTCACTGATATTCAGCTTGAAATGTAATATGACATTGGCTACTGTTAGTACTTAGTGCTCTTTGCACTTGTCTTTGTAATATTAAGACGTACCAGCCTATATGTCCACAAAGATGATGTTTGTCATCCATGTCTCCTGGTGGTTTTGTTCCGGAGTAACACACTGTTGTAGTTCTCTTTTTTTTTAACACACTCGTGTTGATATCCATTTATCTTTCTGCATTCCCACTAGATTAATAACTGCACGAGTGCAATACCAAAACACTCAGTCATACAGAGTGCAGAGGGGTAAATTCTCAACAACTAATATCCAATGAGTCAAACATCAAAGATGTGCGAATTATCCTGTGAGTGGTACATTCCAAATCCACTGTTTCTTAAGCAAGGTATCTGCTATCATATAGCTTTATCTTTTCTCCTCGCGTATTCACGCGTTTATGTCCATATCATCTAGTAGATTTCCTCTGGATTGCAAGAATTTACTCGATCCTTATGAGGATTCTACATATTATTCATCTATAATGGGTTTTCCTGTCTTCTTCTTTTTTTTTTTGGGTTCCTGTCCTTGAACTATTTCCCTGTCTTCCCTGTATACTGTCTACTGTTCTCTGTTGGAGGTTCTTTCTCTTTTTTCTTTTCTTTTTTTTAGCCCGTTGGTTTACTACGGCTCTTCTCGTCCATCTTCGAGGTAATCCGTCTTACTGTCCGTAGTATGGAGTTGACTACTTCTCGTGTTCCTAACACTACTTGTCTACTTGCATGGGGTACCGTACTGATACATTACTACTTACCCGACTAACTCATAAATAAGTCTGTCAGGCCCACATGCTCCTAACGGAGTGCGGTCGTCCCATGTCTCGTTTAGTAAACTGGTAATGTCTGTCACACGGTTGTTGTGAAGTATTCTTTGTCAATCTCCTCTGATGGATATCCCTTTTTTTTCTTCTTCTTCTTCTTTTTTGTCTTCTTTTTGCTTGCTTTTTTTTGTGTAATAGTTCATGTTATCAGTTATCTGTAATAAGTGCTATTGCCTTGTGGCATCGTGGTAATTGTGTCATAACTGGTTATTTACTCGGTGTAAGTAAAATCGTGCTATATTAGCAAACGGTTCTCCTAACTCGGTCTCACTGAGTACAAACACATTCCTTTTTCTCCTGTTTATCATGATCATCACCTCCATAGTTCATTTGTTCCCTCATCGTTTAATTGGATATTGCAGATTGCATAATAGCTTGAGCAACTTGGCTTCCACTTCCAACCATCCTCACTGACGGTGGTGCATCTACAAAGGGTATGCTTGTCCATAAGGACTAAACACTTATCACTAGTAGTGATTAGCATTAAATGCGGGTATACTCTGATGGTATTTGGCTAATAAGCCATGTCTGAAAATTCCCAAAGAATTTAAACTGGTATAGTTTACAATCACAGTGGCTGTAGTATTTCTCCAGTTGCAGTGGTTGGACTAACGGTCCTTCCAAGGTTGCATAGGTTTCTAATCTCAAGGTTTGTATGAAAAGTTTGAAAAACAGTTTTTTTTTATAAAAGGTTAAAAAGTAGTAGTTGTTGCAGTTGCATTTGCAGTTGCTGTTGCTGTTGTTGTCGCTGCACTTGCTGTAGCAAGTGCGCAAGGCAGATGGAAATTTCAGTGGTTTATTGTCATAGCGCTTGCAATAGCAAGTGCACCATGCAGGTGGAAATTCTGGTTCAGTAATTCCCGGTCTCATTGACTCCGTATCGTTGAGTATGGCTACATGATAATGTAAGCTTAAACATCATGCTCACATATATTATCCGTCAAGGTTCAAAGCTTATAGGTACTGAGTACACACAACTAATCCCAAAGTCTTACACAAATGGCGAGTGGTCAATGACACACTCCCACATTCTTATAACATAGTTCCTTCTAACATCCAAGGTAAGCACACAACATAGTAAGTAAACAAAGTCTTCCACCAGCGGTCTCATGGAGTTAGGGGACTCATGTCCTATCTACTCCCTTGCCCTTCAGGGCTCCAGCATCAGTAGATGTCTGGCCATCCTGACCGCCTCGTGGTACTCCAGATCCTCCAGCTGAGGTCTTCTGAGTATTCTTTGGTGGCTTGTAATTACGGCTCTCAGGGTTCATCCAGCACTCGAATTCCCTATGGCTCTCTTTCTTGCAGCACCGATAGACAACTTTGCGGCCTTCGCAGTCGACCCAGGATGGTCCCTCCCACAACGCTTACAGTAAAAATGGCGTTGGGGCTGTCCGGTGCCTGATGATGGTATTTAGTTTAAGTGAATATCTGTTGATATAAAGGTTAAGGTCACAATTGAATTTTAAGAGGTAGGCGTTCTCACCCTTAGGAGGTGCAGATCTCAAAGGCTTAGCGTCTATAGTTGGGCCGGTCAACCGAAGGACGGGCTCTTTCCCTTTCTTTCCCTGGTGACCCTGCTGCCCTTTCTTTTAAAGAATTTCTTGTTAAAGGTTTCGGGTCAGCATTCCTAAAGGTATTTAATATGGTAAACAATTTAGAATGGGATAAGTCCTTACTTCCCCTTCTTCTGGCTATTGCCTGAAGATGTTCCTCCATCCTCAGACTCTCCTTCGGGGTTCTTTCTTTTCTTTGCCCCTAGAGTCTCTTCCCGAGTCTGGAGCATTAGCTCCGTCCTCGAGGCAGCCTCATAACACTCCTGGAATCTCCTTGGTAAGTTCTCACAAAGTTAATTGGTAATGTAGTAAGTAAAGAATTTCATGGCTTTCATGTTAGTACTTGGATGGTAGTGTAGAGGGTAGCACCCATCGCCATCTGATTGCGAAATAATAGTCCTCCCCGGAACTTATCGACCTTCACGGTCTCTGAATAATCCACACCGGGAATGGAGTCCAGCGAACCAATGAATCGAGCGTAATACTCATCCACGGTCAGACCTCCTTGGGTCAGTGTCTCTGACTCCTAGCGCTTCTTCTGTTTGAGATGTGCTGGGTAGTACTTCCCACCCAGCAACTTGACAAAGGCAGCCCACGAAAAGTCGGGCGTAGCCAGGTGATGGTCCTTGACCAATCTTCACCAAGTACTGGCTGCATCCTTCAGATGGAAAGCAGCAATAGCGACCTTCTTGTCGTCCGGTACCTGTAAAGCTTCATATGCTTTCTCATGTTCAACAATGTAACGCTCCAAAGCTACGGGGTCTGGTTCCCCAGAATATGTAGGTGGTCGGGTCTCGTAACTGACTTCAGCCAGTTCGTTTCCCTGGGCTGTGGCGGGTGGGCTGGTGCTCCTCCTATTTGAGTACCCAGCTGTGCAAGAACGGCTGTAACCGTCTCAGCAACTCCTGTAATGCCGGGGTCACCGCCTCCACCTCTTCCAGTACCACGCCCTCTAGTTCCACCAGACATCTGTAGTACAGTATGTCACATAAATACTCGGTAAATTACCGTACACAACCAATGGATATTAAGTTGCCTTAAGGCTAACCTGTCACGCAATTTGCGTTACTAGACACAGTATCTTTCTAAGACGAATCGTCTCGTACTTCCCAAATGTTTCCCATAATTTCCCAAGTCCTAAGCTCACTGTCTTAACCTATTATCTCGTCATCAGAGCGGTACTCCGCTCTGATACCACTTTTGTAACACCCCTCTCCATAATCACGATATAATCTCTCACGTAGCAATAAATAAAACGTCTCGCAGCGGAAAAATAAATAACAATTACAAAACTCACTCGGGTGTCACCGGCCGTTACTCGCCCATGCGAGCAACGCAGCCAAACTACATCCAACTTCCAATACAAATAAACTGCTAACCGCAGTGATAACGAGAAATTCCTATACATCATACTAAATCCATAATCCATAAACTTCGACCAGTGAGCGTCTACCCAATCCTGAAAAATACATAACCTTACCATAAGACCATACACCATCTTCATTACTATACAACATCTCCAATTACCCTGTTCCTGCTCTTCAGCTCCGACAATGATCAACAACCTGAAATGGTGTAGTATCAGCGATAGACGCTGAGTATGCCGGGCCTGGACCCTAATGGTCACTTGTCTTTTAACCATCTTATTATTAGTGGTTTCATGCTTTCCATTTACAGTTATAACAATACTGAAATAAACATGTATAATATACATATTCATCCATCCAAAATTCATAGATATTCAACCATCCATCCAATCCACAATCATTTAATAACACAATCCACAACTATATATCGAACGTATCGAACAATAACAATATAATGTACAATGTACATTCGCCGTAGCGTACAGTGTTCATATTTAATTTACCTTGGCCTTGTAGGCTCCATCCAACCATCAACACACAATAAAATTACCACAAGTATAACCAATGAACAACAAAGCGAAACAACGAGAATAATAAACAAGTATTTAGTCTCGTCCATGGTATTGTTCGCCACTGTATAAGTCTCAATTGTTTTAGTTGTTCAGTTATACCTAGTGACAATGTCTCGTTAAAACGAACATGTCTCTAGTTACCCATATATTATGGCGGGTCACCCACGGCAGTAGCCACTCCAACGGTAGAGTCTCCGACCAACGAGCCATTCTAGCTCACGGGAAATTTTCTTGATACTTACGGACCCGTACGCGAACATCGTGGTATCGTTTTTGTGATCACAGCGCGCACCAAGAGCCACATCCTCTTGGCTTTACTTCCATTCCATTAATTAATTAATTATACCATCGCATCGCATTACCAAATTTTCTAACACAGCAGACTAAGGTCATTAGTCCAATCCGGAGTCTGTAAACTCGGGATCCAGTGTTAGATACAAGAGCGGCGTATAGAAAGGCCAATGCTCCGTATAAAAGTCTCAGATATATGTATATGTTATTATCATAGTGCTACAACGTTTTACTTACGTTCCTTATATTTCATATAAGATAGCACCATAGCCGCTAGTTCGTTTTATATATAGGTCATATATACGAACCAATACTGTTAACTCAACAACAGAAATCATAAGCAGCTATAAATATACAATTCAGACAAACAATCTTATCACAGATCACAGAAGTCTGAACTGAGGAAGCCCTCAGAGACAATCGAGACACATAACAACATACAAGTTATATCAACCAAATCCGAGCCCAAGGAGCAACCTTAGGACAACTCGGATCAAACCCCTTTACATACCGTTCACCCTGACTGTATTACGGTGGAGTATGAATCAGCAAGATCCTACGCTCCGTGTAGTCCGTTAGCTCGTCAAGCGTCCTTGTCAGAAGTATACTCTAAACGGTAAAAAACTATAAGTCAGTCTCCATGACTAACTACATCCGGTATTTCCGAATAATAAGTAACCCCGACAGTTCACCCCTGTTTTCTACAGTTGTTGTTACGGGTTTCTCTAAAACAGACGGTTTTGTTACTTAAAACTCATACGTCAAAACATTCAACTGTTAAGTTTAATTCCTTATATTCTTTTAATCTTATCCACATCTAGTTTAGGTACGTAACCTATAGTTGCATGTATGCATGCATGATTGTAGTACCTCATTACTTTTTTGTATTGTATCCAAAACTCATAACTTATAGTTCATAACTATATATTTTTATTTTTTTTAAATAACCACCACCATTAAATCATATGGTTTCCAACCAAAACATATATCCACCTTATATACATTATCCTTGTGTATGTATATATTTACCACGTAGGTAATTCCCATGAGTTTAATAAACTCTTATATCATATGTTACATTTTATCATCTTATGTTAGATGATTATCCCCATTAGTTGTATTGTATTGTACAACTTATATTAAGATTATTATCCTAATATGAGTAACATTTTATGTTGTATAATTACAACTCCTAAGGTTTATTCAATAAATACCTTAGTTTATAAATCCCATTTATTTATAGTTTGTCACATTATTTTATGTGAATACCCTTCCTTATATTAATTCCATCTAAACCATATAATTGCTATAACATTTATAACACTATAGACCTTAGTCTAAAATTCATTTTCCAAACTCTTGTTAACTCGGTATAGCCCTTAACTTATTTAAATTCCGTTTTGACCACTTAACATTATGTAATGTTACCACATTCTAATATCATTTGATATGATATTTTTATTCCCTTTAATTTATTCCTATTTTTTATACAAAACTATTTCATATTGCCTCTTAGGCACCATAAGAAAATCTATTCTTTTCTATAAACCATAGTTTCCTTAATTTACAAAATCACCCCTTAAATCATCCCATGTTATACATTCCATTTAATATAACATTTCTAACTTATAAAAGAGTATAACCTATGGTTATTTTTGAAAATTCCGAACAGCCCTTGTGCTATTCTATAGTTGCCATTTGGCCCTATTTATAACATATAGTTCACCATATCATTAAAACTATATTTTATACACATAACTTATTAAATTCTCTTAATAATTCTAAAAATCACCAAATTCCACCAAAGGGTTATAAATATCCTTATTAACCCATATACTTTCAATATTTACCATTCCACCATCTATTTTTCTCCAAAGTGTCATAATGACATTATAACTATATATTATACATATATAGTTCATTTTAAATTCCAAAATCCACCAAATAAATTCCTAAAAATTCCTAATAGCCCATGGGTGTTTAAAATACCGTTGTACACCCTTTATTTTCGGTAATAACATATTTACCACATATGTTATAAAAATATTACCTTAAGATACTTATCTTATTATAACACCTTAAATAAGTTATTTAACTTATCTAATTTGGTCAAAACCTATCATATGGTCAAGGTTGACCACCTTAATATTTCCTTGACCACCAATTCCTTATAATTACGGTTTGCACCCAAACTTTCTAGAAATCACCATTTAACCCCAAAACTTTATAAAATCTTATAAACTTTATTTTAACTCCATTTTACCTCTTATTTTCGGCCTTATTATTCTAAAGCCCCCAAATTTAATTTAATTACACCTAATACCCCATTTATTTCGGTAATGCATTTATACTACTTAAACTTAATTAAAAGCTTGTAAATGCATAAATAAAATGGCCTAAAATACATGGCCTTATTACAAACATTGGCTTGCAAAATAAATTACACATAAATGTCCCAAAATACATATAAATTCTCGGCCTCACCATAGAATTTTCATTTAATTACCAAACTTCCACATAATGTCTTAAATTTGACAATTATGCTTGTTTAATTAGTTATAAAATTTATTAAACCATTCCTTAAACATTTTAAGGTCAAACAAGACCTTATTTTAATCATTCACTCACGGCAATTAATATACACACACTTAAACTTGTGTTAATGTATCAAGTTAAGGTTTTAAGTGATTTATACCTTGATTTAGCTTAGGTAAAGCCTTGTTTGGGTTCGCCACCTTAAGGAGAAATTCACCACAGCTTGTTTTACATGTTTTCAAACAGAAACCAAGGCCTAGTTAGTCTCCAAGAAAGATCTAACCATAAGAAGTAATTTAATGTAAGATTTAAGGCAAAAATCACCTTAAGAATGCAAGGAGAGTTCAAGATGGTTTCGGCCTGAATCAAACACACCACAAGGTGTTAGATCCACCATATTGACATAGGAAATAGCTAGATCTCAACAAGCTACCTTGTTATTAGGTTTTACCTTGGAAAAATGCCTTAAAAGAGGGTATTTCCTTTGGATCTCGGCCACCTTTGCTCCAAATGGCTAACCAACTGATTCCACATGAAAAGGAGAAGAAAATAAGGCTAGGACCAAAGTTTCACAGCCGAACTTGAAGGGAATCAAAAGATATGAGCTTAAAGCACATTTTTACCTTAAATGGTCAAGACTTGAACTTTCCTTCTTAGATCTGGTTATGGCCGAAAATAACACTTCCTTTAACCTCAAAAACACTCTACATAGATGTATAGAAAAGGTTGGAGTGTAGATCAATCGAAAAAGGAAAGAAAGATGAAGAAAATGGGCATTTTTATGCCTTAGGAGCTTACCTAGAGCTTGAGATCTCATCAATGGTGCTTGGAACTCTTACCTACGGTGGAGAGGAGCCAAAGGGAGCTCAAGGACAGAGTAATCTTGGCTGAAGAGGAGAAATGAAGGAGGATGACCTAATATTGCCTTAAAGCACTTTTTTGAATATTTTAGGACATTATTGTTTTGATGACTCATCAATGCTTGATTGATGCTGATAATTGAAGGAGAATTCGGTGGAGACAAGGCAAGGAGGCAGCCGTCCTTGATTGACAAAGGTAGGGCATGATTGGAGCCAATTTTGAATGAAAATGGAGATAAATAATGTTACTTTAGTTCATTTATTGTAAGGTGACTCATCTCTTGTCTTGTACCAGCTTGGAGCACCGAAATTCAAGGAGGAAGAGGAGCAAGTGGAGGCTCCAATTCGGCTGGCTCACATGGGTAAGGTAAGTGGAGCCCACTTTTTTGTTTTATAAGGTAAAATTTGTCCTTTTTTGTTATATTATGTAAAAGTAAAGGACTACATTTAATTGTCACATGGGACTTGTCTCTTGGTCTGTTAAGAGACTTAATTATCTGATTTTATGTAGTCCATTTCGTGGTCAATGGTCAACATTGACCAACTTAGTCAATGTTGACCCTAACGGGCCCCACATTAGGGTTTTTTTAATATTTTAATATTAAATTTGTAAAAATTCATAAATTCTTGGAGCCTAATATCATATAATATGATATTTTATTATATTTAAAGGTATTTATAACCTTTTAGCCCATTTAAGACCAATTTAGAAGACAATTACACAAAAACGTGCTTTAAGGAGTTTTAGTGCACATTTTGTGTCGCAAGGCGTTTCTGAGCTCTGTTTTCTTTGACAACGGTTTTGTTGTGTTCCTTACATGATATTTGACCATGTTATCCAATTTTATATCATTTAGAGGTCATTAGACCTTTAAGGTATTCTTAGAGCACATTTTTGCCCTTTTGACCTTGAAGCATGAAAGTGCTTGTTCTTTGTGTTGGAGTGTTGTCCAACCGTTATAATATGTTTAATATTATGTTAATAAACTTAGGACAAATTTTTAGGTCCTAAGAAGTTCATTTGGGTATTTATTTACCCTTAACAGTCAAAGGGTGCAACATCTTGTTTTGTGTTGACCGCTGTTGTTCTCATTGACTTTTAAGGCATGTTTAGGCCTTAATTAATGTGATTAAATATTTAATCCATGTTTTATTAATTTGGGGTATTTCAGTTGCAGAGATAGCCAATCACCTAGACAGAGTCAATCGCCCTCAGCCAAACACAAAGAACGAACTACTACAAGAGAGTCCGCACAAGTAATGAAACATCACAGACTCTTCCATGCTGTTGTGAAAACTAAGGAACGGACTCGTGAATCTTTCCACGCTCCAACGGTCATGTAACCACCCCAGTCACATCCGAAGTCTGTGGCTCAAGTCAGAAGACTACCTGAGGACGTTGCCCACTAAGTTAGTTCCGACAATTTCGGAACTAACTCCCTCAACCTATTTATTCTTGTACCAGTAAAAAAAAGCTTTGTAATAGCTAGTTTCTTTTGCACTTTCATTGAGAAACATTCTAGAGATTAGAGTGAGAGAGAAATTATCTTTGTAAGTCAGAGAGAGAATACATACCAAATTAGTTAGTTAGTGCATCTAGATAGACTCTGCCTAGGAAGATCCTAGTTTTGCTACACTTACCATTGAGCTGATTAGAAAGTGTATTGGGTGAGTGAGTGAAAAACTGCTAAGTAGATCTCTTCTACTTAGTGGGCATTTGTAAGTTGTTTTATTTTGACCAGAGAATAAAATAGCTTATTTGTGTATCCGGCTGAGTTCCACAGAGTCTGTCTATCTTTCAAAGCATTAATTTGTTTCCGTTTCCTTAAGTCTTCCGCACACTTAGTTTAACCAGTTCGATTGAGTGCCTCTACGTTTCAAAGTGTTTCTTATCCTTAAAAAGATTGATTGAGTCAAACCAACTCTTAGACTCACACCTTGAGTTGGTTTGAGTAAGCCACCCGATCCTACAAACAGAAATGAAAGGATGGCATTAGTAGTCCACCATTAAGAGGACAATGATGATTTGAAAGATAAGAATATAAGAACACAAGAAGTTAAGCTAAGTAATAGGATTTAAGTGTTTAAGGTTAAGTTTATAAGAACTTAGTGGATATAAGGTGAGGATCATTAATGATTGAGTAAGTTAAGTAAGTTGGGTTAAGTTAAGTTAATTAATAACCTAAGTTGGGTGAATGTTTTAGGACTTGATAATTGGGATACGGAAGGAGATTAGACAAACGACCGTCGACAGTGAACGGTATATTTTCTTGTAACCTGCTTGCTAACAAGGTGTCCCTCGACTTGTGTGCTACTTGTTTACTTGCTATGACTAAGACAAGATAAAGCATGCAATTGAACTATTATCTTCTTGTGTGTTTGTATTACACTAACACACTAGACTTTGAGATTAGTTGCTAACAATACTTAGTAACATTGAACGAGATAAGAAATTCACTCCCAAATATGTTGGTTGGTTAATACCGCCGAGAAAGGTTTAACTAGCACTTCGTCTTTAAGATTTTCTTCTAACTAGAACTTGGGGGGAGTGAGGAATCCGGGACTGACTCCGGTCATGCATGTTAAGGAAAGGGAACGGTATCTGAATTAGATCTGACTTCCGCTTGAGGACTTGTCTTCGGACTTGTTGCCTAGAGTCGAATGTCGACTCAGCCACCTTGGGCTACAGTTCAAGGTGGGAGACAGATTAAGATGGTGCGGTAGGTAGGATCACCTAAATTCTAATATTAAGATAAGTTGTTTATTCAACCAGTGGAGTTAATAGCTCATTGGCTAGGGTTGCTTTTGACCCGACAAAAATAAACATTAAGTAAGATACAACAATTTCTATTTAAAGAACGGTTTGTATACTAAGATTGAGATAAGGATTAAGGTTGAGGTGAGGTAAGAATGGACTGTGGTTAAGAGAAATCATAACTTAAGGAGTTAACTGATTAACACACTTACTAAGGGAACGCTTTTAAGTCGTTCATTGTGTGTGGACTATATTTGTTCATAAGTGGCTTGTTGTTTATTGCACTTCTTATTTATGTTGTGTATCTAATCAACTCCATGCTATCGACAATTAGTCGTCGTAGCCCCGTTAGCTTGAGGGCTATAAGAGAATCGTACCAGCAAAGTGCTGACCCCCTCTGGGGCGATTGTTTACATTTTGCAGGTAAGCGTCCTATGAAGACTCATCTTGAGAATATGGGAGGTTAGACCTAGGTCGGGTTTAGTTTTGAGTACAGGTTGCGCCTGTGCACCCGTCTGTTAATATTTAAACCGGTGAAGAATTATGTTGGTTGTTAAAATACTTGTAAACTCGGTTGGTGAATATTTTGGTTAGACAGTTGTAAGTATTAAAGTTCGGTTATTTCTGTTAATCAGACCGTAGCAAGGTCCTGGTGTAAATTAGTTTCCGCTGCGATGTCATATCGGTGTTGTTAGGTTTGCGATAACCACGATTGACTTAAGACAAGGGTGTTACAAAAAGTGGTATCAGAGCGTATTACGCTCTGATTAAGAAAATACCGAACATGGATAACCACCGAGTTAGGATATGAGTTAAGGTATAAGATATGGGTTAAGGGTGTGAGAAGTTAGAGTGAGTAAAGTCAGATGACCACTATTAAGTGTGGATCGTCTTTACCGCCTAAGACGCTATAAATTCGTGAATTGAGAACATTGTGAGTACAAGCCTAATGCGCGTTGTAATGTTCAGATGGCAGGACGTCGAGAGGAGGCCGAGGCCGTGGTTGAGGCGACGAGGCAACTGAGATACCTGGTAGGCAGACAATAGCTGAGATCGTGGCTACCGCTGTTGGGCACATGGGCTACCAGCCTGGCGCACCACCACCTCCACCGCCACAGCCCCGGGAACCAAACTGGGTGAAGAGTCTTACTGACCTTTGACCCGCGTCTTTTAAGGGGGAGACTGATCCCGCCAAGCTTGAGGCATACATCTCCGAACTGGAGACCGCCTTCGAGACCCTTGATGTCCCTGCTGGGATCAAGGTGCGTCTTGCTGTGTTTTACCTGAAGGGAGCGGCAGGCCATTTGTGGAAGCTGGTGAGGGCCGAGCATGTGGCCAATCCAGAGTTTGGATGGGAACAGTATACAACTCTACTACGAGCCAAATAGTATCCCGCCCATGTCCAGACGAAGAAGCGCTTACAGTTGGATGCGCTGAAGCAGACGGACAAGATGACGGTGGACGAGTATTACTCCGAGTTCACCGCCTTGCTTCGTCTTCTGCCGGGTCTGGGGTATTCGGACCCGATTCCGGTGGACCGCTTCTATTGCGGGCTGAGCCATCGACTCCGCTACGGCATGGGGCCAACGAGTTATACTACCTTGCAGGTAATGAGAAAAGTTGAGATACAAATAAGTGAATAAGATTTGGACCATGAAAAGGAGAGAAACTAATACCTTTAGAGTAGGAGTGCTATCATGCTGCTGCTAAGGTTGAGATAACCGTCCACCTGAGGGACGAGGACAATGCTGCCAAGGGGAAGGCGACTGGTAAGGGTACCGAGAACCAAGGGCAAGGCGGGTACAAGAAACAGAAGTGCCAGCCTCAGTCCCAGAAAAGTCGGAAGGGGAAGGTGGAGAGTGAGAAGGCCGCTGAAGAGCCACTTAAGTTGACGTACGCTATAGCTGCTAAGCCCCTGCGCTCAAAAGCGCCAAAGGGTAAGGAAGAACACTTAGATGTGAATTGGTGAATTATTAGTAACTTTGAGACACAAGTACTCACATTGAGCATAATCAGGTTCGGAGTTTGGAAAGGGAGCAGGTGGTGGATACCAAAGAGCTACATCTATCAGTGGTGTCACAAGGACCACCTCGAGCTTGACTACAAGGGTAATAACGTGGAGTGCAACTTCTGTGGGGTATACGGACACCGGGCATACGAGTGCTTCCGGAACCCCGAGAGGAGAGCCTTTAGACATGAGATGAAGGGCAAGGGCAAGACCGATCAGGGTGCTGGATCTGACGGTCAGAAGATGACTCAGCAGGATGCAAACAAGAACCCACGGGTAGTCCAGAATTCGGGACCCACACTTCAGATGGTGGACCGGGACGATGAGGCTGAACCCTCATCGAGGCCAGGTACCGCTATAAGCCATTAAGTAATAAAATTGCCTGCTTACCGCATTTCATGCATGCTTTGGTGAATGACTAAGTTAGATGAGATTAAGATAAGATAGAACTTAAGTGGGATATAACCTACCATTACCTTAGGAAACTTCAATATTTCCTATCTAATACCTACAACGCATAACCTGGAAGAGGCCGACATCGAAACCAGAGTCTTTTCAAACGAACAATGTCAGGTTATCCGCCCAGGTATGGTTTTATTATGGGGATACTTGACACCCGAAGCACCAATAGCCATCATCAGGAGATGCAGTCAGTTGGGAGTGGGACCGAGAGGTTTCTATACACCGGAGTACCCAGGAGGAGCAAGGATGAAACTAAAGATGATGAGCTTAGGCAAGGACTGGAATCCTTATGCCAAGACGTACCAAACCACGAGAGCACAAGATGGAGTCTCACCACCGGGAATACCCGAAGAGTTTCATCCGGTTATTACACAAGTCGTGGAGATTGCTCAGCAGTTGGAAGCTGACCCGATCCCCGACATACAAGCAGATCTATGTATCGTTAACTTTAACGAGAAGGACGGGCGACTCGGATTACATCAGGATAAAGACGAGACAGTGGAGTCTCTCGAAAAAGGGATACCCGTAGTGTCTTGGTCCATTGGAGATGACACTGAATTTGTATACGGTGAGCAGAAGCTTGTGGACCGTGCTAAGAAGCTATTACTTAAGTCTGGAGATGTATTAGTTATGGGTGGAGAGTCAAGGAAGTTATACCATGAGATTAAGAGAATTAAGCTGAATATAGCACTATCAGCAGTGATCAATGCGACACATATGAGACCAGGACGGTTAAACCTAACCTTTAGACAATACTAGCCATGTAATGTTTTAAGTACGATGTAAGAAAAGAGGTGTAAGAAAGAAGCACATGATGTAAACAGGATGGTTATCAATAATATAATAGTGTTGTTCATATAATTGTTACAACTCTTGTTATACCATCATTACTCATGAAGCTTGTGAAATACAATTAGGTCATGGACTCGGTACGGAAGGTGCGCTAAGCATCGTTACAGAGGCACAGGCCGGCGAAAGCTGTACTATCCTCACTGGCACCTTTCCGATCAACGGCATTGAGGCATCTGTCCTCTTCGACTCAGGGGCCTCGCATACCTTTATCGCAGCATCATTTGAGAGAAGGTTGGGGCTAGACGCTGATGAGCTACATGACTTCACGGTTACACTCCCGTCTAAGGAGAAGGTTCGTTGCACTTGCTACTACCGAGGAGCCACCAACAGAATTAAAGGGGAAGACTTTCCAATCACATTTATTGAGTTCAGGGATTTAGGATTTGATGTTATCTTCGGGATGAACTGGTTGGAGCGGCAAAAGGGTCGCATCCTCTGCGCCGAGCATCGACTACTACTCAGGAGTCCGTCTGGGGTAATAATATCATACCGCCAGAGTCCTAGAGAGCCTTCGACCAAGATCATCTCCGCCATGGCAATGTATAAGGAATTGATGAGGAAGAAAGAAGTATATCTCTGCTATGTCCAGGACATAGAGAGGGACCCTGAGTTTGACCCCGACTTACCGGTAGTGTCGGAGTTCCCTGATGTCTTTCCACGGGAACTGCCCGGCATGCCACCCACTCAGGAGGTAGAGTTCACCATCGAACTGCTACCAGGAACCGGACCGATAGCCAAGGCACCGTACCGCATGGCTCTGAGAGAAATGAATGAGTTAAAGGATCAGTTGAAAGACTTGTTAGACAAAGGGTTCATACAACCCAGTGTTTCACCGTGGGGAGCGCCAGTTCTCTTTATAAAGAAGAAGGATGGTAGTCTCCGCCTCTGCATCGACTACAGAGAGTTGAATGCAGTGACTGTGAAGAATAAGTATCCAGCACCTCGCATTGATGATCTATTCAATCAGTTGAAGGGGGCGTCTCTGTTTTCCAAGATTGATCTCAGATCGGGGTATCATCAGATAGCCATTAAGGAGGGAGATATTGAGAAGCTAGCATTCCGGACATGATATGGCCACTATGAATTTACAGTGATGCCGTTCGGTCTGTCAAACGCACCGGCGAAGTTTATGGATCTGATGAACCGCTTGTTCAGGGAACAGTTGGACAAGTCGGTTGTGGTGTTCATCGATGACATATTGATATATTCAAAGTCTAGGACTGAGCATGAGGAACATTTGAGGAGGGTGTTCGTGTAACACCCCATCCAAAGCCTATCGTGGTTATCGCAAACTAAACACTTAATCGAATACGTCGCAGCGGAAATAAATAACACCTGGACCTTGCCACGGTCTGATCGTTAGAATATACCGGCCTTAACGTTTACAATACTTATCCAAAATACTTATCCAACCCAAAACATCCCATTCACAATACCACAACCAACCGAGTACGAGTATCTTAACCATAGCCTCAAACTTACATCAGTTTAAAATAAACAGTCGGGTGCACAGGCGCAACCCGAACTCAAAATAAACATCCCACCCTAGGTCTAACCGCTCCTACTCTCGTAGTGCGTCCTCATGGGTCTCTTACCTGCAAGTGTAAAAATAGCCCCCGAGGGGGTCAGCACGAATGCTGGTACACCCTCTCATGGCCCCCAAGCTAACGGGGCTACGACGACTAATTGTCGATAGCATGGAAATTGATTACATACACAAGCATAATATGAGGTGCAATAACAATAACCACAGATGAACATATATAGTTCACAACCAATGAACGACTCAAGCGTTCCCTTAACTAGTGGGTTAGTAACCCCCTCCTTTGTCCTCATTTCCTTAATCTCAGTTCCTTACCTTATCTCAATCTTAATCTTAATCTTAATCTCAGTATACAAACCTTTCCTGGAAGGGATTGGTTGTAGCTTAATTCGAACCTGGGATTTAGGTGATCCCACCGCACCATCTTAATGCCACCTACTCTGGACGGGAGTCCAGCGTAGCTGAGCCGGCAACCGGCCCTAGGCTACAAGTCCGAAGACAAGTCCTTAAGCGGAGGGCGGATCTGATTCAGATACCGTCCCCCTTTTTCCTTAGCATGCATGACCGGAGATCGGTCCCGGGTTTCCTCACTCAAGTTCCAGTTAGACATCCTAAACACCATGTGCTAGCTAAGCCTTAACGGGCATTAACCAACAACCATCAAACTTAACTCTTAATCTTAACTCAGTAAGTACTAAACTTGGTTAGTAACCATCTTAAGTCTCGCGGGTTAGTGTAAGGATAACACAAACACAACGAGAATAAATATGACCGGTTGCATGCTTTATCTTGTTTTAGTCATAGCAAATAAACAGATAGCACACAAGCCGAGGGACACCTCGTTAGCAAGCAGGTCACAAGAAGGATTGTACCGTTCACCGTCGATCGTTGTTTTGTTTAACCTTCTTCGGGGTCCCAATTCACAAACCTAAAACATTCATTCATTTTTAGGTCATTAGTTATTTGCACCTTACTTAACTCACTTAGTCTCTAAAGATTCCCATTTAATAACCTCTAAAGTCTTGCCACTTAGCTCACAAACTTATCTTTAAACATTAAAACTTATACTTAATCTTAACTTAATTTCTTAAGTTCTTAGGGTCCCAATCATTACCACCCTACCAAGGGTATACCTTATTACCTATACCATTCTTAGAATTCAAAATTTCTTTTTTTTTTTATTTTTAGGTCCGACCGAACTTCCGACCGACCTTACCTAAGGTCGGTCCATTCCAGAACACTTCACCGTTTGAAAATTCTACCCCGACCGACCTTGCAAGTCCGGTCCCCAAGGTCGGTCCATTCCCGAGAGTTTCCCCGAGGAAAATTTAAGCTCGACCGAACTTGCCAAGTCCGGTCCTATGTTCGGTCGATTCCAGAAACTTATTACCGTACAAAATACAGGTCCGACCGACCTTGCAAGTCCGGTCCCCAAGGTCGGTCCATTCCAGAAACTTTCTCCGGTAGTGTAAACTGAGCTCGACCGACCTTGCAAGTTCGGTCCTAAGGTCGGTCGGCTCCAGAACCTTGTTTCTAAATTCTCTTTCAACTCCAAACTTCTCCTCATATATCCTAATATGTTATAACCTCATTTGGGCACCTCAAATACACCTTAAGCCCTCCTCAAACACATTAAATCATTCACCAAGATTCACCTTAATCTTTATACATTTTCCCTTGTAATTATGCTAACACTTGTAATGCTTTCCTCTAGGTTCCTAGGTGGTGGTTCATACCTAATGTAACCACTATGCCAAATGTTTTCCTCACCACAGTAACATCATCTCCCAAGCATCTTTCATTATCTAAGACTCTCTTATGCATTTCCTTAATGTTCCTTCACAAGTTTAATCTTCCATCATCAACACATTATTTCCTTCCTAGTTGTTCACCAACATTTGCCTAAGTCCTAAATACTCAAAGACATTCTCTTGATTCCTAAATCCTTCGTAGTAATACCTAAGTCATTATAAGTCCTTAGAACACCTTATTCTCACCCTTTTTCATCAAGACAATCTCTAGAACATCCTAGTACCTCCTTGGTCCTTAAATCCCCTTAGAATATCTTAAACACTTAAGTTCTCCTTTAAATTTTTGCCATGGGTTCTCTAGTACATAGTACACCCTAACACATGGTTTCTCTCCATCAAACAACCAACATCACCCAAATTCTCATCACAACACCTTAACACACAATTTACACTAAAACTTCACCACATCA
This sequence comes from Limonium bicolor, assembly GCA_023374045.1. Classification (NCBI taxonomy): domain Eukaryota; kingdom Viridiplantae; phylum Streptophyta; class Magnoliopsida; order Caryophyllales; family Plumbaginaceae; genus Limonium; species Limonium bicolor. The sequence continues at coordinate 100,314,210 of CM041781.1, read as the reverse complement.
TCATATAGTGCTTAAACTTAAAATACTTGGCACTTAGGCCCTTAAATGACAATAATCTTAACCACTGAATTTCCACATATATTTGCCTTCAACCTGCGAATACACACAACAGGGCTCCCATTGAAATAAAATGCTTCTTGTACTTCACCTCTATATTCTTAAACTATCTCTTTTTCTCATTTGCTCCTTAGTCACAAGTTCACAAGTATAGTCATTGTTTATTCTAGGTTTTATAACACCTTCCCAATATAAACTCTACACTAAACTCATCATATACCTAAATCCCATTTCCTTAAACAACAAAACACCTTAAGGTAAGTAATTTACCTTGTTCTTTTACAAGCTTAAAAGCTTTCTTCCTTAGGTTTTTCTTTGTTCAATCTCGGTCACCAATGTGTATCTCCTTGCCAATGTTCTAAACAATGTCCAATAACTCTAATGAGCACTAAACAACACATTTACCTTAAGGAATAAAACCTAGGTTAAAATGTGTTTTAAGGTTTTGAATTGATTGTTTTACCTTAGTTCCTCAAGACAAGCTTGGATATGAAGCAAGAAGGACCTCCTCTCTCCTTTGAAGAGTAGAAACAAGCTAGAACAAGGCATAAACATGGAGTTCCATGAGTATATATTTTCGGACATGTGAAGAAAATGGTGGAAACCTAGATTTTCTTACACTTTCTTTACCTTAAGAGAATGGAGATGCCAATGGAGTCTCCAAACTTGAATTTCCTCCTCTAATGGTGGTTTGACTTGGCACCAAAATGAAGCTCTTGAAGTTTTGAAAAGATAGGAAGAAGGAGCTTGAGCTAACTAAGAAGAATATGTATTTTGTTTTGGATTTGGAGCTAAAATGAGCAAGATGTGGGCAAAGCTAGATGGAGCTAGCATGGAGTTGTTCTTCACGTTAATGGAGAAGGGAGAGAGCTTGAAGAAACCGTGTGAAACAAGAAGAAATGAGGAGATGAGGAGAGAGGTAAGTAAAATGTGATATTTATGTTAAAAGGTAAATAGTACTTTATGCTTTATAAGTCTTATTTGCTTTCTTAATTGCTTAATAACTCATGAAGGTGGTGACTCACCTCCTAAGAAACCGGCCCCCTTTTTAATAATGAGGGTACTTAAGTCTTTGTTGACCAAATGTCTCACTTATAGACTTATGTTATAAACTAGCTTAATTAATTCACTATTCACCAAAACAAGGCACATTGTTGTGAAATTTTTGATTTCCCATTGATATAGACTTCCAAATGTGATACTATATAGTACACATGTTTATTAAAGAGTAATGATGGACATTTAGCCATTCAAAACTCATTTACAAGACAATTTTTCAAAAACGTGCTTTAAGACTCCTTTAAGCACATTTTGTGTTTTAACTTGTTTTCAAGCTTGGTTTTCTTTGGTAATTGATTTAAAATGACCATTAGGATATTACTAAGGTCTTAGAACAATATTTGGGTACTCTCTCATGTCTCTCCAAGCTTAGAGCACGTTTTTGCTTAAACTGCTCTTTTGGTGTTTCCTTATATTTTCTTTGATTAGAAATGTTTCTTAATGTTTCTAAGGCATTATTTAGCCTCCTTATATCTTAGTTTATCATTTAAACACCATATCTAAGTTTGGGGTATTTCAGTTCGAGATACTGTGGGAGAACCAGCTTTATGCTAAGTTCTCCAAATGTGAGTTTTGGCTTGACCAGGTCTCTTTCTTGGGTCATGTCATCTCAGATAACGGGATCTCGGTAGATCCAGCAACGATAGATGCCGTGCACACCTGGCCAAGACCGAAGACGGTTACCGACATCCAGAGCTTCCTTGGTCTGGTAGGGTACTATTGGAGGTTTGTTAAGGACTTCAGCAAGGTCGCGAAGCTGATGACCAGTCTGATGAAGCAAGATGCACCGTTCGTGTGGACGGATGACTGTGAAAGTTCATTTCAAAGCTTGAAGGACTCACTGACCACTGCACCGGTTCTGACTATTCCAGACAGTAAGGAGGGCTTTAACGTTTATTGTGATGCATCCGGTAGAGGATTGGGTTGCGTGCTCATGCAGCATGGCAAGGTGGTGGCATATGCCTCACGCCAGCTGAAGAAACATGCGAAGAACTATCCCACTCATGACTTGGAGTTGGGAGCTGTAGTCTTCGCTTTGAAGATATGGCACCACTACTTGTACGGGGTTAGTGTGACGATCTACACCGATCATAAGAGCTTGAAATATATATTCACTCAGAAGGAGTTGAATCTTCGACAGATGAAATGGTTAGAATTTTTGAAGGACTGCAATATTGGCCTCCAATACAAAGAAGGGAAGGCCAATGTTGTAGCTGACGCCCTGAGCCGTCGAGCACACTCACTCCATTCGCTACTTGCTTTCTCGAGCTTGGTTGATGAGGTGCGAGAGACTCAAAGGACCGATGAGTATATGAGGGAAGTCAGGCAGAAGCTGACAAAGGGTACCTTTGAGAGTCACAAATACGACTTCAGACTTCATGATGATGAGCTGATCAGACTTAAGGGCCGGTTATGCATCACGCGCAGCAGTTTAGATTTGAAAGACCACATATTGAGAGAATCACACTGTTCTTCAGTTTCCATCCATCCGGGTGCCTCTAAGATGTACAAAGACATGAAGAGATACTTCTGGTGGTCGGGGATGAAGGCAGATGTTACCGAGTTCATTTTGAGGTGTCTCACATGCTAGAAGGTAAAATTCGAGCACCGACGACTGGGCAGAATGGTACAGTCGATGCCAGTTCCGGAGTGGAAGTTTCATGACATCTCCATGGACTTCGTGGTCGGACTCCCACCTACCAGGGTAGGTTTGAACATGATATGGGTTGTAGTGGATCACCTTACCAAGGTAGCCCGATTCATACCGATGAAGGATACTTGGAAGGTAGCTAAGTTAGCTGAGTTATTTGATAAAGAGATCATGAGACACCATGGGGTACCAAAGACCATAGTGTCTGATAGAGATACCAGATTCCTTTCGAGGTAGGGGAGAGCTACGAGAGAAGCGTTGGGTACAGAATTGAAGTTGAGTACCGCATTCCATCCTCAGACAGATGGTCAGACTGAGCGTACAATTCAGACACTCGAGGACATGCTGAGAGCATGTGCCTTAGACTTCTAGGGCTTTTGGATTGACAAGTTGCATCTGATCAAGTTTTCTGACAACAATAGCAATCATGCTTCGATCAAGATCGCGCCTTTCCAAGCGTTGTACGGTAGACCATGTCGTACACCGCTCTGCTGGGATGAGTCGAGTGAGACGATCATTATAGGACATGAGTACATAGAGCAAGTTCAGGCTGAAGTTCAGCAAATCAGAGAGAATATGAAAGTTGCTCAAGATAGGCAGAAGCCGTACGCTGATGTTTGACGACGAGACCTGGAGTTCGCAGTGGGCGACCGGGTATTTCTGTGAGTCTCACCGATGAAGGGTGTGTTCAGATTTGGGCAAAAGGGCAAACATAGCCCGAAATTTGTTGGTCCTTATGAGATTACGGAGCGGGTGGGCCCGGTTGCTTACAGGTTGAACTTACCTGCTGAGCTGGGTAAAGTACATGACGTCTTTCATGTTTCACAGCTGAAGAAGTACATGCACCACCCCTCACATGTGTTAGAACCTGAGAGATTGATATTAGAACAAAAATGAGATCAGTAGAGATTCCTCAGAGAATCTTGGATACTAAGACTAGGGATACTCGACATAAGTCAGTGCGACTGGTGAAGGTTCTCTGGTCTAACCAGGATGTTGAAGAAGCCACGTGGAAATTAGAGGATAAGATGAGATCAAAGTACCCTTCGCTGTTTAGCGACTAGATCGTCTATATAGGGTACGGGGCGAACCCCTTATTAAGGGGGTTGAGCTTCCTCGCTCTTGAGTTAGTAAACGAACATGCTTGTCGTTGCTTTGGTGAATGTAAGATATGGTTGGTGTAAAATATTACACTTTGTGTTAAGTTTGAGATATGTATAGTACTTATGTATTGTACTTTTGGCAGACCATTGAGTCTTGAGATGTGTGAATGTGAATATAAGGTATGGTATTAAGATTAAGGACCTTGAGTAATATGAATGATTAATTATATATATGAACTTTGGGGACAAAGTTCTTTTAAGGGGGGTAGATTGAAATACCCTAAACCTAGATATGGTGATTATATGTTAAACTAAGATATAAGAAGGCTAAATTATGCGTTAGAAACATCAAGAAACAATTTAAACCAAAGAAAACACAAGGGAACACCATAAGAGCAATATAAGCAAAAATGTGCTCTAAGCTTGGTGTAACTTTGGGTAACACCCAAATATCATTCTTAGACCTTGGTAAAATGATAATGGACATTTTAAACCAATTACCAAAGAAAACCAAGCTCAAAAACAAGTTAAAACACAATTTGTGCTTTAAGGATTCTTAAAGCACATTTTTGAAAAATTATCTTGGAAAAAGGTTTTGAGTGGCTAAATGCCCATGACTACACCTTAATCAACTTGTGTACTACTTAGTATCACATTAGGAAGCCTAAATCAATGGGAAACCAAATATTTCACAAATATATGCACTAATTGTGAATAGTAACCAAATAGTGCCCAATTTAAGCCTAAGTCAACTTCGTTTAATTAATTGGTCAACAAAGACCAAAAATATCTTCATTATAAAGAGGGGCAGATTTTTAAGGTGGTGAATCACCACATGTGCCAGCCAAGATTGTAAATGAAGAGGGAAATAAAGAAGTTACTATTTACTTTAACAAAATATCTTACCTTATTCCTTAGCTCTCTCCTCTTCTTCTTCATTCTTTCATTTCCCACCGGTTTCATCTCATCCCTCTCTTCTCCATTCACATAAGAACATCCCCCATGCTTGATCCATCTTGCCTTGCCCACCACTTACTCATTTTAACTCCAAATCCAAAACTAAACACATATTACTCTTTGTTAGATCAAGCTCTTGCTTTCTATCTTTCCAAATCTCCAAAAGCTTCATTTTGGTGCCATGGGAAACCGCCATTAGAGGAGGAAAAATCAGTTTGAAGAGCTCCTTTGGTTATCCATTCATTTAAGGTAAGGAAAGTGCAAGAAAAACCTAGTTCCCTTCATTTTTCCTTCATGACCGAAAATCATCTGCTCATGGGATTTTGTTTAGTCCCTTGATATGTTTCTATTCTCCAAGGACTAGAGGAGGTCCTTCTTGATTCATATCCAAGCCTATCTTAAGACTTCAAACGTAAACATTCATTTTAATACCTTAAAACACATTTTTAACCTAAGATTGGATTCCATGAGTGTTGGGATAAAACTACACGTTAATATATATAGATTTATAACAAACTAATAGGCAAGTGTACCTATTCGTAGTAGTAAAACAAGTGTCGTATCCACAAGGAGATTGTTCAATTATCCTAGTTTAGGTAGTTAATAAAAACTGTAAAAAGGGGGTTTAGCCGGAGGCAAGCTTGATTTGATGTTGAATTAGTACAGTAATAATAAAAACAGTAAAAACAGTTGTGAATTAAGTGGATGGAAAATGTGCTAAGGAAGGTGAAATCGCCCTATTATAACTCAGATGTCAAATATAATCCTAGTTTGCTCTTATTTGTCTGTTAAGAATTTTATCTTGTGGCCTTTCTAAATCATAGATAAGAACAACTCTTAATTAATTCAGTAGACTTTTTACAATCAGAAAAAGTCTAAAATCATTAATTAGCTTTAAGCGAGAATTCTTTTTATAACAGCGATGGATTTTATCTGCTAATCAAGGGGATAATATCTAACGTTTGTCTCTCTTTGTGGTCTATTCTCTAATTTTACAAAATCATTGAAATTAGAGAAACCGTAAATGCGTAAAAATGATCAGTTCTTAAACATTTAATAATAGAGAGAGACAAAACAAATATTTATAAGCAAACTCGGTATTATAAATACGTCTGAGTTATTTTGGGTTAAACACCCATCCTAAGCACAAATATAGAATTACTCAGACATCGACAGAAATAAAAACAGAGTAGAGATTGAAATAGTCATTATTTAGGAACTGCCTGCGAAGAACGGATCTGCACTCGCCTGCCTCTTTTCTCTCTTTGTAAACTGCTGCTTCTGTTTGAGTACGTACGTGAATGTGGTGAAATGGTGAAAATAAATAAAAGATGAAGAAGTGTGGTGTTACGAGAGGAATTAAATGGAAGAGAATGGAGTGTGGTGTTTGTGTGGTTTTCCTCAGCCTTTGGTCGTACGTGTTGTGTATTTTTGCAGTTATGATGCTGGGTTTATATAGAGAATTGGAAGAGGCAGATGAAGATCCGTAGTGGAAGGATCGATTGATTGCAGATTTGGTTGCTGATTGCTTCATTAATTGCAGGGGACAGGAGCTGGAGACGCGTGACCGAAATAAGGTAGGCGCCGGGGGAGTAGATAGATAAGGCGAGTTGCAGACGGCGCGAGAAGAAAACTGTTCGCGACTTTCAGTCACGACCGTTCCTTGTGTTGTCCGCCTGGACAACCGCCCAAACAGAGGCGGTTTCTCCTTGTTGTCCGCCTGGACAACCGCCCAATAAGTGGCGGTAACCTCCTTCACGTCCGCCTCCTTTAGAGGCGGTTGCCTGTGTGATGTCCGCCCAGTATGGGGCGGTAGCCTTGGTGTGAGACGTCCGCTTGTTATCACGATGTACATGTCCGCCTGTTATCACGATGTACAGGCTTATTTCTTCTACGAGCTCTAGATTCTTCGTTTGGACTCCGTTTTTCGAGCCGTCTGCGCCTATGCGTTCGTCTCTTCGTGTACTTTGCTCCTAGCTTGGCTTTTCCTCATGTTTAAACCAATAAATTTGTGAGATAATCAATAGAACATAAACTAGAGGAAAAACATACGATAAGTGAGAAATGAGCAGAAAAGTGCTGATATAATATATGAAATACACCTATAAATCATGCTCATTTAGACACTTATCAATGAGTTAGGCATGTTGCTTAATGCTCATTAGATTATTTGGATGTGTATTAGAACATTGGAAAGGAAATTTAATTTGGTGGCCGAGAAACATTCAAGAAAACCTAAGGAGGAAGTTAATAGAAACTTGAGAAAAACAAGGTAAATTGCTTACCTTAAGGTGTTTTATATTTTAAGGGATGGGATTTAGCTATATGATAAGTTTAGGTTAGAGTTTACAATATGTAAGGGTTATGAAACCTAGGAGAAAGAACATGATTATATTTGAGAACTTGTGACTAAGGAGCAAATGGGAAATGAGATAGTTAAACAATCACAAGGTGAATTACAAGAACATTTATATTGCTATGGGAGCATTGTTGTATGTATTTGCAGGTCAAAGGCTATATATTGTGGAACTTCAGTGGTTAATTTTTATGCATTTAAGGGCCTAAGATCCAAGTCATTTAAGGGCCTAAGTGCCAAGCAATTTAAGTTTATGCACTATATTGTGATGTATTGTAGTTTGGGTGAAATTTGTGTGTTAAGATCGTATACTAAGGATTTGAGTGTTCTTGGGCGCTTGAGGGTGCAAAACCTAGATGTTTGGGTGTAAGGATATACTAGAGAAGCCATGTCAAAATTTGGTTGGAAAACTTGGTGTTTAAGGTGTTCTAAGGAGGTTTTATGTCTAAAGTTGTGATAGGGAACATTAAGGGTTATATTGGAGGAAATAGATAAACTAAGGTGTTCTTGAATACTAAGATGACATAAGGATGTCTAGGAGGAACTAGGGGTTACATTGGTGGATTTTAGGCACCAAAACCATGATGAGAGAAGTTAGGAACTTGTGCAAAGTTGGGAGAAAATAAGGTATAATGACTTGTGAAAGTGTAAGTGTAAAACTAGAGTATAAGGCCTTGGGAATGTTTAGGAAACTTGAGTAAGGGAAGAATGAGGGATAATGATAAGGATTGGTCAAGTTAATATGGAGGAAAACACTTTGGTTAGTTGAAGTCTTAGGCAAACAATTTACATGTTGGAGGTGTAAGTGGTGTAGTGCAAAGTGTTAGGAATTTCTTGTAAGAATTTGAGGAAATGATCAACGGATTAAGTGGAGGGATTATTAATGATTTGATGGATGAATTAAGAGGGTATTAAGTGCATAATGGTATTAGAACATGTTGGGGAACTTGTGGAAGAGTTTGGTATTGATTGAGCACATAAGGAGAAAATTCTGTAGTGGACCAACCCAGGGGACCGACCCTGACTGGGTCGGTCGGACTGTGAAATGTGAGACGGGAATTGTTCTGGAACAGACCGACCCAGAGGGTCTTGGGTCGGTTGGGTTAAGCTTGGGTCGGTCAGGGAAAACTTAGTGAACCAGAAAGTTTCTGGAATGGACCGACCCAGGGTGTTGGGTCAGACGGTGGGTCGGTCGGCCCTTATAATATAAAAAAACAGAAATGAAAGGGTGGCATTAGTAGTCCACCATTAAGAGGACAATGATGATTAGAAAGATAAGAATATAAGAACACAAGAAGTTAAGCTAAGTAATAGTATTTAAGTGTTTAAGGTTAAGTTTATAAGAACTTAGTGGATATAAGGTGAGGATCAATAATGACTGAGTAAGTTATGTAAGTTGGGTTAAGTTAAGTTAATTAATAACCTAAGTTGGTTAAATGTTTTAGGATTTTAGAATTGGGATTCAGAAGGAGATTAGACAAACGACCGTCGACGGTGAACGGTATGGTTTTCTTGTAACCTGCTTGCTAACGAGGTGTCCCTCGGCTTGTGTGCAATTTTTTACTTGCTATGACTAAGACAAGATAAAGCATGCAATTGAACTATTATCTTCTTTTGTGTTTGCCTTACACTAACACACTAGACTTTGAGATTAGTTGCTAACAATACTTAGTAACATTGAACGAGATAAGAAATTCACTCCCAAATATGTTGGTTGGCTAATACCCGAGAAAGGTTTAACTAGCACTTCGTCTTTAAGACTTTCTTCTAACTGGAACTTGGGGGGAGTGAGGAATCCGGGACTGACTCCGGTCATGCATGTTAAAGAAAGGGGGTCGGTATCTGAATCAGATCTGACTTCCGCTTGAGGACTTGTCTTCGGACTTGTTGCCTAGAGTCGAATGTTGACTCAGCCACCTTGGGCTACAGTTCAAGGTGGGAGGCAGATTAAGATGGTGCGGTAGGATCACCTAAATCCTAATATTAAGATAAGTTGTTTATTCAACCTATGGAGTTAATAGCTCATTGGCTAGGGTTGCTTTTGACCTGACAAAAATAAACATTGAGTAAGATACAACAATTTCTATTTGAAGAACGGTTTGTATACTAAGATTGAGATAAGGATTAAGGTTGAGGTGAGGTAAGAATGGACTGAGGTTAAGAGAAATCATAACTTAAGGAGTTAACTGATTAACTCACTTACTAAGGGAACACTTTTAAGTCATTCATTGTGTGTGGACTATATTTGTTCATAAGTGGCTTGTTGTTTATTGCACTTCTTTTTTATGTTGTGTCTCTAATCAACTACATGCTATCAACAATTAGTCGTCGTAGCCCCGTTAGCTTGGGGGCTATAAGAGAATCGTACCAGCAAAGGTGCTGACCCCTCGGGGCGATTGTTTACATTTTGCAGGTAAGCATCCTATGAAGACTCATCTTGAGAGTAGGGGCGGTTAGACCTAGGCCGGGTTTATTTTTGAGTACGGGTTACGCCTGTGCACCCGTCTGTTAATATTTAAACCAGTGAAGAATTACGTTGGTTGTTGAAATACTTGTAAATTCGGTTGGTGAATATTTTGGTTAGACGGTTGTAAGTATTAAAGTTCGGTTATTTCTGTTAATCAGACCGTAGCAAGGTCCTGGTGTAAATTAGTTTCCGCTGTGATGTCATATCGGTGTTGTTAGGTTTGCGATAACCACGATTGGCTTAAGACGGGGTGTTAGAGACAGCCTCACGGAGCTCAAGATGCTCCCGATCCGCTTGCCCTGATGTTTGGGAGGTCCTTTCTACAACGTTTACTGTAGCAATGACGCTCACCCTCGGCAGTGCCTATCACTAATGATTGGTCATTTGCGTGGAAGGTAGGATATTGAATTTTATTAATGTTATAAGTGTAAGATTTATACTTTCAGTTTGAAATCGTTAAGATGGTCTATTTGCTTAGTTGTCCTCTTCCCTATACTCTGGGATTGAATTTTTCAGTAGCATTAAACTCATTGGGTTGTGGCGGGAGGGGTACTGTCGGCGGTAGTTCGTACTGGACTTCCACGTGAAAGTGGACCGTCGCCCATGCACTCACGACGTTCGTATGTCTCCTCTTGACTGAGCTCTTAGCTGGTCCATAACGGGGGTAATATTCCCGGACCTTTATGCCCTTGGCCAGCTTCTTGGCCCACACCACCACTACACATCGGTATTACCGTTCGTCTTCTCGTTACTCGATAATTCATCACATTACAATTAATTCCTTCTAAATGAGCTCTCAGCTGGTCCATAACGGGGGTAATATTCAAGGGCTAACACTTGCAAGCCAAAGGCTTTGCTAACACATAAATTCATTAAAGCAAGACGTTCCGTACCTCACAAATGTTTCCCGTATATCCCAAATCCTAGGCTCAGTGTCTTAAATCCTATTAGCTCGTCATCAGAGCGGTACTCCACTCTGATACCACTTTTTGTAACACCCCACTCGTAATCACGTACTAATCACTCATGTAGCATTAATTAATAACGTCTCACAGCGGAAGTCTCACACTAATAAACTCACTCGGGTGTCACATCCCATTACTTGCCCATGCGAGTAAAGAAGCAGCAATAAATTAAATAAGAAACAATAATGGTAATCCATACATAACCACAGTGATAACAAGATACTAACCAATACACAATCCAAACCAAATGTAACTTAAACGACAAGTGAGCGTCTAGGTATTTGTAACACCCCTACCTCTAATACCGTCATTACCGTCCAATCACCTCGTACTTACATACCTTCGTAGCAGATACTTACTTACACAACAGTGGGTGATACAATGCCGTTAGCCACCCACGTGACTAACAAGGCCTACTACTACTATATACATCATCGGTCTGATGGACCGGAATATCCGAGTACTACACAATTACAATACATACTCCAATTACTATCCAAGTACTACAATTCTCCATTCAATACCATACTTCATGATACATTACATTACAATACACCGAGTTTACTAAGATCCAATCCAATACAATAATTCTTTCAAGTTCATACATACTCATTAAGAGTCTAACATCTACCCATTCCTCACAACTACATACTTGCAATTACATAATGGTGTACCTCTTGGTACCCTTCTACATCAAAGACTACAAGCCTTATACCATTCTCTACTATCTACAATTCGTTTCTAGCTATCTAAGTGTGGCTATTGGTCTCGTACTATGACCACACCTGCTTCGGTACCTGTACAATAAAAACATTGCCCCAAGGGGCTCAGCTTACGCTGCATATGACTTCCGCATGCCCCGCGTACTAGCGAGGGTACGCCGACCACTTGGTCGAATACATGCAGTTCATTTTACAAATACACACATACATACATGCTTTCATACACAATACTACAATACTACGTAAAGAATACATACATACACTTCAATACATACAAGGAAGACAATACAAGTCAACCAATACATACTTACATTCACTGGAATACGCTTACACAATGCATACACAACACTTGTTAGCTCCTTTTACCCACCTGGGTTAATCGGGTGGAGATTACTCTTTTACTCAGGGTCAATGACTTACACCAGCCAAGACCATTACTCATACATACTTTACTTACTTACTACTTACTCAAGTCAAGTCGTGGTGACCTCTGGGCAGGGACTACACCGTCCCACCACCGGGCTTTACTGTGGCTCACTAATCCAGGATGCTACCCATTTAAGGGGTTTAGGCCGTGGAAAAGATTAAAAACCAGGAATCGGATCCAACCTCTTGTGTCTCCTCATCCTCACGCGTGGCCGAAACTATATCGGACTTCTACTCATTCCAATTTACTCAGTACTTACGTTAGGAGTTAGGTAGTTAGGAATTAGTAGAAGTCAACACATCCAGACCACACAATAATACATTGCTCACATACACATCCATTCAAGGTACAATACATTACACAAGTACACTACAAGGTACATACACACTTCATCTTCATCCATTCATTTCATGAATTATACAAACTAAATGTTCAAGGCAATATAGCAAGAACAAATATAAAACAAGCGCAAGTAGGTGCATTAAAGTCCGATTCATGCATTTATCTTATTTAGGTGATCAAATAATCACACAAATCGGGGTAACCAGGTTAGGATACAGAGCATGAAGAAATCATACCTTTCACTGGGATTTACTTTACCAGGTGTTCCCTTGTTCCTTTGGTTCACTCTTGTTCCTCGATTCTTATTCCCGAACCAATGACTACATGTCAAATGATTCCATTAATACTAAGCATTACGGTACATACATAATTACTACTCTAGTACTTACCCCGTTATCCCGTTATTTCGGTTTAACTTAATGCTCTTATACTCACCACTTTCTTACTCACTTCTCAAACTTGTTCACACTACTTAGGACCTTTAAAGGTCACCAAACAAGGCCTTAACAACTTCTAAAACCATTACCAATCAATCCCCCATGTTTAGAAGCCTTAAAACAATTTTTTTTGCTCTCTGGTCTGGACCACCCCTCTGGGGAGGTCCCAGGGGCGCTCCACAATAGAAACTACACCCGTCTTGCAGAATTCGACTGGACCTCCCCACAGGGGCGGTCCCTAGGGGCGGCACAACATACCCCATTTTCCAAAGTGCTTTTCTACTCATTTTGAACTTCAAATTCACCCCATTCTTTTCCCACTCATTCCACAATCTTTCCATATGTTTCCTACAAGTTTAAACACCTTAAAACACTCCTTAATCATGCTTTAAACCTCCTCAAATCCATGGTCCAATACTTACTCATCTTCTTTCTCAAATTCTACAAATTTTCATTCTCATTTTCACACTTTGCACACTTGTGCATTCCTACATCTCTCTTTGCATTTTGCACTTTGTTATCATTCCATTTCACCATTACAATTCACTTCCAAGCAACTACACTATCAATACCCAAGTCCAACACTCATTTCACTAAATCTTGCACAATACTTCTTCCTAGATTTTACAATGCATTATTACTCTTCTTGCTACAGATTTTTAACCCAACTTCTACCATTCCATACTCCCTCAACTAATGCTACTCCTAGCATACTAAATACATTACCTTACCACTCTAGTTCTTCCCATCACTTAGATCCTTCCCAAACCTGTTTTCAACATGATTAATCACTCACAACTACTACCTAAACACACCTAGCTATTGTCTAGGTTATTCCCTCTCCTTACTCATCCAAGTCCTCTAATTTCCATACAAATTTGGGCAGAGGTTCCCCTATATTTTTAACATTGCCCACACATTGTTTCGGCTCATAATTCATTCACAACTTCCATATCAATTCAACACACTACAACACAATGTTTTTCCTGCACATACACATACATTCCCCATGGTTTTCCCAAGTTTTAAACATCATTTAAAAACTTCAAAACTGTTACATTACCTTTCCTCATTATACTACAACACACTTATTACTCATTACCTTAAACCTTACTCATTTTTAATTCTCAAAAACTGTTACATTAAGGCATACAAAACTAGCCCAAGGTAAGGGTAATTACCTTGTGTTTCTAGTTTTTCCTTTCTTTCTTGCCTTCTCCTTTCTTCTTTCCTTCTTCCTTGTTCTTCCTCACACAACAAACAATGCTACAGCCACCATAGCAGTACACAACAACCACTTAGCATTCATTCTCAACTAACCCTAGAATTCAGATGTTTTTAGAGTTTAGGAAAGGGCATTACCTTCAACCAAAGAGTGAGGTCCTTGGTTAGCAAGAGGGTAAGATTCCTAGCCCAAAGAAGAAGCCAAGACCGGCTGGAATACAAGGAACAAAGCAAGGCTTACTTCGAATTTTCGTTTTGCCAACAAGGGCTAGAAAAAGATGAGTTTTCAAGATTATTTTTACCTCAAAATGACAAGGAGATGAAGGTGCTTCTAATGGTGGTCTTCAAGATCCAAATGCAGCACACCCATGGAGATGAAAATGGGTGTTTTCAATTTTTGAAAGAAGAAAGATGTTCTCCTTGATGAGAGGATTCCAATGGTATAATTTTTATGTGATTTGGAGTTAGTTTGGGTCCTCAACAATAGGAGAGAAGGAGAGAGTTGTGTGGGGGTTTAACAAATCTCCATTATCGGCTGCTTGAGGAGGAAGGAGGAAAAAAATCAGAGAGAGAGAGAGGGGGAAACAATATGTGAGAGAGAGGGGGAGTAGAGGTGAGAGAGTGTTTTGTTTGCTTTTTACTTTATTGTTGTCCTTTAGCATATTAGGAAAAATAAAGAGAGTGTGAGAGGGAGGGGCTACCGACTACACACACACACACTCAAATTTTTGCTTTTTATTTACATAAGTGGACACACTAGTTTTGTTTTATTACACTCTCACCCCACAACTTCCCGGTTGTTACAATTTTTACTAACCAGAACCCGTTTTCCGGAATTTTCTCGTTTAATTAATTTTAATGGTTTTAGACCTTCACTAATGTCTAATTATAGACATTTGATCTACTAAAATTATTATGGGTCTGTTTAACCCGCTTAAAGTCACGTTTTCCCGGTTTCCTCGAAAAATGCGCTTTAAGGTTCGTTTGTGGTTTTAATCCATTTTACGGATCCGTTTTCTTCGGAAATTGTTTCTACACAGTATTTAGGTATAAATAGGCCTTAAGAATCCACATAATACTCTAACCAAGGTCTCGTACCTCCTATGGTTATATAACGCTTATTTAGCGTTTTTCGCTTTTAAAGCATTTCTTCCTTTCTTTTGGATTTATTTTTCCTTACCAAAATTACTTAGGCACTATTAGGCCCTTAAATACATATTAGAATTATTTTAATCACTATATTTAAGTTCGGGGTATTTCAATCTACCCCCTTATGAAACTTTGTCCTCAAAGTTGTTCAAGGTTATAGGATTACTATACTTACTCTTTCATACACGTCTACTGCTAAAAGTCATACATTCCTCCTCCTTACGAATTCCCAAATCTGTTACTCAAGGTCTCCACATACCATACCATACAAATGTACTATAATTACTCTAATCCGCATTACATCCAACCATCTGGTTTTACTCAACAAGGTTTATACATACATACAATGCAGAGCTATCCCAAAGCAATGCAATACACATTACAATCCCGCAGGCACTCAGGTCATCTAGACACAGGACTCCTCTATGCCCCGTTGCCCTTGGAATAATACAATATGATATACTACTATCATTCTCCGGTATACACTTCCAACCAATCCTCATTATCCAGTCTAAGGGAAATCCTTTCGCAACCCCTAATTAGGAATTTTTATAAAACACACAACCCCAATTCCAATTTATATTCATTACTTCTATCCTATGTGTGAAATACCCCAAACCTTGATATGTTGCTTAAACATAAAACTATGATATTTGAAGGCCAAAAGTGCCTTAGAAACATCAGTGAACAATTTAAACCATAGTAAAAATGATAAAGCACTAAAACACAGTTTGAGCAAAAACATGCTCTAAGCTTGGAGTGAACTTGGTTGGTACCTAAAGAGCCTACCAAGACTAAATAACATTCAATTATGATTTAACAAGTCTAATTAAGTCCTTATGAAACTTTGGTAAACAGTTAAACCAAACAAAACACAAGAAAATACCTTAAAAGCCGATAAGAGCAAAAATGTGCTCTAAGCTTGAGATAACCTTGGTTTAGACTCTAAGAGCCTACCAAGACCTTATTTATATGCTAATTAACATATTAAACCAATTACCAAAGAATACCAAGCTTGAAAACCAGTTAAAACACAAAATGTGCTTTAAGGAGTCTTAAAGCACATTTTTGAAAAATTGTCTTGTAAATGAGTTTTGAGTGGCTAAATGTCCATCATTACTCTTTAATCAACATGTGTACTACTTAGTATCACATTAGGAAGTCTAAATCAATGGGAAATCAAAAATTTCACAAATATGTGCCTTAGTTTGTGAATAGTGCTCAAATAGTGCTAGTTTTGACTTAAGTCAACATAAGTCAATTATTTGGTCAACAAAGACCATAAATATCCCTAATATGTAAGGGGGCACGGTTTTAATGGTGTGAGTCATCACACATGGCCAGCCAACTAAGAAAAGTAAAAGAAAATAAAGTAAAGTTACTATTTACTTTATAACATAAATATCTTCAAACTTTGCCTCTCTCCTCACCTTTCTTCATTTCCTCTTGTTCCCACCGCCATCTTCCTCCATTCTCCCAACCAAAACCGTTCATGGTGCAGCACCTCTCTTCTCCAACTTCAATTGCTCACCAAATGTTCATTAATGCTCCAAATCAAATTCTAAGACCATATTTGTCTTAGTTAGGCCAAGCTCTACACTTCTATCTTTTCAAATCTTCAAGAACTCCATTTTGGTGCCATGAAGATTCACCATTGATGGAGCTTGAGCTCATCTTTTCATGCCTTGCCATCCTCCATTGCTTCAAGGTAAAGAAAATCAAAGAAAAACTCCATTTCCTCTTGTTTTTGTGTTGGCCGAAAATTCACCATGTAATGGTGTCTTATTTTGGTTATTCCATATCTTCATTCCAAACTTCAAAGGACTAGGTGGAGTCCTCTCTTGCTATTTAATCAAGCTCCCTTGCAAATGTAAGGTAAACATCTCATTTAGTGTTTAAAACACTTATGTTAATCTAGGGTTTGTTCATGAGCTTAGGTATAATGCTTAATGCCTATTACCTTTACTTGTATACTGATTAGAAGTTTGACAAGCAATCAAAAACACCTTGCCGATTTTTAATCAAGAAGGGCAAGGAAAAACAAGTGAGGAAGTTTTGAAGAAAGAGAGGTAAATGAGCTACCTTAATGAAGTTTTATGTGTCCTAGGAAATTGAGCTTTAAAAATGCTTATTAAAAACTACTTAAAGAGCCAATGGGAAATGAGATAGCAAACTTTCCAAAAAAGAGTTTATTAAGGACTATGAGATGTTGTGTGTATTTGCAGGTCAAAGGCAATATATATGTGGGAAATTCAGTGTTTAAGGTTATTGCAATTTAAGGGCCTAAGAGCCATGCTATTTAAGGGCCTAAGTGCCAAGCAATTTAATTTTATACACTATATTGTGATGTAGTGTAGTTTAAAGGTTTAGTTGTGTGTAAAGAACATATCTTGTGAAGGTGAATGTCTTTGAAGGTTAAAGGATGAAAAACCATATGTTTGTGTGTAAAGAATGTGCATTAAGAGATTGAGTGTTCTTTTATTGTATAATGGTGGAAAAACAATGTGTTTTGGTGTAAGGTGATACAAGAGAAGCTATGGCAAAATTTAGATGATAAACAAAGGAGTTTAAGTATTGTAATGAGATTTTATGACCTAGAAGGTACTAGGGATTGTTAAGTGTTAAGATGGTGAAAGAAAGTGGAATAAGGTGTTCTTAAGTGTTAAGATGCCTTGGGCATAGTCTTGGAGATTTAGAGAACTAATGGATGATTTCTAGATACACCAAGGTGATGGTGGAGGTGTGGTAAAGTCTTGTGCAAAGTTGGTGAACAATGGAAGTGTAATGCCTTGTGAAGGTTTAATTAGGAACTTGGGGGAAATACTTGAGGAGTGTGTGTAAAGGGGGTGAATGTGATGCAAAATGATGCTTTAGGAGTGGTTATCTTGTGGTGGAAGAACACTTTGGTTAGTGGAAGCTTTAAGCAAAATTACAAGTTACAAGTGTAAGTAAAATGTTCTAAATGTTAAGGATTTAGTAAAAATTTGAGTAAAAGTTTAAGGAGTTTTTGGGATGTTTAGAGAGGGTTTTAGTGTGCCAAAAAGATGTTAAAACATGTGGGAAAACATGTGTAATGCATAGGAAAATTGGGGTGAATTTGGAGTTCAAAATGAGGAGAAAAACGGTTTTTAAAATGGGGTCTGTTCTGGACCGCCCCTAGGGACCGCCCCTGTGGGGAGGTCCAGTGCAGAGAAGTGAAAAAAAAAGAAACGTGTAGCTTCTGTTGTGGACCGCCCCTGGGACCCAGAGATGAAGAAAAAAATTTGTTTAAGGCTCCTAATGATGGGGGATTGAATGGTAATGGTTTTAGATGATGTTTAGGCCTTGTTTGGTGACTTTTAAAGGCCATTGGAAGTATAAACAAGTGTGAGAGTGAAGGTGTAAGTTGTGAACTTAAGATCACATAAATAAATTAAGTACAACGGGATGACGGGGTTAACTATGGGCATTAGATATTAAACAATCATGTCACCCCGAAGTTAATGAAAGTAATTGTGATGTTACCAGTTGTACGGGATTTGTTCGAGGAACCTAGGAGGACACAATATAGTGGACCGTGGTGAAAGGTATGGTTTTCTTGCAACTTGTGTCCTACCGGATTACACCGGCTTGTATGCGAATGTGTTTTTCTGTATGTTTGCCACGTTATAAGATAAATCATGAAACGAGTTTACAGTCGTTATTGTTGTTGTGTGTCGCGTACCGATACCGGTAACATCTAATGCGCATGAAAGGCTAGTTTACCATTATTAGGTAAACGTAAGAGAACGGTATCCGGTGATAACGTTTCCAACCTAAGGAACGTTCTGACCACGGCTATGCATGAGTTAGTTATGTGTTTGAAATACCCCAAACCTTGATATGTTGTTAAACATTTAAGCTATGGTATGTAGAGGCTAAAAGTGCCTTAGAAACATCAGTGAACAATTTAAACCACAGTAAATGCAATAAAGCACTAAGGTACAGTTTGAGCAAAAACATGCTCTAAGCTATGAGTGAACTTGGTTAGGACCCAAAGAGCCTACCAAGACTTAATAACATTTAATTATGATTTTATAAGGCTAATTAAGTCCTTAGGAAACCTTGGTAGACAATGAAACCAAACAAAACACAAATAAATACCTTAAAGTCAATAAGAGCAAAAATGTGCTCTAAGCTTGGGATAAATTTGCATAGGACCTAATGGTCATACTTATACTTTATAAATATGTTAATGAACATATTAAATCAATTACCAAAGAAAACCAAGCTTGAAAACAAGTTAAAACACAAAATGTGCTTTAAGGAGTCTTAAAGCACGTTTTTGAAAAATTGTCTTGTAAATGAGTTTTGAATGGCTAAATGTCCATCATTACTCTTTAATTAACATGTGTACTATATAGTATCACATTTGGGTGGCTATATCAATGGGAAATCAAAAATTTCACTTCTATGTGCCTTGTTTTGTGAATAGTGATTTTTATAAGCTAGTTTGTAACATATGTTATCATAAGTAATTAAATTGACAAATAAAGACTAAAACACCCTTCTAACTAAATGGGGGCCGTTTTTTTCAAGGTGTGAGTCACCAACTTGTAAAAGAAATCAAATAAGAAAAGTAAAACTTAAAGTAAAGTACTATTTTGCTTTATAACTTAAATATCTTCCAAAAAGTAGAACTCATCTTCATTCTTTCATTCCCTTCTCATTTCACACGTCTTCAAGCTCCCTTCCTCCCCTCCATTTACGATTTTCTATATCAACCTCTCTTCTCCATCTTCATTTCCTTGCCAAATCCAACTCCATGCTCCAAATCAAATTCTAAGACCATATTTGTCTTAGTTAGGTTAAGCTCTACACTTCTACCTTTTCAAATCTTCAAGAACTCAATTTTGGTGCCATGGAGAATCACCATTGATGGAGCTTGAGCTTGTGTTTCTACATATTATTACTCTCCTTTGCTTCTAGGTAAGGAATCTCAAAGAAAAATCAAGTTTCCTTCATGTTGTTGCCTTGACCGAAAATACTCATTGATGGAGCTCTTTGTGTGGCTTTGTTCTAGCTTCATTCCAATCTCTTATGGACTAGGTGGAGTCCTCTCTTCATAGATATTCAAACTCCCTTCAAAGATCAAGGTAAAACAACTACATTAATGTTTTTGAAATAATGTAAACCTAGGGTTTACAATGAGATGAAGCATAAAGCTTATATACTCATTTCAATGTTGGTATATTGTTTAGTAGTTGACAAGGAAAGAAATGCCTTACCGGTTTTAAGAGGAAACAAGAAAGAAGTTTGAATGGAAAAGAGGTAAATATGCTATCTCAATGTGGTTTAATGCCTTAGGAGAAATGAGCTTATAATGCTTGCTAAAACTACCTAAAGAGCAAATGGTGAATGACTTAGTAAGGTGTTCTCAAGGAGACTAGTAAAGGAACATATGTCTTGGTGTGTGTAATTGCAGGTCAAAGGCTTATGTATTGTGGAAATTCAGTGTTTAAGAATTATGCAATTTAAGGGCCTAAGAGCCATGTTATTTAAGGGCCTAAGTGCCAAGCAAGTTTAATTATGCACTATATTGTGATGTAGTGTAAATTGGGTGAAGTCTCATGTGTGATGGTGTTCTTGATGGATTTAGGTGTTCTTGAGTGTTTAATGGTGAAAATTATGAGCTTTGGAATGATGATGTGCTAAGAGAACCTATGGCAAAATTTGTAAAATGTATAAGGAGTTTTAAGTGCTTAAATGAACTTGGGTGAACTAGGAATTGTTAGGAATGGATACATGCTTCACTAAGGAAGAAAACGTGCATTAAGGTGTTCTAAGGTGCTATAAGGATTTAGGCATTTGTCTTGGAAGTTCTAGAAATCCAATGAGTGTTTTTTTTAGGATGTATTTAAGTCTTGGAGAAGATTGTTTAAGGTTTAGGTAATGTTGATGAATAAGGAGAAAATGATGTTTAGGTAAGGTTTTGAGAAAGGAATTCAAGAAGAAGTTGAAAAGAGGATTTGGTTAGTAAGAGGAGATGCTTGGGAGATGATGTTATGAAGGTGAGGAAGCATTTTAGTGTAGTGGTCATTTAAGGTGAAACACCACTTGGAGAACAAAAAGGAAATGTTACAAGTGTTAAGAGATTTGATAAGAAGATTGAGTAAAAGTTGGACCATGTTTTAAGGTGAATCAAAGTGATATCCTAGTATTAGAATATGCCTAAGTTCATGTATGAAGCTTGGGTAATTAAAGGATGAAGATAAGAGGTGAAACAAGACTTGGAAAATGAGGTTCTGGCCCGTCCGAACTACCGTCCGAACGTGGACGTTCGGACGTGCCTGTGTGCGCGTGAGTTTTCTGACCTTCGACTGATGTCCGAACTACTGTCCGAACATGGGAAGTTCGGACACACATGATTCATTCTCTGGTTTGGCTTCGAACGGCGTCCGAACTTGGGAAGTCCGGACGCAAGTTCGGACGTCCACCAATTTGCACCCTTAGAGTCTCGAACGGTGTCCGAACTTGAGAAGTCCGGACACAAGTTCGGACAAGGTGCTGTATGGACCAAAAACATTGTTTAAGGTATGGAAATGGTGTGTAATGATGGGGATTGATGGTCAATGATGTTATGAGGTTGTTAAGGACATGTTAGGTGAGTTTTAATGACAACCAAGTGGGTGAAAAGTTGTAATAAAATGTGAAAGTAAAACAAGTTAAAAGTGAAGTTATGTAACTAAACTAACGGGGAAAATTATAAGCATTAGACCTTAAATAATCATGCAACCCCGATGTTAATAAAAACACATGTGATGTTAACAGTTGTTCGAGAATTGTTCGAGGAACGTAAGTGGACGTGATAAAGTGGACTCCGGTGACAGGTATGGTTTTCTTGCAACCTGTGTCCTACCGGATTACACCGGCTTGTATGCCAATGTGCTTTCTGTATGTTTGCCACGTTATAAGATAAATCATGAAACGAGTTTACAGTCGTTATTGTTGTTGTATGTTCACGTGCCGATACCGGTAACCTCGAATGCGCTTGAAGGGCTAGTTAACCACTATTAGGTAAACGTAGGAGAACGGTATCCGGTAACAACGTTTCCGACTTAAGGAACGTTCTAACCACGGCTATGCGTGAGTTGGTTATGTGATGTTTGTGTGCAATGTTTGTATGTGAATGTATGACTCTCCCTTCCCTTGTGTGTGTCTAACAAGACTTAACCCAATGTGTGATTGTTTAACTAAGTTCAATGATGAACTTCTGACAAGTGCTAACGGGGGGGAGTGAGGAGTCCGGTCTGTTCCGGCCACGCGTGTGAGTATGGGGGTCGTTGTCATAGCAGGTTCGATCCTCTCCGTATGTTATGGTTGTTTTCCAATTTGGTTCCCAACCTTCCCTTTAGCTTAACCAAGGCTATTACTGACTCACGTCGGGCCACAGGGGCATACTATTGTTATGTTTGTTTCGGTGTGCTTGGATCACTATATCCGAGACACCTTGTGTTAAGTTAACCGTTCATTTAACGAGACGGTAACGAGTTATGTAACGAGCTTATCATGAGACTGGCAACATTCTCTAGGCTCACCAGTGTATTAACAATGTTTGGGTCGGTTCCTAAGAGAACCATTCCCGTTATGTTATGTATTTTGTTGTGATGCAATATCTATTGTGATGTTAAGATGTACACGTTGAAACGTGCAAAGTGTTGTTAAGTTTTGTATGTGAGTAATGATATATATTGTGAGATACGAAGTAAGTGGATCATGGATATGAATCCTAGTTTGAGAAAGGAGGTGTTTAAGGATAACCCGATTTAAGGGTAAGTGTCGTCTATTAAGGAAGTAGCTCCATTAGAGGAGGAACACTCTAGGGATAATGAATACCAAGAGTGACTTATTAAGTAAGGATGTATTATCCGTTTGTTGAGCCCATTGAGGCAAAATGTTATGTGTTGTGTGTTTACTGTTACATGTACGATTTAAATATAATCAATCGCATGCTAAGACGACAATTAGTTGTGCGTGGCCCGGTAGCATGTGGGCTGCGGGATTACCATACCAGCAAAGGTGCTGAGCCCCTTGGGGGCCACCCTTTCTCTTCTTTTCCTATTTCAGGTACAAGGAGCTGGAAGCCGTTCGAGAGTAGGACGGGGTAGTCGTTGTACATGGGTAATCGTTTATGTTGTATATATACAGTAGGTGTAGTAAGACCGAAATTGTTATCGGCATTAGTTATTAATACTCGGTATAGTTGGAAGGTGTATGTTGTTGTTGTGATTAATGAAAAGGGATAGTAATGTGTAGTCGCTCGGAAATTTAGCCCATCAGACCGGTACAATGTGTATGTATTAGCCTTGTTAGCCACGTGGGTGGCTAACGGCGTGTAACACCAACGAGTTAAGTAATGTGATGAGGTTGTTTTTCCGCTGCAGTTTATTGTAAGTGTGTTAATGTTGGATGGGGTGTTACAGTGTTTGTTTGTGCGGGTTAATATGTTCACTTCCCTTGTGTGTGGCTAACTAGACTTAACCACCTGATTGTGAATTAATGTACTAAGTCCAATAATGAGACTTCTAACATGTGCTAACCGGGGAGTGAGGAGTCCGGTAGTTCCGGCCACGCGTGTGAGTATGGGGGTCGTTGTCATATCAGGTTCGATCCTCTCTGTATGTTATGGTTGTTTTCCTTTTTGGGTTTCCAACCTTCCCTTTAGCTTAACCAAGGCTATTTTACTGACTCACGTCGGGCCACAGGGGCATACTATGTTTGTTCGGTGTGCTTGGATTACTATATCCGACGCACCTTGGTGTTAAGTTGTCTGTTCATTTAACGAGACGGTAACGAGTTATGTAACGGGCTTATCATGAGTTTGGCAACATTCTCTAGGCTCTACAAGTGAACTGACTATGTTTGGGCCGGTTCGTAAAGGGAACCGTTCCCATGATGTTATGTATTATTGTTGTGCTGCAATTCTTATTGCCATGTGATGTTATATGTTGT
Source organism: Limonium bicolor (assembly GCA_023374045.1). Taxonomy (NCBI): domain Eukaryota; kingdom Viridiplantae; phylum Streptophyta; class Magnoliopsida; order Caryophyllales; family Plumbaginaceae; genus Limonium; species Limonium bicolor. The sequence goes on along the minus strand of CM041781.1, from coordinate 100,290,324 downwards.
TAAGATGTGGAGTATGTGGATCATGGATATGAATTCCAGTTTATTGTAAGAGGCGTTTAAGGATAACCCGATTGGTGGGTAAGTGTCGTCTATTAAGGAAATAGCTCCATTAAAGGAGAAACACTTTAGGGGTTAAAGATCACAATGAGTGATTTATTAAGTGTAGATGTGTTGGCTGTTTTATTGAGCCACTGTTGTGCAGTGTAATGTGTTGTGTAATTGTAGTTTACGTGCAAGATTTAAATGTAATCAACCGCATGCTAAGACGACAAAGAGTTGTGCGTGGCCCGGTAGCATGCGGGCTGCGGGATTACCATACCAGCAAAGGTGCTGAGCCCCTGGGGGGCCACCCCTTCTCTTCTTTTTCCTATTTCAGGTACAAGGAGCTGGAAGCCGTGCGAGAGTAGGACGGGGTAGTCGTTTGTACATGGGTAGCCATTAAAACTGTTTATGTATCGTAGGTGTAGTAAGACCGAAGTTGTTATCGGCATCAGTTTGTAAATACTTGGTATAGTTGGAAGGCTTATGTATGTTGGTTGCTGTTAATGAAAAGGTATAGTAATGTACAGTTGCTCGGGAATCTAGTCCATCAGACCGATACAATGTGTATGTAATAGCCTTGTTAGCCACGTGGGTGGTTAACGGCGTGTAACACCAACGAGTTAAGTAATGTGACGAAGTATATTTTCCGCTGCAGTTTGTTGTTAAGTGTGTTGTTGTTGGATGGGGTGTTACAATGTGTGATTCTTGTGACCACTTGAGGGGAGCTTCAAGAATCATTCGACCCTGATATGATCAGCATCAGTGTTGAACTATCTTTCCACCCCAATTTGTGTTCGGTCTCCCTTGATCTAATCAGGATCAAGTTCGACTTCCCACATCAATTTCAAACAATTGAATAATTCAGTTATTTCCATTTTATATATTTTTACTCTTCCTAGTCATGATTACAATTTCATACATCTCAAAAGGATGGAATTCAGTCCCATCAATCATCCTCACTCTATTTCCAAATACTTTACTTCGAGATTCCATGCCTAAGGGCTCATTTTGCCTAAGGGCTCATTTCATCGACTTTCACTACTTTCATCCATTACTCTCCATCATCTCAAATATTCTAGCTAAGGAATATGATACCTACGAAATCCAATCGTCCTCAATTTGCTTCCAATAATTTACCTAGGAATACACTACTCATGGACTTCATTCATCTACTACTCTCAATAATTTTGTACTATTTCTTAAAAGGATACAATACTCGTGGAGCTCCATCCACTACTCATTCTCAATTGTTTCAAAACATCTTCTAGGTTCTACATCGGTTTTATATCGACTCATGCATCGTAATGCCATGTCTAACTTCAAATAAACATACACTATAGGGATTATTATTCCCTAAGAGTTTCTCTACTCTTCTTTACCAATACTCTCACACTGGAGTTACAAGATGGTTATATTCACCCTATGGTATTCGCATCTCTCGTGCCTAGTTACCATATTACGATATGAATGAATACGTATGTTTATTTAACATAAGTACCAATCATCAAATCCATTCTCATTTGTGCTATGCACATTATAGTTTATGTGTTTTATACGTGACACTTACATTAAGCGGTTTTCGCTCTACCCCCTTAAACGGGATTACGCCCACGTAATCTACCATATGTTATTATTGAACATTTGTTCACTCAATTCGGGCACTCTGAAGCATTTTAGCTTCCTTATGGTCTATTATATAGTGTACTCTGGTCAAAGGGTCTTAACCGTACTAATGGTGAAATACCCCGAACTTAAATATAGTGAGTAAGATTAGTATAATCCGTATTTAAGGGCCTAATAACGCCTAAGTAAGATTTATAAGGAAAAATAAATCCAAAAGAAATAAAGAAACGCTTAAAAAGCGAAAAACACTAAATAAGCGTTAAATAACCATAGGAGGTATGAGACCTCGGTTAGCATATTATATAGATTTTAAAGGCTTAATAAGGCCTAAATAATATACGGGAACAACTCCCGAAGAAGACGGATCTAAATAATGTATTAAAACGCTAATAGAGCTTTAGCGCATATTTTTTCGAGAAAACCCGAAAACGTGACTTTAAGTGGTCAAATGAACCCGTAAAAATTATAAATCATTAAATATCAATCATTAAGCATTAATGGAAGCTTAATAACCAATAAAATTAAAGAAACGAGAAAATTCTGGAAAACGGGCCCGGTTAGTGAATAGTACCAAAACCGGGTAAAATAACGAGTGTTTTCTGTAAAAGACGAAAAAAACGCTCCAGCTAGTATAACAGTAGGGGGGCCGGTTTTTAATAAGTAATAAGCTTCCTCACACACACATGTAACTAGTTAACAAATAAAGAGCCAAAAAGCAAAAAAGTGGGATAAGTCAAAAACACCCCCACCCTCTTCTCCTCTCCTCTCTCTCTCCTCTAATTTCTCTCTTCTTCCTCTCCTTCTTCCTACGATTTTGAGCTCCCCATTACAAACCATGGCAGCCCTCTCTCTTCTCCATGCTCTACCTCCATATGAGCTCCAAAGGTAAAAATAATTACATATTCTTACTCCCCTCATCATCCTCTACACGTCTCTCTTTTCAAAATCCAAAAATGAGGAAGTTCATCTCCATGGGTTTTCCCCATTCAAAGAGAAAATAGCATCAATGGGTAGCATGGAGTCTCCTCTCTCCATTAAGGTAAAAATCAACATGAAAAACTCATATTTTCTTCATCCTCCTTCATAGCTGACTTTTGCCCTATGTAACACCCTATTTTCTCTCTCTCTTTTGAGCATAATTTCAACCTTGCAATGGTGGTGGAATCACCTTGTTGAACCAAGGGCTAAAACCCCTCCTAAAACACTCCAAAGGTAAACCCTAGAATTTGTGCTTTAATCATTTCTATGAACTAGCATTAATTAAAGGGTTAGTATGTTAATTATAATCGTTTTGAGTGCTTTGGGTGATGGGAATGGAGTTTGGAAACTTCATTCCCCATATAGCCGATTTGTGCAAGAAAGAGAGGAAGATGAGAATTGGAAAAGAAAGAAGGAAATTAAAAGCTCAAGGTAAGAGCTCTTTCTTAAATGCTAAAATTTAATGCATTGGAGTAATGGGAATGGGTAAACTACTTAAAGAACCCAAAATCTTGTATTAGTATTGAAGTTTATGAAGTTTTGAGTATTTGTGAACTAGTAAGTGAATTGTAGGCCTTAAAGCCAAGTATATTGTGTATGAGTATTGGCATTGATGTTTGATGGAGTAATGATGTAATGAGTATTGCTTTGATTGCTGGTAGGTCCCTTGTATGGGTGTGGCTAGATTAGGAATGAATTTGGCGAGAATGGATATGTGTGGATAAGTAAGAAAAGTAGGTGAACTATGCCAAAATTTTGGTAGGAAATGTACATTTATGGATGACTTGATGAAGGGGAGAACCAAGGTATGTATTGGAGTTAGTAGAGATGTTTAGTAGCTATGGAATGGTGGTTGTAGTATGAGAAATAAGAGGGTATAAAATCTGTAGCAAGAGTTGTTGAAATGTATTGGAGAAACTAGGAGAACTTATGTACAAGACCTAGTAAATGAGTGTTGAACTTGAAGAGGTGAGATAATGCATTGTAGGCCTTGGAAGTGGCATTAGGAGATGAAATTATGTATGGAGGAGGTAGGAACCAAAATCTGTAGCAAAACATAACTAGGAGGAATAATGTAAGTGCTAGGACGCAAATGTAGAGATTATGTGTGTGAATGAGTATGAAAAGAAGTAAGAAGTTGGTAAAGGAATTGAGGATGTTTAGGAGCTTAATTAGGTTCTTAAACATGTAGGATTAAGTGTAGGAACATTTGGGAATTTATTAGGCAAAGTTTGGTTTGTAACAGGATTAGAAAAACTTAAAAACTATACAAATTTAGCAGGGTCCGGGACCTTAGTCCAGGACTAAGTCCCGGACCAGTGTTCAAAATCATACCGAGAGTGAGTAGCAGTGGGTGGTCCGGGACTTAGGTCCCATACAAGGACCCGGACCACCCCATCAAAATAGGCTGAGAATTTCAATAAGTATGGGTCTGAGACTTGACTTATGTGCAAGGACCCGGACCAAATTAAAAATGTGTTCGAGAGTTACAAAGCCTTGGGTCCGGGACTTACCTTAAGTATAAGGTCCCGGACCATAATTGAAATCAGGCCGAGGATTGCGACCACATGTTGGTCCGGGACTTAAGACCCGGACAAGGTCCCGGACCAACCAAAAATTGTAGAATTAAGTTTATTAAATGGGTTTTAAGGTAAGGAAGTGAATGGTAATGATGGTATAAGGTAAGTGAGACTTAATTAAGGATGTTTAAAGGCCATTAAGAGTATAAACAAGTTTGAGAAGTAATTAAGAAAATTGTAAGTGTATGAACATTAAGATAAACCGAAATAACAGGACAACGGGGTAAGTGCAGGAGTGGTAACTATGTATGTATTGTGATACTTAGTATTAATTGAACCATTTGACATGTAGTCATTGGTTCGAGACTAGGACTCGAGGAACAAGTAAGGACTAAGGAACAACGAGACACCCGGTAAAGTAAATTTCAGGAAAAGGTATGATTTCTTTATGCTCTGTATCCTAACCTGGTTACCCCGATTTGTGTGCTTATTTGATCACCTAAATAAGATAAATGCATGAATCGGACTATATTGCACTTGCTTAAGTTGTTTTTGATGTATATTGTCTTGAACACTAGTCTGTATAATTCATGAAATATATGAAAGATGATGAAGTGAACTTGTATCTTGTAGCGTACTTGTGTATTGTGTTGTATTTTGTATGGATGTGTATATGAGCAATGTATTTGTGGATGTGGCTTGGATGTGTGACTTCTACTAATTCCTAACTACCTAACTCCTAACGTAAGTATTGAGTAAATTGGAATGAGTAGAAGTCCGATATAGTTTCGGCCACGCGTGAGGATGAGGAGACACAAGAGGTTGGATCCGATTCATGGTTTTTAAGCTGGTCCACGGCCCAAACCCCTTAAATGGGTAGCATCCTGGATTAGTGAACCAAGTAAATCCCGGTGGTGGGACAGAGTAGTCCCCGGGCCGGAGGTCCCGACAACTTGACTTGAGTAAGTAGTAAGTAAAGTAAGTATTGTATGAGTAATGGTCTTGGCTGGTGTAAGTCATTGACCCCGAGTAAAAGAGTAATCTCCACCCGATTAACCCGGGTGGACAAATGGAGCTAACAAGTATTGTGCATTGAGTATGTAATGCGTATGTATTGTGTATGTGTATTTTGGGAGAAGGTAAGTAAGCATTGGTTGACTTGTATTGTATTCCTTGTATGTAATGCACTGTGTGTATGTATGTAGACCTTGTGAAGTATTGTATTATTATGTATGAAAGCATGTATGCATGTATGTATGAATAAAATGAATCACATGTATTCGACCAAGTGGTCGGCGTACCCTCGCTAGTACGCGGGGTATGCGGAAGTCATATGCAGCGAAAGTTGAGCCCCTAGGGGCAACATTTTTAGTGTGCAGGTACCCGAAGCGGACATAAACACAATAAGAGACCGACAGCTAAAGTTGGATAGCTAGGAGTGAAATGTAGATAGTAGTGAACCGTATAAGGCTTGTAGCCTTGATGTAGAAGTGTACCAAGGGGTATACCTTGTACTTAGAAAGTAAGTAGCTTGTGAGGAATGGGTAGATGTTAGACTCTTAATGAGTATGCATGAGATTGAAAGAGGTATTGTGTTTGTATAAGGATCTTAGTAAACTCGGTGTATTATATTGTATTGAATTTATGGAGTATTGTATTTAATGGGAAGTTGTAGTACTTTGTTGTAAGTGTAGTAAGAATTGTAATTGTGTAGTACTCGGATATTCCGGTCCATCAGACCGATGCTGTATGTAGTAGTAGCCTTGTTAGTCACGTGGGTGGCTAACGGCATTGTATCACCCGCCGTTGTGTAAGTATGTATCCGCTGCGTGAGTATGGATGTATAGGAGATTGGACGGTAATGACAATATTAGCGGTAGGGGTGTTACAAAAAGTGGTATCAGAGCGAAGTATCGCTATGATGACTGGAAATACCGAGTTTAGGAGATACCGAGTTAGGAATTAGAAGCTTAGGGCTAACGGCTGAGTGATAGCATTAGAGATATGCTAGTTAGGAACTCCCGGTGTGTACCGGATACCTACAACATTAGACCTGCCCTCCACATACCCACTGTATAACTTGGGAAAGCACGCCAGAGAGAAGGAAAGTCCTCTCATACTCGGGAAAACCCGATCTGGCAGTTGTGAAATCAGGATACGACAACAAGAACCGACATATAGTAGACTCCAAGAATTGGAAGTCCCGGAATGGATCCCGGTTGAGCAACAATAACCGCACTTAATAGCGGTAGAATGAGCACTCCAACCTTAAAGAGACTGCAACTTACAACAGCATGGGGCGACATGCCTAGCAGTCGCGAACCTAGCTAACCAATCAGTAGCAGGAAAAGAAGCACTAAGCGTGCAACAGAGCTGAAAAAGGAACAGAACAAGGCCCGAGATACAAGACTGCGGGACAGTAATAGCTAAAATAATACCACTAACAGTATGCTGGCCGACTAAGAACATAGTCGGGAACGGTTAACACCGAAACTACAACGCCAAAGAGGTTACAACACCTGGCCAACTTAGCTCAGACAGCTATAAGGACAATCGCAAGATATAATCCGATAAGACTACAGAAGTAGTGCCTAAACAAGTTAAGGCTCAATAACCACGGTAAACCAGTGGGAACGGGAAACAAGGAAAAACATAAGACGAATAAATGGGAGTCCCCAAGGATTGGAGAAAAATCCCGATCAACAACAACCGTGTCAAGATCATTGGGAAGTTGCTTAAAGGATCGAGTATCCCGAACCTAGATCAATAAGATCAAAGGAAGAGTCGACAAGACCATCAAATGCGAGTGGAAACCGTACCTTGACCGGTATCGGTTTACCCAAAAACCACCAGTACCACGCACTTGCCACGGCAAGTGCGGTAAAGACAGGAACATGTAGAAGAACTCTAACACACCACAGGTACATCATAATGTACCATGACAACAATGAAGCAACCATGGGATCACAAAGCCTACAACGGGAAGAAAGAAATCTTGGAAGGGCCTAACGGCCTGACCATTGCATTAAAGGACATACCAGACGACAAGAAGCTGGACTTGGTCAAGACCTCGGACATGGCTATGCCACGAAGAACCCCTTTTAACACTGAACTACAATTTTAAAACCAAAAATTTTTCTTTCAAACCACAACCTTTCTTTTAAACCTTGGATTTTAAAACCAAAACCAACAAAATTACGGTGAGTATCATAGAGTGATACAAGAGGAGTTGACAATAGAATACTTCACCTAGGCGAGTGACGAACACTACGAGTGTACCCAATTACGGGATGTGGGACAACCGCACTCCGATGGAGCTTGCGGGCCTGATAGATAGTCGGGTAGGTGGTAACGTATCAACAAGGTACCCCACGTATGTATACATGTAGTGCATGAAACACGGGAAGTAGTCAACTCCATTCTACGGACCATGAGTAAGATCAAACCAGAACAACTGGACACTTCAGACGATCAAGAAGAAGGAACTCAACTAAGTAATAAATATAAGGGAACTCAGAGAATCCATCTGAAGATAAGGAATAAGAACTAGGAAGTGCAAAGACCAGTACAGACTAGTAGGTACAAACATTGGATATGTCTCAAAGACATCAAACAAATACATGACAGCTGGAAGGGATATCCAGCCTAAGCACGGTAAGGCAAAGGCCTAACATGAACACCACAAAGTTCAGCAAACGGGACGAGAATCCCAAGCACAATTACAAACTACCAAGGAGCATAATCCATCATTGGAAAGGATTTTGAACCTAGACTTAATACTAGGAAGAAATATAAACAGTCTACCCAAGAACGGGAGACGGTATAACCCAAAAAGGGATAACTCAAATACAATACCACAAGGTGGTATGGAGGACACATATATCATAAACATTAGCCGGATGTAACGGCGTAACGAACAACACCCAGGAGCAATCCTTGAAGGGTGTCTGGATTGACAACAGTCAGACAAGCGTCATGACAAGAGCACGGAACTGGAATGCATACTCAGTTAGGACACCAAAGGGATTTCACTTAACAGGAAATACCCTCAACCGCCAGAAGGCACTGATTAACACCAGGTTGCTTAAAGGGACTCCTATGAACGGAAGCGTGATGTCACGACTTGCCATGGAGCCCAGTAATACCTCCAACCTATGGGGTATACAAGGAGTGGAAACATGTATAAGCAGCTTGCAAAGAGCATAGCTTGCAGAAATAAGGCTCAGAAGCCATAAACCAACTACGTTATGTAAACGTAAACGGCTGCAAACCCACACCATTTACTAACAATACATGCAAGAGATATTGCTTTATACGACAAATAGATCGACAACTGAACCACCAATATGGTGAAGATGTGAACCCATAGGAAAAGCTTTCATCTACTATGACAGTAAAGCCCACGCATAAAGATTTTGCCAAGGGGCGATGGAATAAGGAAATGAGATTTCTAAACCATTACGACTTAAGGAATAAGTATACTCCATATGCACCCAAGCATATGGTGAACCATTGTATAAACACCAACATGGTAAACCTTGTCATGAAACCTATGAGTGGAAACAAGCCTCTCAACAAGAACTTCATTTATCAATGATAGAACGGGACCAGAAAACCCTTGAAGTTCTTGGGATGTTCCGGTGATGTACATACGAGTAGAACCACACAGCTTAAGCCTATAACCAATGCTTAGCACTGGAAGATAGTAATTGTCAAAAACAATCAACGTGAATGCACATTGCACACCATGAATGACCAACGCTCAAGAGAGCTTGTAACCCAATAAATTACTTCATCCAGTGTCAACCAAGATACTTGGTAAATTGTACCATGAATGAGATAATGTGAGGTAAGCTAACCTATACGTGAAACTTATATTGCAATAAAACATCTCCACATTGGCAAGATAGTGATATTGTGGTATGCTACGACAACCGACATACACACGAATATAAAGAAACCATCGGTGTATTCACACCAAAAGGAAATGGTGCCAAGGACGATGGCAATGAGTAAAGATGAGCTACTACAGTAACAGAATCAGTAAAAATGATGTGTATAATGAGTAAGGATATGGTGCGCAACAAGTCAACTGTTATGAGGAAGTAGTTAGATAATAGAGTGTAAGTATGAGAAGACAGGCAGAAATATTCATTCCTATCACATAAGTGACTTACTGCCAAGTGTTTACGCCTATGCACTATGTATGACTGAGTGTTTTGGTATTGCACTTGTGCAGCTAATGATTTAGTGGGATAGCGAAGAATATGGAAAATGTAAATAGTAGTAAACCCTTCTTTTCACCAACAAACATGGCATAAGCCAGTTAAGCAAGCTTAGCAACAAACCGTACGACCTAGGGCCAAAGAAGCACATAGAGTGTAAAACACACTAACAATCACAAGATATGAATTCCATTGGAATAAAAGGTGAAAGGAGACGTAATAAAGTCACTAGGACTGACGCATAGAAATGCAAGGTCATACAAGTAAAGGACACTTGTACTGAACCAGAAGAACTGGTATAATTTAGAAGCTAGTGACAACAGAGGAAGCACTACAGTTAAGTGGTGACTTAACCTCGCACTACAGTAAGTCGGAGGAACTTAATGAATAATCGTGGAAGCATGAATAACATGTACAGTAGATTACCAGAGAGCTGGTTACAATCTAAAACTAATTGAGTTCAAACACGGTAAAAGAATACCGCATTTGTTTAGTAAACCTTATTCCCATAATAGATGGATAAAAAGGTGATGTATAGCACATTAAGGATAACATGAAGGGTGAGTAACCCAAGTTATCAGGGTCACGCAGCAGAAGCTAGTGGGCCCTAGCTAGGAGATAATATACCTAGTAAGTATAATAGAATGGCTATTAATGCCTTGAAGCCTATTAGGCTAGAACCAAATTAATTATGAGTTAAATAAACTCATATAGGAATCCTTGGTGCAAAGACTAAACCATTGGTATGGTTAAGACCCTTTGACCAGAGCATATTATATAGTATACCGTAGTGAAGCTAAACGCTTCAGATTGCCCAAATTGAGTAAACCAATGTTTAATAATAATAACATATGGTAGATTATGTGGGCGTAATCCCTTTTAAGAGGGGTAGAGAGAAAACCGCATAATGTAAGTTTCATAAATAAAACACATAAAACTATAATGTGCATAGCACAAATGAGAAACGAATTGATGATTGATGTCTATGTTAAATAAACATATGTATTCATTCATATTGTAATTATGGTAATTAGGCACGAGAGATGCAAATACCATAGGATGGATATACCCATCTTGTAACCCCAGTGTAAGAGTATTAGTAAGGAAGAGTAATAAGTAGTGGACAGAGCTCCACAAGTATTGTAACCCCTAAGAAATAGTACAAATGATCGAGAATAGTAGATGAATAAAGTCTAGGAGTAGTGTATACCTAGGTAAGTTATTGGAAGTAAATTGAGGACAACTAAATTCTACAAGTATGGTAATCCCTAGTTAGAATATTTGAAACAATGGAGAGTAATGGATGAAAGTAGTGAAAGTTGATGAAATGAACACTTAGGTGTTGAATCTCGGAGAAAAGTATTTGGAAGTAGAGTGAGGATGATTGATGGACTGAATTCCATCCCTTGGAGTTGTATGAATTTGTAATCATGACTAGGAAGAGTAAAAAGATAGTGTAACACCCCATCCAAAGCCAATCGTGGTTATCGTAAAACTGAACACTTAATCGAATTCGTCGCAGCGGTAATAATAAACACCAGGACCTTGCCACGGTCTGATCGTTAGAATATACCGGCCTTATCAATTACAACACTTATCCAAATAAATGACCAACCCAAAACATCACCATCCAAAATACCACAACCAACCGAGTACAAGTAGCTAAGTCATAATCACAACCTTACATCAGTTTAAATATAAACAGACGGGTGCACAAGCGCAACCCACACTCAAAATAAACAGCCCATCCTAAGTCTAACCGCTCCTACTCTCGTAGTGCGTCCTCATGGGTCTCTTACTTGCAAGTGTAAGAACAGCCCCCAAAGGGGGTCAGCACGAATGCTGGTACTCCCCCTCATGGCCCCCAAGCTAACGGGGCTATGACGACTAATTGTCGATAGCATGGAAATTGATTACATACACAAGCATGATATGAAGTGCAATAACAACAATCCACAGATTAACATGCATAGTTCACAAACAATGAACGACACAAGTGTTCCCTTATCAAGTGGGTTAGTAACCCCCTCCTTAGTCCTGATTTCCTTAACCTCAGTTCCTTACCTTACCTTAATCTTAACCTCAACTTAATCTCAGTATACAAACCGCTCCTGGAAGGGAATGGTTGTAGCTTAATTTCAAACCTGGGATTTAGGTGATCCCACCGCACCATCTTAATGCCATCTACCTTGGACGGGAGTCCAGCGTAGCTGAGCTGGCAACCGGCCCTAGGCTACAAGTCCGAAGACAAGTCCTTAAGCGGAGGGCGGATCTGATTCAGATACCGTCCCCCTTTCCTTAGCATGCATGACCGGAGTCAGTCCCGGGTTTTCTCACTCAAGTTCCAGTTAGAAGAAATCTTAACACCATGTGCTAGCTAAGCCTTAACGGGCATTAACCAACAACCACCAAAACTTAACTCTTATTCTTAACTCAGTAAGTACTAAACTTGGTTAGTAACAGTCTCAAGTCTCGTGGGTTAGTGCAAAGAAAACACATACACAACGAGAACAAATATAATCGGTTGCATGCTTTATCTTGTCTTAGTCATAGCAATTTAAACAGATAGCACACAAGCCGAGGGACACCTCGTTAGCAAGCAGGTCACAAGAAAGATTGTACCGTTCACCGTCGATCGTCGTTTGTTTAACCTTCTCCGGGGGTCCCAATTCACAAACCTAAAACATTGATTCGTTTTTAGGCCATTAGTTATTTGCACCTTACTTAACTCACTTAGTCCCTAAAGATTCCCATCAAATATCCTCTTAAGTCCTTACCACTTATCCTTATAAACTTAACTTTTAACATTAAGGTTCTTACTTAACTTAACTTAATCCCTTAAGTTCTTAGGGTCCTAATCATTACCACCCTACCAAAGGTATACCTTATTACCAATTATCATCCTTAGAATTCAAAATTTCTTTTTTTTTTAAGTGTTAAGGGCTGTCCGACCCACCGTCCGACCCACCCTCTGGGTTGGACCCTTCCAGTAACTTTCGGGTTTGAAAAACTCTACATGTCCGACCCACGTCCGACCCAACCAACTGGGTCGGACCATTCCAGAAACTTTCCGTCTTCTAAACCTCCTATGTCCGACCCATGTCCGACCCAACCTTCTGGGTCGGACCATTCCAGAAACTTAACCGCCCTCAAAAATGCACCCGTCCGACCCATGTCCGACCCAAGTCCTCTGGGTCGGACCATTCCAGAACCTTTCCCTGGCGTTAAACAGAGGCCGTCCGACCCAAACTTGGGTCGGACCCCTGGGTCGGACGCCACCAAAACATGCCCAAACTTTGCCAAATCTTCACTAAACTTTTCCTCAAGCCATCCAATGTGTTCTAACATCATTTAGACCCTTAAACTCATCTTAAACCATCCTCCAAACTCATTCCCATCCTTTACACAATTCTTACAACAACTACTAACACTTAACACTTATTTCTTTCCTACATTTCAACATTCCTTTCACCTAGCACTTCTACTAGCCCAAAGTTCCCTCCTTATGAACTTGGCCACACCATATACACCACTTTCATCTATCTTACACTTTCCAAGGTTCTCCTTAAATTCTAAACTCTATTTTCTATCTAAATCATCTCAAGGTTTCACACTCAATCACATCAAACTTACCAAGGTTTCCTAGCTTCTTTTATCAGCATTGGCCTAAGTCCTAAATATCCAAACACACTCTTTTGATTCCTAAATCCTTCATAGTGATGTCTAAGCCATTATAAGTCATTTAAACACCTTAATCTCACCCTTTTTCATCAAGACAACCTCTAGAACTTCCTAGTACTTCCTTAGTCATTAAATCCCCTTAGAACATCTTAAACACTGAAGTTTCTTTAAAGTTTGCCATGGGTTCTCTAGTATATAGTACATCCTAACACTTGGTTTTTATCCATCAAACAACCAATATCACTCAAATTCTCATCACAACACCTTAACACACAATTTACACCAAAACTACACCACATCATCTTATAGTGCATAAACTTAAATGCTTGGCACTTAGGCCCTTAAATGACAATAATCTTAACCACTGAATTTCCACATATATTTGCCTTCAACCTGCGAATACACACAACAAGACTCCCATTGAAATAAAATGCTTCTTGTAATTCACCTTGATATTCTTAAACTATCTCTTTTTCCTCATTTGCTCCTTAGTCACAAGTTCACAATCATGATCATTGTTTCTCCTAGGTCATATATAACCCTTTTCTAATGTAAACTCTACACTAAACTCACCACATATCTAAATCCCATTCCCTTAAACAATAAAACACCATAAGGTAAGTAATTTACCTTGTTCTTTTACAAGCTTTAAAAACTTTCTTCCTTAGGTTTTTCCTTGCTCAATCTCGGTCACCAATATATATCTCCTTTCCAATGTTCTAACCAATATCCAATGACTCCAATGAGTACTAGATAATACATTAACCCTAAGGAACAAACCCTAGGTTAAAAATGTGCTTTAAGGTATTAAGGTGATTGTTTTACCTTGGTTTCTCAAGACAAGCTTGGATATGAAGCAAGAAGGACCTCCTCAATCCTTTGAAGAGTAGAAAACAAGCTAGAACAAGGCATTAAAATGAAGCCTCATGAGCATACATTTTCGGTCAAGAAGAAAAGTGATGGAAACCTAGATTTTCTTACACTTTCTTTACCTTAAGAGAATGGAGAAGCCAATGGAGTCTCCAAACTTGAATTTCCTCCTCTAATGGTGGTTTGGCTTGGCACCAAATCAAAGCTCTTGAAGTTTTGAAAAGATAGAAAGAGATAGCTTGAGCTAACTAAGAGGAATATGTAATTTGTTTTGATTTTGGAGCTAAAATGAGTAAGTAGTGTGCAAAGGAAGATGGAGCTAGCATGGGGTTGTGCTTCACGTTAATGGAGAAGGGAGAGAGCAGCTCAAAACCGTGGGAACAAGAGAGAATGAAGAGGTGAGGAGAGAGGTGAGTAAAATGAGATATTTAAGTATAAAGTAAATAGTAGTTTCTACTTTATCCTTTAATTTCCTTTCTTATTTGCTCATGTGGTGATTCATCACCTTAAAAAAACCGGACACCCCCTTTTAATTAGGCTAGTCATGGTCTTGTTTGACCAACTAAATAAACTAAATTGACTTATGTTATAAACTAGCTTAATTAAATTACTATTCACAAAACAAGGCACATTGTTGTGAAATTTTTGATTTCCCATTGATATAGACTTCCAAATGTGATACTATATAGTACACATGTTAATTAAAGAGTAATGATGGACATTTAGCCATTCAAAACTCATTTACAAGACAATTTTTCAAAAATGTGCTTTAAGACTCCTTAAAGCACATTTTGTGTTTTAACTTGTTTTCAAGCTTGGTTTTCTTTGGTAATTGATTTAAAATGACCATTAGAATATTACTAAGGTCTTAGAACAATATTTGGGTACTCTCCCAAGTCTCTCCAAGCTTAGAGCACGTTTTTGCTTAAACTGCTCTTTTGGTGTTTCCTTATGTTTTCTTTGATTAGAAATGTCTCTTAATGTTTCTAAGGCATTATTTAGCCTCCTTATAACTTAGTTTATCTTTTAAACACCATATCTAAGTTTGGGGTATTTCAGATAGAAAATGGAAATAACTGAACTATTTGTTTGTTTGAAACTGATGTGGGAAGTTGAACTTGATCCTGATCAGATCAAGGGAAACCGAACACAAATTGGAGTGGAAAGATAGTTCAACACTGATGCTGATCACATCAGGGTCGAATGATTCTTGAAGCTCCCCTCAAGTGGTCACAAGAATCACGCTTAGAATAGAAGTGATGAATATAAATTGGAATTTGGAGTTGTATGCTTTAGAAAGATTTCTAATTAGCTGTTGGGAAGGATTTTCCTTAGACTGAGAATAAATATTTGGTAAGAAGCCTATATCGGAGAAGATAGTAGTGTAGCATGTTGTATTATTCCAAGGGCAGCGGGACATAGAGGAGTCCTGTGTCGAGATGACCTGAGTACCTACGGGATTGTAATGTGTATTGCATTGCTTTAGGGATAGCTTTGCACTGTATGTATGTGCAAATCTTGTAATGGAAAACCGGATGGTTGAGTGTATGCAGATGAGAGTAATTATTGTACATTGGTATGGTATGAAAAGTAGAAACCTTGAGTAATGGATTTGGGAATGGTAAGGAGGAACAATGTATGACTTTTGGTATTAGACATGTATGGATGAGTAAGTATAGTAATCCAATAACCTCGAACAACTTTGAGGACAAAGTTCTTAAATGGGGTAGATTGAAATACCCCGAACTTAAATATAGTGAGTAAGATTAGTCTAATCCGTATTTAAGGGCCTAATAACGCCTAAGTAAGATTGCTAAGGAAAAATAAATCCAAAAGAAATAAAGAAACGCTTAAAAAGCAAAAAACGCTAAATAAGCGTTAAATAACCATAGGAGGTATGAGACCTCGGTTAGCATATTATATAGATTTTAAAGGCTTAATAAGGCCTAAATAATATACGGGAACAACTCCCAAAGAAAACAGATCTAAATAATGTATTAAAACGCTAAAAGAGCTTTAGCTGTTTTTCGAGAAAACCGAAAACGTGACTTTAAGTGGTCAAATGAACCCTTAAAAATTATAAATCATTAAATATCAATCATTAAGCATTAATGGAATCTTAATAACCAATAAAATTAAAGAAACGAGAAAATTCTGGAAAACGGGCTCGGTTAGTGAATAGTACCAAAACCGAGTAAAATAACGAGCGTTTTCTGTAAAAGATGAAAAACGCTCCAGCTAGTATAACAGTAGGGGGGCCAGTTTTTAATAAGTAATAAGCTCCCTCACACACATGTAACTAGTTAACAAATAAAGAGCAAAAAAGCAAAAAAGTGGGATAAGTCAAAAAGCACCCCCACCATCTCTCTCCTCTCATTTCTCTCTTCTCTCTCCCATTTCTTTCTTCCCCACCGTACTCTCTCTCTCTCTCTCTTCCTCCTCCCTTCTTTCTGCGATTTTGAGCTCCCCATTACAACCATGGCAGCCCTCTCTTCTTCTCCATGCTCTACCTCCATATGAGCTCCAAATGTAAAAATAATTACATATTCTTACTCCCCTCACCATCCTCTACACTTCTCTCTTTTCAAAATCCAAAAATGAGGAAGTTCATCTACATGGGTTTTCCCCATTCAAAGAGAAAATAGCATCAATGGGTAGCTTGGAGTTTCCTCTCTCCATTAAGGTAAAAATCTACATGAAAAACTCACATTTTCTTCATCCTCCTTCATAGTCAATTTTTGCCCTATGTAACACCCTATTTTCTTTCTCTCTTTTGAGAATAATTTCAACCTTGCAATGGTGGTGGAATCACCTTGTTGAACCAAGGGCTAAAACCCCTCCTAAAACACTCCAAAGGTAAACCCTAGAATTTGTGCTTTAAACATTTCTATGAACTAGCATTAATTAAAGGGTTAGTATGTTAATTATTCTCGTTTTGTGTGCTTTGGGTGATGGGAATGGAGTTTGGAAACTTCATTCCCCATATAGCCGATTTGTGCAAGAAAGAGAGGAAGAGGAGAATTGGAAAAGAAAGAAGGAAATTAAAAGCTCAAGGTAAGAGCTCTTTCTTAAATGCTAAAATTTAATGCATTGGAGTAATGGGAATGGGTAAACTACTTAAAGAACCCAAAATCTTGTATTAGTATTGAAGTTTTGAGTATTTGTGAACTAGTAAGTGAATTGTAGGCCTTAGAGCCAAGTATATTGTGTATGAGTATTGGCATTGATGTTTGATGGAGTAATGATGTAATGAGTATTGCTTTGATTGCTGGTAGGACCCTTGTATGGGTGTGGCTAGATTAGGAATGAATTTGGTGAGAATGGATATGTGTGGCTAAGTAAGAAAAGTAGGTGAACTATGCCAAAATTTTGGTAGGAAATGTACATTTATGGATGACTTGGTCAAGGGAGAACCAAGGTATGTATTGGAGTTAGTAGAGATGTTTAGTAGCTATGGAATGGTGGTTGTAGTATGAGAAATTAGAGGGTATAAAATCTGTAGCAAGAGTTGTTGAAATGTATTGGATAAACTAGGAGAACTTATGTACAAGACCTAGTAAATGAGTGTTGAACTTGAAGAGGTGAGATAATGCATTGTAGGCCTTGGAAGTGGCATTAGGAGATGAAATTATGTATAGAGGAGGTAGGAACCAAAATCTGTAGCAAAACACAACTAGGAGGAATAATGTAAGTGCTAGGATGCAAATGTAGAGATTATGTGTGTGGATGAGTATGAAAAGAAGTAAGAAGTTGGTAAAGGAATTGAGGATGTTTAGGAGCTTAGTTAGGTGCTTAAACATGTAGGATTAAGTGTAGGAACATTTGGGAATTTATTAGGCAAAGTTTGGTTTGTAACAGGATTGGAGAAACTTAAAAACTGTACAAATTTAGCAGGGTCCGGGACCTTAGTCCAGGACTAAGTCCTGGACCAGTGTTCAAAATCATACCAAGAGTGAGTAGTAGTGGGTGGTCCGGGACTTAGGTCCCATACAAGGACCCGGACCACCCCATCAAAATAGGCCAAGAATTTCAATAAGTATGGGTCCGGGACTTGACTTATGTGCAAGGACCCGGACCAAATTAAAAATGTGTTCGAGAGTTACAAAGCCTTGGATCCGGGACTTACCTTAAGTATAAGGTCCTGGACCATAATTGAAATCAGGCCGAGGATCGCGACCACCTGTTGGTCCGGGACTTAAGACCCGGACAAGGTCCCGGACCAACCAAAAATTGTAGAATTAAGTTTATTAAATGGGTTTTAAGGTAAGGAAGTGAATGGTAATGATGGTATAAGGTAAGTGAGACTTAATTAAGGATGTTTAAAGGCCATTAGAAGTATAAACAAGTTTGATAAGTAATTAAGAAAGTTGTAAGTGTATGAACATTAAGATAAACCGAAACAACGGGACAACGGGGTAAGTGTGGGAGTGGTAACTATGTATGTATTGTGATACTTAGTATTAATTGAACCATTTGACATGTAGTCATTGGTTCGAGACTAGGACTCGAGGAACAAGTAAGGACTAAGGAACAAGGAGACACCCGGTAAAGTAAATTTCAGAAAAAGGTATGATTTCTTCATGCTCTGTATCCTAACCTGGTTACCCCGATTTGTGTGCTTATTTGATCACCTAAATAAGATAAATGCATGAATCGGACTATATTGCACTTGCTTGTGCTTGCTTAAGTTGTTCTTGATGTATATTGTCTTGAACACTAGTTTGTATAATTCATGAAATATATGAATGATGATGAAGTGAACTAGTATCTTGTAGCGTACTTGTGTATTGTGTTGTATATTGTATGGATGTGTATATGAGCAATGTATTTGTGGATGTGGCTTGGATGTGTGACTTCCACTAATTCCAAACTACCTAACTCCTAACGTAAGTATTGAGTAAATTGGAATGAGTAGAAGTCTGATATAGTTTCGGCCACGCGTGAGGATGAGGAGACACAAGAGGTTGGATCCGATTCCTGGTTCTGAAATACCCTAAACCTTAATATATTGTTTAAACACCTAAATATGGTATATTAAGACTAAAAAGAGTCTTAGAAACATTAGTAAACAAATTTAAACAAAAAGAAAACACAAAATGTGCTTTAAGGTCATTAAGAGCCAAAATGTGCTCTAAGCTTGGGTTGAGCTTGGTTAAGACCTAATGAACTTACCAAGACCTTATTTATATACTAATGGACATATTAAACCAATTACCAAAGAAAACCAAGCTTGAAAACAAGTTAAAACACAAAATGTGCTTTAAGGAGTCTTAAAGCACATTTTTGAAAAATTGTCTTGTAAATGAGTTTTGAGTGGCTAGATGTCCATCATTACTCTTAAATATATATGTGTACTATATAATATCACATTTGGATGTCTATATCAATAGGAAATCAAAAATTTCACTTCTATGTGCCTTGTTTTTATGAATAGTGATTTTTATAAGCTAGTTTGTAACATATGTTGTATTAAGTAATTAAATTGACAAACAAAGACAAAAATACCCTCCTTATATTATAGGGGGCCGGTTTTCTAAGTGTGGTGACTCACCACTCTCTAGTTAAAATGATAAGTAAATAAAGAAAACTAATTAAACTACTTTTTACTTTATAAGAACAAATATCTTCTTAAAGCAAATTCTATTTCATTCTCTCATTTCCCTTCTTCATTCACACGTTCCAACTCCTTCTTCCTCCCTTCTTGCTGTTCTCTCACGGTAATATCACCACCACCATTAAACCTCTTCTTGGACCTCTTGTAAAATCTAGCTCACTTGTCCAAATCAAAAACAAACACCACCAATCTCTTCCTCTCATCAAGCTCTTCATTCCTATCTTCTCAAAACTTCAAGAGCCCCATTTCGGTGCCAAGGAGTTCCACCATTGAAGGAGCTTGAGCTTGTATTTTTACATATTATTACTCTCCTTTGCTTCTAGGTAAGGAATCTCAAATAAAAACTACATTTCCTCCATGTTTTTGTTGTGACCGAAAATACCCATTGATGAAGCTCTTTGTGGGACCTTGTTCTAGCTTCATTCCAACTCTTCATGGACTAGGTGGAGTCCTCTCTTGATATATATTCAAACTCTCTTCAAAGATCAAGGTAAAACAACTACATCAATGTTTTTGAAACAATGTTTGTATATTGTTTAGTAGTTGACAAGGAATCAAATACCTTACCGGTTTTATAAGGAAACAAGAAAGAAGTTGTGTGGAAAAGAGGTAAATCTACTAACCTAATGTTGTTTAATGCCTTAGGAGAAATGAGCTTATAATGCTTGTTAAAACTACCTAAAGAGCAAATGGTGAATGACTTAGTATAGTGTTCTCAAGAGACTAGTAAAAGGCATATGTGTGTTGAGTGTATTTGCAGGTCAAAGGCAAATATATTGTGGAAATTCAGTGTTTAAGAATTATGCACTTTAAGGGCCTAAGAGCCATGCATTTTAAGGGCCTAAGTGCCATGCAATTTAAATTGTGCACTA
Source organism: Limonium bicolor (assembly GCA_023374045.1). Classification (NCBI taxonomy): domain Eukaryota; kingdom Viridiplantae; phylum Streptophyta; class Magnoliopsida; order Caryophyllales; family Plumbaginaceae; genus Limonium; species Limonium bicolor. The sequence continues at coordinate 100,269,899 of CM041781.1, read as the reverse complement.
TATTGTGATGTAGTGCTTTATGAGTGAAGTTTGTGTATAATAAAGTGTTTGATGGATTTTTAGTGTTCTTGTGTGTTTAATGGTGAGAACAATGTGCTTTGGTGTAACAAAATGCTAGGAGAACCTATGTCGAAATTTAGGAAATGTATAAGGAATTCAAGATGTTTTAAAGGAATTTTGAGGAACTAGGAAGTGTTCTAGAGTATAATAAGGACTTAGGCATGATCTTGAGGTTTTAGTATGTACCAAAGTCATTTTGGACTTAGGTAAAGACTTAGGCAAACTTTGGTAAAATAAGGAGAAAGCTCTTGGTATAATAGCTTGAATAGGCATGAAACATCACTTAGGAACCTAGGGAGTAAATACTATAAGTGTTGGAGGCTTTGGTGAAATTTGGCTAAGTGTTTGAAGACTTGGAAGTTGAGCATTTTGCCTTGTCCGAACTTCCGTCCGGACATGGAAGTTCGGACAGGCTCTGTTGGGTAGAAGAATTCTCACTCGCGAATAGTGTCCGAACTTGGGAAGTCCGGACACTAGTTCGGACGTACCCACTCATCCTTAGGATTATCCTCGAACTGTGTCCGAACTTGGGAAGTCCAGACATATGTTCGGACGCACGGATTTCTGTCTAGATTTTCTCGGCTCACGTCCGAACTTCCGAAGTCCGGACATAAGTTCGGACGTGTGTCTGTTTTTCTGTCTAAAGTCACGGCTTGCGTCCGAACTTGGAGGTTCGGACACAAGTTCGGACGGGCCACAATATGGACCAAAAATGTTGTTTTAAGATGGGAAATGTTATCTAAAAATGGTAATTAGTTAGTAATGATGATATGAGGTTTTAAGACTGTTAAGAGTGTTTAATGGTAATTAAAATGGTGAAGAGTTATCAAGTTGAAATAAATAAATAGATATGTGCTAACAAGTTAACAATGGTTAGTGCGTTAATTAACCACATTACTAATGTGTTTAGGATTCTCTCAAGGTGGAAACGAATCGAGCAAGGCCAAGGTATGGTTTTTCTTGCAGTCTGTTGCCTACCGTTTACACCGGCTTGTGTGTTGTTTGTTTTTCTGTGTGTTTATGACTTTGTAAGATTAAAGCATGTAAAGAGTTTACAGTTGTTAAATATTATTATGTTGATAAGTATGACTCTCTCTTCCCTTGTGTGTGTCTAACAAGACTTGACCTATTGTTGTGAATTGTGTATTGAGTTCAATGATGAACTGCTAACAAGTGCTAACGGGGAAGTGAGGAGTCCGGTCTATTCCGGCCACGCGTGTGAGTATGGGAGTCGATGTCATAACCGGTTCGATTCTCTCGTATGTTATGGTTGTTCTCCAATTTGGTTTCCAACCTTCCCTTTAGCTTAACCAAGGCTATTACTGACTCACGTCGGGCCACAGGGGCATACTATGTGTTATTTCGGTGGGCTTGGATCCCTATATCCGAGGCACCTTGTGTAAGTTATCCGTTCAATCTAACAGGACGGTAACGAGTTATGTAACGAGCTTAGCATGAGCATGGCAACATTCTCTAGGCTCTCTATGGGGACTAACTGTGTTGGTTCTCTTCCTAAAAGGAATTGTTCTTGTGTGATGTGTGCGATGTTGTGTACAATACCCATGTTATGATATATATGTATAAGTTGTGTGTTTTAAAATGAATGCCATGTCATCATGACAAATAGTTTGCGCGCATCCCGGTAGCCGATGGGCTGCGCGTTAACCATACCAGCCAAGGGTTGCTGACCCCCTCGGGGGATCCATATTTCTATTACTGCAGGATGAGGATCGAAGAAGCGGAGTGGCTTTAGATCCTAGGATGCAGGTTTACTTTTGGTTGCTTTTGGATGTTGGCCCGGGATGCGCCTGTGCTCCGTGGCGTTATATATTTTTTGGTTGCGAACGGTTAACAGTGATGTTTTACAGTGAAGGATATATGTAAACACTCGGTATTTTGTTAATGTATATATGTGGTTGTAGTTCTATGCTCGGAAGTCTGATCATCAGACCGGTACACTTGTATTTATTCAGCCTTGTTAACCACGTGGGTGGTTGACGGCGTTGTAGCACCATTCGTTTAGTCACTGTTTAGTTGTTTATATTCCGCTGCGATTTCGAGCAATGTGATGTGCGTAGTAGGGGTGTTACAGGTTCTTAAGCTAGTCCACGGCCCAAACCCCTTAAATGGGTAGCATCCTGGATTAGTGAACCAAGTAAATCCCGGTGGTGGGACAGAGTAGTCCCCAGGCCGGAGGTCCTGACGACTTGACTTGAGTAAGTAGTAAGTAAAGTAAGTATTGTATGAGTAATGGTCTTGGCTGGTGTAAGTCATTGACCCCGAGTAAAAGAGTAATCTCCACCCGATTAACCCGGGTGGACAAATGGAGCTAACAAGTATTGTGCATTGAGTATGTAATGCGTATGTATTGTGTATGTGTATTTTGGGAGAAGGTAAGTAAGCATTGGTTGACTTGTATTGTCTTTCTTGTATGTAATGCACTGTGTGTATGTATGTAGACCTTGTGAAGTGTTGTATTATTATGTATGAAAGCATGTATGCATGCATGTATGAATAAAATGAATGCATGTATTCGACCAAGTGGTCGGCGTACCCTCGCTAGTACGCTGGGTATGCAAAAGTCATATGCAGCAAAAGCTGAGCCCCTAGGGGCAACATTTTTAGTGTGCAGGTACCCGAAGCGGACATGAACACAGTAAGAGACCGATAGCTAAAGTTGGATAGCTAGGAGTGAAATGTAGATAGTAGTGAACCGTATAAGGCTTGTAGCCTTGTTGTAGAAGTGTACCAAGGGGTATACCTTGTACTTAGAAAGTAAGTAGCTTGTGAGGAATGGGTAGATGTTAGACTCTTAATGAGTATGCATGAGATTGAAAGAGGTATTGTGTTTGTATAAGGATCTTAGTAAACTCGGTGTATTATATTGTATTGAATTTATGGAGTATTGTATTTAATAGGAAGTTGTAGTACTTTGTTGTAAGTGTAGTAAGAATTGTAATTGTGTAGTACTCGGATATTCGGTCCATCAGACCGATGCTGTATGTAGTAGTAGCCTTGTTAGTCACGTGGGTGGCTAACTGCATTGTATCACCCCCCGTTGTGTAAGTATGTATCTGTTGCGTGAGTATGGATGTATAGGAGATTGGACGGTAATGACGGTATTAGCGGTATGGGTGTTACAAATGGTTCAGTCCCTGCACCAAGAATTCCTATAGGAGTTTATTTAACATAATAAATTCGGTTCTAGCCTATCAGGCTTCAAGGCATTAATAGCCATTCTCTCATACTTACCGGGTACATTACCTTTTTCTAGGGCCCACTAGCTTCTGCTGCGCGACCCTGATAACCTTAGTGCTTAATTCGCTCTTTGGTTATTCTAGATGTGCTACTCATCGCCTTTTTATCCCTCTATTGTGGGAATAAGGTTTACTAACAAGTGTGGTATTCTTTTTACCGTGCTTGAATTCAATGGGTTTAGATTTATAACCAGCTCTTTGGCAATCTATTATACCTACTATTCGTACTGCCACGATTATTGACTAAGTTCCTCCGACTTATTGTCAAGTGAGGTTAAGTCACTACTTAGTTGTAGTCGTTCCTCTGTTGTCAATAGCTTCTAAATTATACCAGTTCTTCTGGTTCAGTACAAGTGTTCTTTACTTGTATGACCTTGCATTTTCTATGCGTCGGTCCTAGTGACTTTCTTACGTCTTCTTTCACCTTTTTATTTCAATGGAATTCAAATCTTGTGATTGTTAGTGTGTTCTACACTCTACGTGCTTCTTTGGCCTTAGGCCGCACGGTTGTTGCTAAGCTTTCTTAACTGGCTTATGCCATGTTCGTTGGTGAAAAGAAGGGTTTACTACTATTTACATTTTCCATATTCCTAGCTATCCCACTAGATCATTAGCTGTACAAGTGCAATACCAAAACACTCAATCATACAGAGTGTAGAGGCGTAAACGCTTGGCAGTAAGTAACTTATGTGATAGGAATGAATATTTCTACCTGTAATCCCATACTTATAACTCTGTGTCATTGTCTATTACTTCCTCATAACGGCCGCTTGTTGCACCATACTCTTACTCATTATACCACATCGGTTTACGGTCTCTGTTACTGTGGTAACTTGTCTTTACTCATTGCCATTGTCGTTGGCACCATTTCCTTATGGTGTGAATACACAGAGGGTTTCCTATGTTCATGTGTATAGCGGTTGTCGTAGCATACCATAATGTTATTATCTTCCCATGTGGAGAAGTTTTATTTCAACTCAAGTTTCATGTGTGGGTTAGCTTACCTCACATTTCTTCATCATTTATGATACAATTTACCAAGTATCTTGGTTGACAATGGATGAAGTAATTTATCGGGTTACAGGCTCTCTTAAGCATTGGTCATTCGTGATGTGCAATGTGCACTCACATTGATTGTTTTTGACAATTACTGTCCTCCCAGCGCTGAGCATTGGTGATAGGCTCTAGCTGTGCAGTTTTACTTTTGTATGTACATCACCGGGACATCCCAAGAAACTTCAAGGGTTTTCTGGTCCCGTTCTCCAACTGAGGTGTATTTATCACTGATAAATGAAAGTTCTTGTGGAGGGGTTTGTCTCCACCCATAAGTCTCATGACAAGGTTTACTATGTTAGTATTCATACAATGGTTCACCATATGTTTGGTTGTATATGGAGTATACTTACTCCTTCAAATCTTTATGCTCTTTGAGCGATGTGCTTCTACAATTCACATTATACCCATTCTGGGTTTGCTTATAAACCGATCCATCTTGGTTTCCACAGTTGTTCTCAAGCCTCTTTTAGGCGTAGTAGTTTGGAAATTTCATTTCCTTATTCAAATGTGTCTTGGCAATAACTACATGCACAAGCCTTGTTGTTATGGTAGATGGAAGCCTTTTCTAAGGGTTCACATCATCACCACATGGGTGGTCTTCGGTTAACGAGAGGTACCCTTCCTCGGGTTTCCTGTAGTGTCCAAGTGTGGACTAGGCCAATGTTGGCATTACCACGATTCCTATGCCTCTATGTCACCATTTCCTCAGGAGGCATGAAGGGCAATTTAAAGCTTCGTCAACTGTATGCTAGACTGATGCTCTAGTGACAGTGACACTGAGATAGCCATTACTCCAAGCCACTTATTATGTTGAGCTCAAATTGGGTGGTTCAGTTATCGACCTGTTTGTCGTATGAAGCAATATCTCTTGCAAGTCTTGTTATTAAATAGTGTGGGTTTTGCAAACTTTTAAATTTACGCAACGTAGTTGGTTTATGGCTTTTAAGCATTATTGCTGCAAGCTATGCTCCTTGCGGGCTGCTTATACATGTTTCCACCTCCTTGCGTGCCATCATAGGGTTGGTGGTATTTACTGGGCTCCATGGTAAGTCGTGGCATCACCCTTCCGTTCATAGGATGCCCCTATAGGCATTCTGGTGTTAATCAGTGCCTTCTTGCGGTTGTGGGTATTTCCTGTTACGTGAAATCCCTTCGGTGTCCTAATTGAGTGTTCATTCTAACTCCCGTGCTCTTATCATGGCGTTTGTTTGACTGTTGTTAACTCAGACACCCTTCAAGGATTGCTCTTGGGTATTATTTGGTTACGCCGTTACAACCGGCTAATGTTTATGACATGTTGTGTCCACCATACCGCCTTGTGGTATTGTAGTTTGAGTTATCCCCTTTAGGGTTATAACATCTCCCATTCTTGGGTAGACTGTTTATACCTTCTCCTAGTGTTTTAGACTAGGTTTAATATCCTCTCCAATGATTGTTTTCACTCCCTAGTGTCCTTTGTAATTGTTCTTGGGATCTTCATCCCGTTTGTTGAACATTGTCGTTCATGTTAGGCATTTACCTTACGGTGTTTAAGCTGGGTATCCTTTCCAGCCGTCATTTATTTGCTTGAAATCTTTGAGACATATCCAATGTCTACACTCGCTAGTCGGTGCTCTTTGCACTTCCTAATCCACATTCCTTATCTTCAGATGGAATCTCTGAGTTCTTTTATACTTATTACATAGATGAGTTCCTTCTCCTTGATCGTCTGAGGTGTCCAGCTGTTCCGCTTTGAATTCACTCATGGTCCGTAGTACGGAGTTGACTACTTCCCTTGTTTCATACACTACATGTATACATACGTGGGGTACCTTGTTGATACGTTACCACTTACCCGACTATCGGTCAGGCCCGCAAGCTCCTTCGGAGTGCGGTCGTCCCACATCCCGTATTTGGGTACACTCGTAGTGCCCGTCACACGCCTAGGTGAAGTATTCTATTGTCAACTCCTCTTGTATCATCCTATGATACTCACCGTAATTCTGTTGGTTTGGTTTTAAAATTCAAGGTTTAAAAGAAGGGTTTGTGTTTTTGAAAGAAAAAATTTTGGGTTTTGAAATAACAGTTCGATGTGAAAAGAAATTCTTCACGGTGTTGCCATGTCTGAGGTCTTGACCAAGTCCAGCTTCTCGCTGACTGGTATGTCCTTCATACAATGGTCGGGCCGTTAGGCCTTTCCAAGGTCTCACTGCATCAAATCCTTAGGATTAGTGATCCTGTATTTGCTTCAATCCTCATGGTGGTACTTTAGTAGGCACTTGTTGGTCATTAGAAGTTTCCCGACTGTCTTGCCCCTACTGCACTTGCCCTGGGCAAGTGCGCGGGTAGGTTGTTTTTTGGTTAACGTATACCGGTTACCGTATCGTTTCCATCCAAATTTGGTGGTTTTATTAGATCTTCCTTTGATCTTTTGACCTTGGTAATCAATCTCCTGAGTCATTTCTCAGAGTACTCGACGTGGTTGTCGACAATCCGGGTGTCTCACACCTTCACTGTGGTTGACGAGACTTGACTTAGCCTTAGGAACCACGTTGTAGTCCTATTGGTGTATGTTTTATTAATACTTCCATTGTTATCTGAACTATGTCGTTCGGTTATTACGTCCTCTTGGCGTGTAGGTTTGGTATGAATCCAACCTCGACTAATTCCTTAGTCGGTTTGTATACCATTATTGGTATTTTCAGACATTACAGTCTGTAGACTCTCGTGTCTTCGGCTTGTTACTCCTTCTTCCTCGCTTCATTGTGCGGTTGTGCTCCTCTTCTTGCTGGCTACTCATGGTTCTTGTAACACCCCATCTCAGGTAAACGGGTTTAGGTTTAGGGTTTTTGGTCGTTGTTGTTTCTACGATTCATCCTGGTGAGGAGAAATTCCCATACAAAGATAGGAAGTGCCGTATGACACACTATTAAAGCAGCCCGGTGTGTGGGCAGTGGAGGGCGTAGCTGTTGATTGTCTCGATTTCTCATCCCCATTCTCAGCTCTCTGATTGTACCTGACATACCTCTTACCGGTTTTCGGGTTGCTTAGGGTTGTTAGATTGGCCCGAGATCTAGAGGCTATCTCGGCGAATTCTCCTTCTACTGCCTGCTGTGGAGGGTGATTTTTCGGTATGAGGGGGGGTCTATCTAAATGGTTCTGACTAAAAAGTCTGGATCCTAGAAAATGCCATTCTATGGAGGGCGAAAACCCGTTATTCTTGGCATCCCTCAAATACCTACTAAATCGTTCGTCTTTCCCAGAAAGCATAAAAGGGAGTGCAAGTGAACACTACACTCGCTCTCAATGGGCTCCACACGGACTTATGCCTCTATAAGGCGGAATTGACTAGAGTCGCCACCTAGTTTGACCTAAGGAACTAGGAAGGAAAGAGAAGGGTTCTAAGAACTGTTAATTGACTCTGAGATTTGCAAATGGATTGGACTTATCTGGTCATACCAAAGATTCTGTGTGGGTTCGCACTGGGTTACACCCCTTAGAAGTGGCAACGACCACGACCTCGGATTGGTGCCCGAGGAAACCTTGGTCTCCAATTGTCAAGATTACATTCTTTCAAAACCTTTTTAGAGAGATTCATTTAAAGGCCAAGGATAGGACTAGGATGAGAAGAGAGAGAGAGAGTGGATGAGGCGAGCTTTTCTGCCAAGCTAGCGCCAAAAGGAAGAAGTGGTGAATTCGGATGTGTATAGAATGAAGATTTGGGAAAAGTCTGAGGTTGAGTGAATGAACGAGACTTAGAGTCTGATGGTTTGAAGTTCGTGGGAGCCGAAGAAGGTTTGAGTGTTTTGAGAGATATGAAAGCCACCTCAGAAGGGGAAAAAGGTTTTTTGTTTAGAGTGGGGTCGCACCCGAGATGGGCTGCCAACGTACTCAACTCCCTGTTGAGATCAGACCTTACGTAGTTCACGGCCTTTTAGGGTTTTTGGAGATTTTTGAGATGTTTGAAGTTTTAGGAAGTTTTGGGTTTGAGACGTTAGTCCGTGAGATGCTCGGGTCTACGAGACATTTGAAATCTTAATATGGTGGAGAGGTTGAGATGTTTGAGTCTGTGTGGCACTCGGGCCTATGAGACTTTTGGGGTATTCGAATGGTGGAAAGAATGAGATATCGAAGTCTGTGAGACGCTCGGGTCTATGAGACGTTTGAAACCTTGAGATGTCGAAGTCTGTGAGACGCTCGGTCTGTGAGACGCTCGGGTCTGTGGGACGCTCAGGTCTGTGAGACGCTCAGGTCTGTGGGACGCTCAGGTCTGTGGGACATTCGAATCATTGGATGACAAAGTCTGTGAGACGCTCAGGTCTGTGAGACATTCGAATGTGTGTGAGTAATTGGATTTTGAAGGATGATCTGAGTCCATGAGATATTTGGAGTTTGACGTTTTTGAGACTTTGATGTTTCTGAAGTTCGGAATTATTTGGGATTTGAAATGAATTTTTGCATTTAATCGGATTGAAAAGGGATTGGAATTGAATTGAAATTGGAGTGAATTTGAATTGGAGTTAAATTGAAATTGAGTTAAATGAATTGAAATTAAACAAATTTTGAGTTGAATTGGAATTGAATGAATTTTTATTAAATTTGAAATGAAAGAATTTGATTGAATTGGAATTGAATGAATTTGAATTGAATTGGAATCGAATGAATTTGAATCGAATTTGAATCAAATTGGAATTGAATGAATTTGAATCGAATGAATTTGAATCGAATTGGAATTAAATGAATTTTGAATTGAATGAATTGGGATTCGAATGAATTTTGATTTAGAATTAAATTGAAATTTTATTGATTTTGAGATCGAATTGGAATTTGATTGAAATTGGATTGGATTGGATTGAATTGATTCGGGATGAACTTTGAAATGGAATTGGGCAAGGCTGATTTTGAAGTGGAACTAGGCCGGATTTGAAAATGGGCCGAATTTGGGCCTTTTGATTTGGGCCTCGAAATGGGCTTCGAATTAGGCCTTAATTTGGGCTTGGGCCGAAATGGGCTCCGGCTGGATTTGTGGGTTTTGGGCCAAATTAGGTTTATGGGCTGGATCAGATTTGTGGGCTGGGCCAATTGGATTGTTATGATTATTATCATTTTTTTTTTGGGTTATTGGATTGGTCTTTGAATTGGACTCTCTCTTTATTCAAGACTTTTTTATGGCATTTGTATTTCTAACATCTTTTGACTGTCTCAAATTGTGGAGACGTTTTTCTATTTTGCTAAAGAAAAATATCGAACCATTTTGATTTTAGAATTGGAATGAATTTTTAATCGAATCTCCTTTTTTGATAAATTAATTACAAGAGAATGGGGAATTTTGAGAAAGAATTTTTGGGATGAATGAGTTTATTTTTGGGAACAAGGAATTTCGATTTTTGAATGGGAACTTTATTGATTGTGAATTTTTTTGACAACTAAGGATGGTTTGGAAAGTTTTTTTTATTAGGAGAAATGTCCCCACAAACAGGTACTACGACCCTCGGGTACTACGACCTTAATGTGAGTAACATCCATGAATGGTCCTAGAGCTTTTCGAAAGAGGCCCACGGAAAATTGTAGGCATCAACCGAACTTATAGGTCCAAAAATGAATGGATAACGTATGGATCGATCTAAGGTCACCAACAGCAAGTGCAACTACTATGTTATGCTGTTTTCAGTCGATAAAGACAAAGCAAAAAGTGAATAACATAAAAATAATATAATGGCAACTGTAACAATGGCATATGACAAATAGCATCCGCGGATAAAAATTTGAATGGTTGTGAATTCGATTTTGCATCGGGCAGATAAAAGAGTGAGCAAGTTAAATCAAAATACTTCCGTCTAAACAAATAGGTAGGCAGAGTATATATACATCGACCATATCCTCGAGATATTCAAAATGATGAACTCACACAGCCTAAAATGAATTTATAACCCTCCATAATCATGCACTAATAGAACATTGTTTCTTACGCTAACATAAGGGAAAACATGTTTTAATCAGCAACGTAATGAATATACCAGGAGTTCGCCATTAAAACTAAATAAGAATCAAGAATATTAGGCTAACTTGTATTGCCAAATCCTCGGCAGTTCATGTGCACAAAGCTTAATCCAAATTTCAGTGTATGTGGCACCAACCGTTTGCTACAAACATGGTCGGTCTAGGCCGAAGAAGAGTAATCGGGATCTCTGTCAAGAATAAAAGAGAGAAGACACATACAAAACAGCGGAACTCATTAATCTAAAATGTATACAAATGAACGAAAGCAAGGAGGCCATGAACCAACAAACACCATTCAAAATGTGAAGTTCGAAGTCCCTGCTCAGGCGTGGACGTAGTCCATCAGAAGCAACCTTGATTGAGCGCAGGGGGTCAAATCCAAGACAAACTGATTACGGATACATGCCATAGGGCTCCTACTGCAGACACTCGTTAGAATGAGACCGGGACGAAGACGGCCAAATTTGCTGTTAAATGAAAAGAAGACAACAGATGCGAAACAAACATACAACACTAGTGGTTTAACGATAAGCTACGGGTCCGAATGAAACCAGGAAATGATAAGTTCTGTAAGTAATAAGTCTAGAAGAGAAGAATAAACATTATCAGGACATCCGGTGAGGGTCTCCTCGAACTCCGATGGACACGGCCATGTTGAATTGGCTCTGGAAGTAGACGGATGAGACAAGAAGAGGGTAGACATCCTCAACATGAGGCACCGGCAGAGAAACAGCTAAACAAAGTCACAGTTACTGTCGCATAACCAGAAGAATACTTCGAACCCCTCATGTATGGATCAACTAAAGAGCGTAAACCACTGTAAGAATGATCAGAATTGGCTTCCTCTATATGACCAGAAATAGTCAATCTACAAACATTTAAAAAAACTGAGAAGCTAGGTGTAGCAACATTCAAGCAGAAGAAGAGAACGAGACTAGTGTGGGCGTAAACCATTCCAAATCCAAGAACCCATGCTGGGCCCGGAATTGAATCGGTCGGGGAAGAAAACATGGAGGGACTGATCAGAGAATTCAAACAACGCTAGCTTAGAGAAAGTTTCTAAATAATGTTGTGCTCTCTTTTTCCAGAACTGTCACCGTGGTAGTTTGACTCACAGTAAGCGCGAAACAGAAATGAACATAAAAGCCAAAGTGAATATAGAGCACGAAGAGGAACCACATAGAAAAATCAGCACTAAGTATCAATTGTTCTGATGGAGTTGGAACTTCGAACCAAACCTCTTATGGTTCATTTTGCAACTGTGTGAAGGAAATACGAGATAGTGAGTCGAAATCAGTGGAACATTTTTGTTTTCGAAACAAATCAGAGCATACGAAATGGGTATTCACAGCCCTGATTCATTGATTCTACAGTTTAACGACATAAGAACAAAATAGAGATGGGGACTGACTCCCTCTTCAGAAACGAATTCCCGATAGAGCTCTGATGTTACTTCACCTTCAACAATTCGATCCCTCGATGAACAGAGGAGGAATCTTTTGTTTTGGGTTCTTGGTTCTTGATGTCGGGATTTCAAAACAGGGAGAAGACAGGTTCGAGCGAAAAAGACTGAGAGTATAATCTATTTTGGCTGGCTTTTCTTCATTCTTTGAAGATGGGGAGACTGAGAGAATGGGAATCGGCGGGGATGGAAGAATGAAGGTGCGAACGGCCGTGGCTACTGCCGATTGAAGAAGGTTTTTACATCGAAGAAAAATGTCTGAAGAAGGAGAGAATCAGTAGAATCGATGGAATGTTGGCCACTGTAGACTTGTTTTTATAAGAAAGGGTCTAGGGTTTTTTAAGTATAGAATGTGGGTTCTGCTTGGACTAGAGGGAATGGACCGCGCTTGGGCCAGCAAAAACGAGCAGGGGCCAAATTGGGCCGCTTTTGGTCAGTCCGGAAAGGGTTGAACAGAAAGTAAAAAAAAAAGGACCATGTTATGGTGTGGATCAAACCCAGAACCTCCCAATACTGTAATTTAGTTACTAACCAACTATACTAGTGACAGAACTTGTCGTATGAGAGTACTAAAGTTCTCATTCAAATTGAACGAATTCTCTAAAAATGTTCATGTTTTAAACGGGAATTTACAATAGACAAAAGGGTTGGTTTTCTTCTCAAAGGTCATGAAATAAAAGAACGTAAATAATAAAATACAAAACATAATGAAAATATAAAATAAACGAAATAGCATAATGATAAATACATGAAATTGAAATAGTACTAGTGATGGAATAAAAATACAAGTAAACACCATAAAAATGGAATTTAAATTAGCTATATACGAATAGCAGTAAATAAGATAGAAGAAAGAAGTAACAAAATAAAATGAGATAAGAGGGAGTTTAATCGAATTAGAGATAAAACGAAAGATACTAGTATGGAATATAATAGTGAAAATGTACATAAAATGATGAAAATGTTTTTTGAAAAGATAGTGATAAAGACAAGATAAAACGAGTACTAAAAAAGGAAATACAAGTAAATGTATAATGAAATGAAGTGAGATAAAACAAACAAGTAATGAAATATCATGAACTAAAATAAAACGAAAAGACAAATAAATAAACGAATAAACGTACCTGACAAAAATGAAATAAAACAAAAATAAATAAGTAAATAACGAAAATAAACGAGCTTGACATCGGATACTTTGAAAATTTTTTTTTTTAATTTGTCATGAAATGACCGTTTCATTTTGGTATGCACATGAACAAGTTTTGAAAAGAAAGGCGACGACTCTCTTTTTTTATTTATTTATTTGAATTTTGCTTTTGGGGTGAGAATTTTTGGTGTCTACAGATGGCTCCCCTTGATTCAATTCTGCAAGAAAAGACTTGCAGAATTGGATCAAGGTTGAAAGGGCGCCAAAAATTCTCACTGCGGTTTATGAGATGCAACTACGATTGCAAAATGATAGGAGGTGCATGACCCGCCCTATGACGTAAAGATTTAATGCAAAAATATTTACAATTGGTCTAGAATACAAAGGTTTTGATGGGTGAGGGATAATCCCTGAACACAATGGTTGGATTTGCTAAACGAATTTTGAACAAGAGCAATTGTTGGGTTTGGTGCATGAGGGCTTATGACGAGCCTCAACTGGACCTATTGACATCCAGTCCTAGGACTTATGACGAGCCTAGAATGCAATTGGAAGTACGAGGACTTAGGAGAGCCTAGGATGCTAACAATAGTTGGTTTTGGCGCACGAGGACTTAGGTGAGCCTCAATTGGACCTCTTGACATCCAGTCCTAGGACTTATGACGAGCCTAGAATGCAATTGAAAGTACGAGGACTTGGGAGAGCCTCAGGATGCTAACAATAGTTGGTTTTGGCGCACGAGGACTTAGGTGAGCCTCAACTGGACCTCTTGACATCTAGTCCTAGGACTTATGACGAGCCTAGAATGCAATTGAAAGTACGAGGACTTAGGAGAGCCTCAACTAGACCTCTTGACATCTAGCTATAGGACTTATGACGAGCCTATAATACTTTGGTTGTGTACCGTACTAGTAGCGTAATAGCTGCCTAGCAGGCGGATGTGAGACGATCTTGCACTAGTAGCGTAGTAGCTGCCCAGTGGAGGAAAAGTGGTGGGACCGTACTAGTAGCATAATAGCTGCCTAGCAGGCGGATGTGAGACGATCTCGCACGAGTAGCGTAATAGCTGCCTAGTGGAGGAAAAATGTTGGGACCATACTAGTAGCGTAATAGCTGCCTAGCAGGCGGATGTGCAACGATCTCAAACTAGTAGCGTAATAGCTACCTAGCGGAGGAAAAATATTGGGATCGTACTAGTAGCGTAATAGCTGCCTAGTGGGTTATGAAGTGAGCGATCTCGCACTAGTAGCGTAATAGCTGCCTAGTGGAGGAAAAAAAGGCGAGACCGCGCTAGTAGCGTAATAGCTGCCTAGCGGGTTATGAATTGGACGATTTCACACTAGTAGCGTAATAGCTGCCTAGTGGGGAAAAAAAGCAGGACCGCACTAGTAGCGTAATGGCTGCCTAGCGGGTTATGGAATGAACGAACTCGCACTAGTAGCGTAATAGCTGCCTAGCGGATTATGAAATGAACGAACTCGCACTAGTAGCGTAATAGCTGCCTAGCGGGTTATGAAATGAACGAACTCGCACTAGTAGCGTAATAGCTGCCTAGTGGAGGAAAAAAAGACGGGACCGCACTAGTAGCGTAATAGCTGCCTAGCGGGTTATGAAGTGAACGATCTCGCACTAGTAGTGTAATAGCTGCCTAGTGGAGGAAAAAAGACGGGACCGCACTAGTAGCGTAATAGCTGCCTAGTGGGTTATGAAATGAACGATCTCGCACTAGTAGCATAATAGCTGCCCAGTGGAGGAAAAGACGGGACCGCACTAGTAGCGTAATAGCTGCCTAGTGGGTTATGAAGTGAACGATCTCGCACTAATAGCGTAATAGCTGCCTAGTGGAGGAAAAGACGGGACCGCACTAGTAGCGTAATAGCTGCCTAGCGGGTTATGAAGCGAACGATCTCGCACTAGTAGCGTAATAGCTGCCTAGTGGAGGAAAAATGACGGGACCACACTAGTAGCGTAATAGCTGCCTAGTGGGTTATGAAGTGAACGATCTCGCACTAGTAGCGTAATAGCTGCCTAGTGGAGGAAAAGACGGGACCGCACTAGTAGCGTAATAGCTGCCTAGCGGGTTATGAATATGTGTTCGATTGTGAAAGAACTTTACGGGTATATGTAAATGATATGCGATGTGAGGTGTTTAAAACAAATGCACTGGTTAAATCGAGACTCCATGTTTGTGGATGTAGAATCCTTTTTCTATGAGTTGATGGCTCTAGAGTTGCTTCAAAGCTTCGGGATGGCTCTGCTATGGCTTCAAAGATCTGAGATGGCTCCATCATGCGTTGATGGCTCCGGTATGCGCTGATGGCTCCGATATGCACTGATGGCTCCGTTGTGACCAATGGTCTCGGGGTGGTTGGTGGGTTTGACATGGTTGGTGATTTTATAGCAGTTAGTGGGCTTTGATTTGCCTTGAGATTTTTTTTTCAGGGTGGTTTGATGGTTCCGATGATGGATTTATTGTTGTTTGATGGGATTTGTTGTGGACTTTGCAGTGAGTGGATGTTTTTTCACGAGTGAATGATGAAACACAGTTGCATGACTTTGTTGGGAGTTCCCATCATGGTTCCAGGATTTCCATGGATGGCTCTGGGATGACCTTGTGCTGATTGAGCATGACGATGCTTTGGTTGATTTACTTTAATGACATTGAGGGGAAAAGGGAAGTTTTCGCCTTTGATGTGGTCGCACCCTGAACGGGCTGCCTACGTACTCAATTCCATATTGAGATCAGACCATACGTAGTTCGATACTCTGTAGGCAAGGCCTTGGTGACGAAATAACTCTGACATGGATTTGAGGTGGCTCTGTATGGTTCTCAAACTGTTGGGGTGGCTCTTGTGTAGCTTTGGGGATGGTCTCCACGTTTGAGGTTGGCTCGCGCATGGCTCCAGCTTGGCTTTGGGATTGGTCGCAATGAGGCTCGAATATGACAGTGGATGGCTCCGGGAAGGTCTCAATGTTTTGAGGATGGCTCCGGATAGCTCTAGAATGGTTCGATGTAGCTCGGTGAAAGCCCGGGGTAGCTCTGAAAAGGCTAGATATAGCTCGATGATGGCCCGGGATGACTCTGGTTGACATCCTTTGATCAAAAGTTACGCTTCAACAACTGCAACTGAAGTCAACTTTCAGCGAGACTAGGTGAAGCTTTTCCTAGTCGGATGTTGAAGATGAAATGATTATGACACATGCAAATATTATATGCTAGATACGATGCCACATGCATATACAATTTTTGGAGAGAAAGTATGGCCCTATCTGTATTAATATGAGGTTTACGAATATAAGACATCTTTGGTTCGGTCTTGAGTGGTTGTTGAACTGGAATGCGTGAATCACTTTCCTCTCATGGAGGGATGTGGGTCAATCTCTCGTGAGTATGGCCGTGTATGCTAATGTCGTGATGATACTCTTGATGCTCAGAGCAGTATTTTCCTGAGAATTTCCTTTTGAGGTTATGAACTTTCCGTTCCTCACCTGCAATGGGGTTAGCTGTTTACGTTTTGGTGCTTAGATCAAAGAGTCACTCACACTCAAAGGACCTTGTGAAGTAAGGTCACACTCATTCACTCATAGTCCCTGTATTGTGAGGGGGGACATGTTGATAACAAGCACGAAGCTTATGATTCATGTTTCAGATCCGATACTTTCAGTTAACGCTCACCAACTAATGAGTCAGAGGTCTTTTATTGGGTTATAACGGGGTTGAGGGGTATGATGTATGATGTCACATGGGATTGGAGGATTTGTTTAGGAATTGTGGAGCTTTTGTGCAATAGAGGACATGTTTCGCCTTTGCCATGGGTGGAATGATTAGACGGATTTTGATAACCCCTTATCGGTTTCTTTGGGAAACCATTGGTCCTTGGTTTGGATTCTCCTTCTGCCTCTTCTGGCACGATTTGAACTTTCTATCATTTTGTGTTTTGAAATTGCATTTGGCTCATCAACTCTCAAGCATTTTTTGCTTTGCATTTGGCTTCCTTTCCTTCAAAGTTGCATTGACTTATCGATCTTCTTGAACATTTTCGGCTTTCCTTTTGGTGTTTGGCCTTGGAGTTGCATTGACTCACAGATTTCTTCAAACATTTCATTGTTTTTGTGGAAGATGGTGGGGAGGGACCATGGCTCCGGCTCCTTTGAGATCCTCTATTGCAAGGGCAAGTAAGTATATGTACGTGGGTTGGCATGTTGTGGAGTTTCTGAAGAAAAAGTTTATCATGAAAGGCTCATCGGGGCTCACTAAGGGATTATGTACAAGGCAGTCAAAGCTTTTTGGTTTTGTGGAGATTTTATTCCTAAGTGTCTCGTCATTCTTATTAGTCAATGATTGTTTTCTTACTATTCTCGGATCTTTGCATGAATTACAGTTCGTATCCTGTATATCGACATTGATCTCACTATGTATTGTGCCTCTCCATGTGCTGAAGGAAAGCACAAGTCGCTCGTGGTTTTACCTCTGTGGACTCGCTCTATCTTTCCTCATCACTCATTGGATTGTCCAAAACATTCATTTAGAAATTCAAAGGAAAATACCGCTCTTCGCACACTACTCACTTGGTTTGTGGTGCTGATTTTGATTGGAACCTTGTACTCATTGACGGGTCTAGAGTTAAGTGGTTCATGCACCCTGTTCAATCAATCTCTCATGATTTTCCCGAAGATGTCGTTTCGATACGAGATAATGCAAGTGCAACTATCTACAATGCAATTTATTGTGATAATATGGAATTACCATATGTACGATGAATGAAGTGATGTTACTGATGAAAATTGCTGAGTTTGAATGTGTTTTGTTTTTGTTTTTTTTTATGCAATGCATGAACGGTAAGATTACACCTAATCTCGCTTCAGTCGGTTCCCGTTGATAGTCCATGAAGCTCATCTAGTCACGATTGGCCCTGAAGATAGTCTATGGGAGAGAAGTTGTTAGGTGTGATGTGAGAGAGGTTGTTCTGGAATGATATTCGGTTGATGATTGGCTCCTGTAGTTTTGGACTTCTAGGGAGTGGCCACTCCCGCATGGTGGTCCCACGATATGACGGTGACTGCATGCACTTTTTGGGATTTTTGGATGTATGATTTTTTTTTGGATTTTTGAATGTATGATTTTTTTTGGATTTTGGATGTGTGAGTTTTTTTTTTGGGGTTTTTTTTGTGTATGCTTTTTTGTGGTTGTTGGTCTCTATATACATGGTATGCTGAATGGGAAAAAAGCTTGAATGCCCGGTATATCTTGTTATCACTTCGAAGATCATGTCGCTACTCATAGGCAAAGGCAGTTATTCACCTGCAAACACGACCATCACTGTAGAAAGAATAATCTGACAAATGTTAGCATGCTTGAAAAATGGGATGAATGCTCGTGTGAGGTGTGTTGGAAATGTAACATGTGATTATGCATTTTCCTGAGATGAGCGTGATTCATGCATGATCAATGAATTTGAACTGAATGAGAATGCATGCAACTCTTTTCCTTTCTGCCATGAATGTGTTGCATGCTTTTGTTTGTTGGTTGTTTTATTAGCTCGTTTCCAAAAGAAGCTACATTTTAGAAAAACGGTTTTGAAAAAACGTGTTTCCGAAGTAGTGGATTTTCTTAGTAGGAATTTTTATGCTCGGTCATTCACAAATAAAGTAGGGAGTGGGGAACCCTATACATATAATGATCTAAACAAATTCAAAGGGGGTGCATAACCTATACACGCAGTCTATTCAGAAATTGACAAGAGAGAAAAGAATGCTAGGGGAAAACCTATACATCATCACCTCTAAAAAGTCATTAAAAGGGGAGTTTTGAGCTAAACTTCTTCTGAACTCTTTTGCTTGGTTTTCGAGCCTCTGACTGACTGCTTACTCATGTGCGGGCTCCTGATTGGCCGCTCATTCGTCTTCGGGATCTTGACCGGCTACTCGCTCGTCTTCTGGCTCTTGCAGCGAAGCGGTATTGTGACCAAACAAAACCGGTTGGTGTTCTTCTGACTCTCAAAAATTTTGAACTCGAACAATCGTTGCTGGTCTTCATGTCGCTCGACTCGGGTTGGTGCACCTCTGATTTTCGGTTCAGACTGCAGTTGTTGATCTTCATGCGCTCCATCTGCTCTGACGAGGGAAATAAGGGGCGTTTTTTTTAGAAAGGAAAGGTGAATGATCGAGCACAAGTTCTTTGTGAAAATCCACCACTTATGTGAAAACACGAATGACTAGTACGCTCCACGGTAATGACCGCTGCTCTTGAAGGTGGGTTGAACTTCAAAAATAGCGGGTCGCAACATGGGGACTAAATCATTTATTTTGAAATACGTTTATGAAAATCAACTTCGAAAATTGTTTTGAAAAAACAAGTTTGAGATAATATCCGTGAAAAATGTTGTTTAAAATTTATTTGTAAAAAGCATGTTTTTGAAATCTGTTTTTGAAATGAAATTTATGAGAAGTATTATTTGAAAATCATTTATAAACAGTAGATTTTTGAAATTTGTTATTTGTAAACCGCTTGACAAAGTTAATTTTTTGGAAGACTTAGATTGAAACCGATTTTGAAAACTGTTTTGGAAATAACAATTTTGAAATCATTAGAGATGAACGACTTTGAAGATATTTCATTAGAGTGTTTGACATGATTCATTTTCTGATTTTTGCTCATTTTTGAAACGTGATCATACATAGATGTAAGTGTAAAATAAAAATCGTGGCTGATTTTATGTGGAGCTGAGTGCGAATGATTGGGATAATCACCTTCCAGGTCAATCAATGCTTCCATACCACCGGGGGAACCGTCGTCCCTTCACTGTTCATCTCTCAGGTTTTATCTCTGTTACGCCTCCTTGGGCACGTCATCGAGAAAGTCCGAAGTGCTTAAGTTCGAAAGGTCAGGATACCCGAAATGATACAGTCACACGAGCCACGGCCGGGGATTATCATAACATACTCACTTTTCGGAAAACTTGGGGAAGTACTGCATGGACACGGGTCTCCCCTCGTCTGCACGATAAGGTGTGTCCAAAGTCCAAATTATTCGCTGACTACGCTATGTCATGTATGGGTATCCGTAAATACAGGATCCTCTATGAATTTGTAGCGCGACATTGGGCTTTAAAGACACCCGTGGTGCAGAGGAATCATGGAGAACTGAGCCCATGCAATCTTCAAGGTAAGGCAAAGGGTGGTCAGACAGGCGGCATACAAGGGGGTGACTATCCATAAACCCCTCCTAGACACGGGACTAGGCAGCTGGACACTGAAGGCTCAGAGTTCACTATATGCTGGCGTTGACTCAAAAAGGTAAATGTTGAAGGATCATGAGTTTTCAAGGCGTAGATACTATGATCATACCGCCTCGTGTGCATAGTCCTTACTACGAAGGGCATCTGCTCACGGGGAATCAATTGTGGACCAATGTTTATCCCGACCGCAAATATAAAGGGTGACACAGAGGAATGCATGTCCTAAGCTACCCTATGCACCCACCTCAGGACTATTCCTAACAGTTCAATATCACAACCAAAAAGCGGTAAATAAATGCGCAGGCAAAGAGAGGGAAGAAGTTAGACCCCTAATGGGCCCACCTACCTGAAGTTCCTGCAAGTTAGTCTAGCATAATCACGCAATTATGTAGCAAGCAAAGCGTATATGGCAAGCAAAGACAAGTATAAACTACACACTCTCATCCTAACTATCCTCAGCAATCACACTCTGAGTGTGGAGTAGAGTACTAATGGCTTTCGAGATGAATCTCTTGAAGGTTTTGAAAGAAGTGGGGAAGTCCCGACAATTTTGAATGGAGTTCAGTCTTCCTTGAGTTTGAGAAAAACTTACTCAAGTTTTCCCCAGCAGAGTCGCCATTCTGTGGAGGGTGATTTTTCGGTATGAGGGGGGGGGGGGGGGGGGGGGGAGGGGGGGTGGCTGGTGGGGGGGGGTCTATCTAAATGGTTCTGACTAAAAAGTCTGGATCCTAGAAAATGCCATTCTGTGGAGGGCGAAAACCCGTTATTCTTGGCATCCCTCAAATACCTACTACATCCGCTCTCAATGGGCTCCACACGGACTTATGCCTCTATAAGGCGGAATTGACTAGAGTCGCCACCTAGTTTGACCTAAGGAACTAGGAAGGAAAGAGAAGGGTTCTAAGAACCGTTAATTGACTCTGAGATTTGCAAATGGATTGGACTTATCTGGTCATACCAAAGATTCTGTGTGGGTTCGCACTGGGTTACACCCCTTAGAAGTGGCAACGACCACGACCTCGGATTGGTGCCCGAGGAAACCTCGGTCTCCAATTGTCAAGATTACATTCTTTCAAAACCTTTTTAGAGAGATTCATTTAAAAGCCAAGGATAGGACTAGGATGAGAAGAGAGAGAGAGTGGATGAGGCGAGCTTTTCTGCCAAGCTAGCGCCAAAAGGAAGAAGTGGTGAATTCGGATGTGTATAGAATGAAGATTTGGGAAAAGTCTGAGGTTGAGTGAATGAACGAGACTTAGAGTCTGATGGTTTGAAGTTCGTGGGAGCCAAAGAAGGTTTGAGTGTTTTGAGAGATATGAAAGCCACCTCAGAAGGGGAAAAGGGTTATTTGTTTAGAGTGGGGTCGCACCCGAGATGGGCTGCCTACGTACTCAACTCCCTGTTGAGATCAGACCTTACGTAGTTCACGGCCTTTTAGGGTTTTTGGAGATTTTTGATATGTTTGAAGTTTTAGGAAGTTTTGGGTTTGAGACGTTAGTCCGTGAGACGCTCAGGTCTACGAGACATTTGAAATCTTAATATGGTGGAGAGGTTGAGATGTTTGAGTCTGTGTGGCACTCGGGCCTATGAGACTTTTGGGGTATTCGAATGGTGGAAAGAATGAGATATCGAAGTCTGTGAGACGCTCGGGTCTATGAGACGTTTGAAACCTTGAGATGTCGAAGTCTGTGAGACGCTCGGTCTGTGAGACGCTCGGGTCTGTGAGACGCTCAGGTCTGTGAGACGCTCAGGTCTGTGGGACATCCGAATCATTGGATGACAAAGTCTGTGAGACGCTCAGGTCTATGAGACATTCGAATGTGTGTGAGTAATTGGATTTTGAAGGATGATCTGAGTCCATGAGATATTTGGAGTTTGAGGTTTTTGAGACTTTGATGTTTCTGAAGTTCGGAATTATTTGGGATTTGAAATGAATTTTTGCATTGAATCAGATTGAAAAGGGATTGGAATTGAATTGAAATTGGAGTGAATTTGAATTGGAGTTAAATTGAAATTGAGTTAAATGAATTGAAATTAAACAAATTTTGAGTTGAATTGGAATTGAATGAATTTTTATTAAATTGGAAATGAAAGAATTTGATTGAATTCGAATTGAATGAATTTGAATTGAATTGGAATCGAATGAATTTGAATCAAATTTGAATCAAATTGGAATTGAATGAATTTGAATCAAATTTGAACCGAATGAATTTGAATCGAATTGGAATTAAATGAATTTTGAATTGAATGAATTGGGATTCGAATGAATTTTGATTTAGAATTAAATTGAAATTTGATTGATTTTGAGATCGAATTGGAATTTGATTGAAATTGGATTGGATTGGATTGAATTGATTCGGGATGAACTTTGAAATGGAATTGGGCAAGGCTGATTTTGAAGTGGAACTAGGCCGGATTTGAAAATGGGCCGAATTTGGGCCTTTTGATTTGGGCCTAGAAATGGGCTTCGAATTAGGCCTTAATTTGGGCTTGGGCCGAAATGGGCTCTGGCTGGATTTGTGGGTTTTGGGCCAAATTAGGTTTATGGGCGCGATCAGATTTGTGGGCTGGGCCAATTGGATTGTTATGATTATTATCATTTTTTTTTGGGTTATTGGATTGGTCTTTGAATTGGACTCTCTCTTTATTCAAGACTTTTTTATGGCATTTGTATTTCTAACATCTTTTGAATGTCTCAAATTGTGGAGACGTTTTTCTATTTTGCTAACGAAAAATATCGAACCATTTTGATTTTAGAATTGGAATGAATTTTTAATCGAATCTCCTTTTTTGATAAATTAATTACAAGAGAATGGGGAATTTTGAGAAAGAATTTTTGGGATGAATGAGTTTATTTTTGGGAACAAGGAATTTCGATTTTTGAATGGGAACTTTATTGATTGTGAATTTTATTTTGACAACTAAGGATGGTTTGGAAAGTTTTTTTTATTAGGAGAAATGTCCCCACAAACAGGTACTACGACCCTCGGGTACTACGACCTTAATGTGAGTAACATCCATGAATGGTCCTAGAGCTTTTCTAAAGAGGCCCACGGAAAATTGTAGGCATCAACCGAACTTATAGGTCCAAAAATGAATGGATAACCTATGGATCGATCTAAGGTCACCAACAGCAAGTGCAACTACTATGTTATGCTGTTTTCAGTCGATAAAGACAAAGCAAAAAGTGAATAACATAAAAATAATATAATGGCAACTGTAACAATGGCATATGACAAATAGCATCCGCGGATAAAAATTTGAATGGTTGTGAATTCGATTTTGCATCGGGCAGATAAAAGTGAGCAAGTTAAATCAAAATACTTCCGTCTAAACAAATAGGTAGGCAGAGTAATATACATCGACCATATCCTCGAGATATTCAAAATGATGAACTCACACAGCCTAAAATGAATTTATAACCCTCCATAATCATGCACTAATAGAACATTGTTTCTTACGCTAACATAAGGGAAAACATGTTTTAATCAGCAACGTAATGAATATACCAGGAGTTCGCCATTAAAACTAAATAAGAATCAAGAATATTAGGCTAACTTGTATTGCCAAATCCCCGGCAGTTCATGTGCACAAAGCTTAATCCAAATTTCAGTGTATGTGGCACCAACCGTTTGCTACAAACATGGTCGGTCTAGGCCGAAGAAGAGTAATCGGGATCTCCTGTCAAGAATAAAAGAGAGAAGACACATACAAAACAGCGGAACTCATTAATCTAAAATGTATACAAATGAACGAAAGCAAGGAGGCTATGAACCAACAAACACCATTCAAAATGTGAAGTTCGAAGTCCCTGCTCAGGCGTGGACGTAGTCCATCAGAAGCAACCTTGATTGAGCGCAGGGGGTCAAATCCAAGACAAACTGATTACGGATACATGCCATAGGGCTCCTACTGCAGACACTCGTTAGAATGAGACCGGGACGAAGACGGCCAAATTTGCTGTAAATGAAAAGAAGACAACAGATGCGAAACAAACATACAACACTAGTGGTTTAGGACGATAAGCTACGGGTCCGAATGAAACCAGGAAATGATAAGTTCTGTAAGTAATAAGTCTAGAAGAGAAGAATAAACATTATCAGGACATCCGGTGAGGGTCTCCTCGAACTCCGATGGACACGGCCCATGTTGAATTGGCTCTGGAAGTAGACGGATGAGACAAGAAGAGGGTAGACATCCTCAACATGAGGCACCGGCAGAGAAACAGCTAAACAAAGTCACAGTTACTGTCGCATAACCAGAAGAATACTTCGAACCCCTCATGTATGGATACAACTAAAGAGCGTAAACCACTGTAAGAATGATCAGAAATTGGCTTCCTCTATATGACCAGAAATAGTCAATCTACAAACATTTAAAAAAACTGAGAAGCTAGGTGTAGCAACATTCAAGCAGAAGAAGAGAACGAGACTAGTGTGGGCGTAAACCATTCCAAATCCAAGAACCCATGCTGGGCCCGGAATTGAATCGGTCGGGGAAGAAAACATGGAGGGACTGATCAGAGAATTCAAACAACGCTAGCTTAGAGAAAGTTTCTAAATAATGTTGTGCTCTCTTTTTCCAGAACTGTCACCGTGGTAGTTTGACTCACAGTAAGCGCGAAACAGAAATGAACATAAAAGCCAAAGTGAATATAGAGCACGAAGAGGAACCACATAGAAAAATCAGCACTAAGTATCAATTGTTCTGATGGAGTTGAAACTTCGAACCAAACCTCTTATGGTTCATTCTGCAACTGTGTGAAGGAAATACGAGATAGTGAGTCGAAATCAGTGGAACATTTTTGTTTTCGAAACAAATCAGAGCATACGAAATGGGTATTCACAACCCTGATTCATTGATTCTACAGTTTAACGACATAAGAACAAAATAGAGATGGGGACTGACTCCCTCTTCAGAAACGAATTCCTGATAGAGCTTTGATGTTACTTCATCTTCATCGATTCGATCCCTCGATGAACAGAGGAGGAAGCTTTTGTTTTGGGTTCTTGGTTCTTGATGTTGGGATTTCAAAACAGGGAGAAGACAGGTTCGAGCGAAAAAGACTGAGAGTATAATCTATTTCGACTGGCTTTTCTTCATTCTTTGAAGATGGGGAGACTGAGAGAATGGGAATCGGCGGGGATGGAAGAATGAAGGTGCGAACGGCCGTGGCTACTCCCGATTGAAGAAGGTTTTTACATCGAAGAAAAATGTCTGAAGAAGGAGAGAATCAGTAGAACCGATGGAATGTTGGCCACTATAGACTTGTTTTTATAAGAAAGGGTGTAGGGTTTTTTAAGTATAGAATGTGGGTTCTGCTTGGACTAGAGGGAATGGACCGCGCTTGGGCCAGCAAAAACGAGCAGGGGCCAAATTGGGCCGCTTTTGGTCAGTCCGGAAAGGGTTGAACAGAAAGTAAAAAAAAAGGACCATGTTATGGTGTGGATCAAACCCAGAACCTCCCAATACTGTAATTTAGTTACTAACCAACTATACTAGTGACAGAACTTGTCGTATGAGAGTACTAAAGTTCTCATTCAAATTGAACGAATTCTCTAAAAATGTTCATGTTTTAAACGGGAATTTACAATAGACAAAAGGGTTGGTTTTCTTCTCAAAGGTCATGAAATAAAAGAACGTAAATAATAAAATACAAAACATAATGAAAATATAAAATAAACGAAATAGCATAATGATAAATACATGAAATAATGAAATAGTACTAGTGTGATGGAAATAAAAATACAAGTAAACACCATAAAAATGGAATTTAAATTAGCTATATACGAATAGCAGTAAATAAGATAGAAGAAAGAAGTAACAAAATAAAATGAGATGAGAGGGAGTTTAATCGAATTAGAGATAAAACGAAAGATACTAGTATGGAATATAATAGTGAAAATGTACATAAAATGATGAAAATGATTTTTTAAAAGATAGTGATAAAGACAAGATAAAACGAGTACTAAAAAAGGAAATACAAGTAAATGTATAATGAAATGAAGTGAGATAAAACAAACAAGTAATGAAATATCATGAACTAAAATAAAACGAAAAGACAAATAAATAAGCGAATAAACGTACCTGACAAAAATGAAATAAAACAAAAATAAATAAGTAAATAACGAAAATAAACGAGCTTGACATCGGATACTTTGAAAA
Organism: Limonium bicolor; assembly: GCA_023374045.1. Lineage (NCBI taxonomy): Eukaryota > Viridiplantae > Streptophyta > Magnoliopsida > Caryophyllales > Plumbaginaceae > Limonium > Limonium bicolor. Next base: position 100,243,538 of record CM041781.1, on the reverse strand, counting down.
TTGATTTTTTTTTAATTTGTCATGAAATGACCGTTTCATTTTGGTATGCACATGAACAAGTTTTGAAAAGAAAGGCGATGACTCTCTTTTTTTATTTATTTGTTTGGATTTTGCTTTTGGGGTGAGAATTTTTGGTGTCTACACCTGCCCTTGGCTGTGTGCGTGATTTTACACAGGTCTCTAAAAGTGGTATCAGAGCGGAGTACCACTCTGATGACGAGATGATAGGATTTAAGACAGTGAGCCTAGGACTTGGGAATACGGGAAACGTTTGTGAGGTACGGAACGTCTTCATTCAAGTGAAATTACGTGTTAGCAAAGCCTTTGGCTTGCCAGTGTTAGCCCTTGAGGCAAAAATGTGTTTGACTGTAATGTGGTAAATTATCGAGTAATGAAAGGACGAACGGTAATACCGACGTCTAGTGGTGGCGCGGGCCAAGAAGCTGGCCAGGGACACAAAGGCCTGGGAATATTACTCCCGTCATGGACCAGCTGAGAGCTTAGTCGGGAGGAGACATGCGAACTTCGTGAGTGCACTGGCGACAGTCCACTTTCATGTGGAAGTCCAGTATGGACTACCACCGACAGTATCCCTCCCGCCACAACCCAATGAGAATATAATACACAAAGAGGCTCAATAGTCATCTAAACTAAAAAAAATATGCATTATTCAAAACCAACCATTTAATGATTATAATCATTACCCGTAAACGGGGCAAAGAGAGAACTACTCTCCAAAAAAAAATATACAACAGTACCAAATGGTATCATAATTATGCATGTCCAAATTAAGGACAGTGGTACATTCTTAATCAGGAGAAAGGTTGAATACAAGTACATTATTGTTTAATACACGGTAAAGGTGAAGCTATCACACTAGCGATGCCCTGAACCTTAAAAAGAATACCACAATAAATATATAACCGTCTAATTGACAGAAATATGGTGCGCGAGAAAGCGACCATTACAAACTGCTATACGAATGAATACTTTCCCAAACACAGGCGAGCAAAGCTCGCACGAAAAACAATAATGAGGAATAATATGCAAGAAAGGCTACACAACAGCCTGGATAATTAAAGGACACGTTCCTAGATAAATACTGAGTTCAAACAATAACACAAATATGAATTCATAAATATATAATGATATTCCTTGTGAAAAACGTGTGAATATAAAAATATAAAATATAACTGAGGAAAATACCTCAGCTACCAAAAACATACCCCCACGGGATGCTGAACAGTGCAAACATAATGTAATTATAACAATGGGTGTCCCCTAATAAACGAGACGAACCATACAAAGAATGTGGTAAAACCGGCACACGGGAACCACAATATATAGCAATGAGAACTACATAACAAATATTATAAATAAATACCTTACTCCGGAACAAAACAACCGGGAGACACGGGATTACAAAATTACCCTCGTGCAATTATAACCATATGTCTTAAACAAACAATAATTAGTAACACCATACTTCATCTCAACATAATACCAACGAGTGAAGATAATAACGACTTGAATCATGTTACGCACTAGCAATCCAAATATCAATACAAGATTTAAATCCAGTCATGTGCAGATACAACTAATGATACCGCACCGACTGAGATACTTCTGTTCCAATTAATAAAGACCGTGAACGACACCGTCATAATGGAACGATGTCAGCAATAAACTACTGCCGATAAATCATCTAAGATAACAATAGAACGAAGGGCGTATTAGCCCCATATCCGTGGGTCTGCACCTCAATATGAAGCGAGTGGGCCCAATGTAACATGGTTGAGACAGCGCACCAAGTACTTCGTGCCTTAGGCTGGGACTGTACGTGCCTCACCTTTGGTATAATTTCTTTTGAAATCGAATGGCTAAGTCGACCCGTCTCTCAATATGTGAAAAAAACTCCACTCTGAAGTCTAAAAGACAAGAACCAAGGAACATTCCATGAGAGTCAAGTATCCAGCGCTTTTTGAATAGCGGCTGTTGTATACTTGTGGGGTACGGGGGCGTAACCCTTTTTAAGGGGGGTAGAGCCTCTTGGCTGTGCACTGCACAGTGTGTGCACTAATTTTAATGAGTCGTATGCGGGGCATACAATAAATTATGGTTTATTGTTAGTCGGTTGTTTGGTTGTCATGCGGGGCATGCATTGTTTGATTATTTGTGCATTGCACACTTGTGAATGTATGTGTTGTACGTATCCTTGAGATACTTATATGATTATACATGTGGTATATATACATGTTTATGTTATGTTTTTACAATCCGTCATTTAGTACCGCCTAGATACTGAATGGATCATGGATATGGAACAATGGAATGTGGAATGTTGAATGTTATGATTGTTATGGACACCTCGGGGAGGTTGTCAAGATGGTTAGAACTGATAGGAATTAATGGTGTTGATGGATCACCTATATCCATATATTTGAAATAACGCCACACTTTAGGGCTATGTGCATTATGAGCACAATACGTTATGCGTGGATGCTACATCACATAGATGTACATTATGGAAATCATGGGTAGATATATACATTATATACCTATTTAAGAAAGACGACTTCGGGACGAAGTCTTTTTAAGGGGGGTAGACTAAAATACCCCTAATTAATTAAACATTGATTAAGCATTTAATCAATTAAATTAAGGCCTAAACATGCCTTAAAAATCAATTTAAAAACAACAATGGTCAACATAAATCACATATTGCACCCTTTGACCGTTTAAGGCAAATACATGCCAAAATGAACTCCTTAGGACCTAAAATTTTGTCCTAAGCATTATAACACATCAATGAACGTGACATAATTATTGGAAGACACTCCAACATCAAGAAAAAGCATTAACATGCTTAAAAGTCACTTAGGGCAAAAATGTGCTCTAAGAAGTTTTAAAGGTCATGTGACCTCCGTTTGATTCCAAATTAAATTCCTAAGTTTAGTAATCATGTAATGGATACAATAAAACCATTACCAAAGAAAACTAAGCTCAAAAACAAGCGTTAACACAAAATGTGTCTTAGATCACTTTAAAGCACATTTTTGTGTATAACTCCAAAAGTATTGGTTTTATGTCACTTTAAGGACCATATTACATTCTTTATAGCATTAATGTGACATTATAGACTATATTATAAAGTTTAAATCAAAGTTTTAAAATAAAATTAAAATGAGTGATTTTGGTTGAATACTACCCAAACTAGCACTTATTTTCCTAATCTAGTCAAGGGTCAACATTTCCCCCTCGACCTTGACCATATAATCCCGTTTAATTATAAGCTCCTCCTTACTGTTATGCCATCCCCAATATACCTATACCTGGCCTATAAGTATTTAAATTCTAAAGTAATATTTATACTATATTATTATTTAACCCATTCAACTTTATCTTTGCCACTAGGCAACCCCTTTACGGTAGCTTTAAGAGCTTCCTCCATCATTAGGAGACCACCGAATACCTCATTTGACTCAGCCCACTTATTTACTTACTTGATACTTATCTCTTTATAAAGTCACTTTACTATCTTCCTTCTCCATTATCCCCTCTAGCCGGATTGAATATGTTCAGAAGCTCCATTTCCTCTCTTCCACCATGAGCAAACAGCCAACTTCAGGCATGGACTCACCATGGGTTAGGTAAGCTTAATAGTCATGGTATATACCATTTTCTTCCTCATTTCTTCCTCTTCCTAGTGGTGTAATCTATTCCCATTTCTATCCTCTATTCTAGTATGTGTTTATGCTCAAAGAAGGATGGAATTCACGGTTGAAAAATCAGAAAGGAGAGGAGAAGTTAGCTTAAGTATTAAATAAGGTAAAACATGCTCTAACCTTGCTTACCTCCTTCTAAGTATTTCCGGTTTCTTTTCTACATTTCCCCAGCTCATTCACTCCATTTATACTTGTACTTCCAGTCATTATGTCTATACCTTCAAGATCCGTCAAGATCTAAGCCAAAACACTCCATTTACGTCATATTTCTCAAGGTAAAATCTAGCTAATCCCCACCTTGTTATTACCGGTGGTACATGCTGGTGTTATGGTGTTTTTAACAGCTTGATTATACTCAATTTTTCAGGCGTGAAACAGCCCTTAAATAGTCCATAATATTAAGGTAAGTCATGCTTAGAGTAAGCTTATAATATACCCTAATTAATGGTTAATGCTACTAGACTAACTGTAACACCCCAACTACTAACAACACACTTAATAACGTATCGCAGCGGAAATCTCAACTCACAACATCACTTAACTCTTTGGTGTTACACGCCGTTAGCCACCCTCGTGGCTAACAAGGCTAACATACATACATCGTACCGGTCTGATGGACTAAACTCCCGAGCAACTACACATTAATCCCGTTCCATGTCCAACATTCTTTATACACTTACATTACTACTGTACCGAGTATTTACTAACTCACGCCGACACAATTTCGGTCTTACTACACCTACAATACCCCCACATTTCACATGACTACCACATACGAACAACACTACCCCGTCCTACTCTCGAACGGCTTCAGTTCCTTGTACCTGAAACAGGAAAAGAAGAAAAGGGTGGCCCCCAAGGGGCTCAGCACCTTTGCTGGTATGGTAATCCTGCAGCCCGCATGCTACCGGGCCACGCACAACTAATTGTCGTCTTAGCATGCGATTGATTTTATTTAAAACATGCACACATTACGCACATACATCATGCTTAAAAGCACACATCCGTTAACAGAACACAAACACAAGGTTAGCACACACAACGTAACAACACATTTCACTTAATAACATACACAAACTTAATTCCATTCTTCTTAGAGAACATAAACTTTACTTAGGGAGTGCCGGGGTGATATAAGCCCGAGCACAACATACATACATTTTCTTTACTTAGGTATGGCGGTCTCATATAGGACCGATCACACCTTGCACAATTTCCCCCTAGCTCCAATAATGATGAGGTAGGTAAGCCTTGGTTAAGCTTGTGGGTGGTTGTAATTCAAGGAAGAAAAACAACTGTAACATAATAAAGAGGGAGTCGAAGCGAACTTAGGCATCAACACCCTACCAACATTAAACATGATTTCCCCCTACCCGATTGGAAGTTGGGTAGGTAAGCTTTGGCTAAGCTAATGGGAGGTCGAAATCCAATGAAGGAAACAACCCTAACATAACAGGATGGGAGTTAATTCACATATATACATCAACTCCCAAACAATACGCGCGACCGGAACGACCGGATTCCTCACCATACATAACATATACATATTAGTTAAAGGTTCCTTTATGGAACTTGTCACATACATACATCACATAGTGTTACTAACTCTTTTAGACACATAAGGGAAGTAACATCCCTTTGTAACAAACATGGATAACTGTATCCGATAACAACAACACACAAAACAAAGTCACATACATCACACATAGTCACAACATACACAAACGCACGGATAGCCGTAGTTAGAACGTTCCCGTGGGTTAGGACGTTTATTCCGAATACCAATCTCTTATGTGAACCTAAGGTCGGCAACTATTATTTAACACATAATTAGGGTTAAACGGTATCGGAATTAATTACGCCATAATAATGAATTACTATAAACTCATTTCATGCTTTATCTTGCAAGGTGGCAAACACACAGAAAAACACATTGGCATACAAGCCGGTGTAATCCGGTAGGACACAGGTTGCAAGAAAACCATACTTGTCACCGAAGGTGCACTCTAGTGTGCCATCACATGGTCCTTGGAAACCTTTGAACAACTGGTAACATTATAACCATCTTTATTAACATCGGGGTAATATAATTATTTAACGACTAATGCGCCCATGGTTAACCCCGTTCAGTAGTTTTATAACTTTACATTGTTAACTTGTTTTACTTTCACATTTTTTTATTACAATTCTTCACCACTCAATTGTCATTATAACTCACTTAACATGTTCTTCATAACCTGATAACATCATCACTTATCAATCCCCATCATTGGTTATCATTTCCTAACCTTAAACAAGATTTTTGGTCAAAATTACACTGTGTCTGAACTTGTGTCCGGACATCCAAGGTCGGACACAAGTCGAAGCAATTTCTGGGGAAAATTTCAAAGCGTCCGAACTTGTGTCCGGACATCTAAGGTCGGACACAAGTCGAACAAAAATCTGGAAAAATTTTTCGACACGTCCGAACTTGTGTCCGGACGTCTAAGGTCAGACACAAGTCAAAACGAAAACCGGGGAAAATTCATTCAACGCGTCCGAACTTGCGTCCGGACATCGAAGGTCGGACACAAGTCGAAGCAAAATAACCTGGGAAAAATTTTCAAGTGTCCGAACTTCCAAGTCCGGACGGAAGTTCGGACACAACTTAAAACTCCGAAAATTAATAAAACAACGGGGCATGTCCGAACTTCCAAGTCCGGACGAAAGTTCGGACGTACCCAAAAATTCAGCTAATAGAGGCAAATTCTTCCCAGAATTGCACTTCTAATAAACCTATACTCAATCCTCGTTTCACAAGTTACAAACACCCATTCTTTTCCTTGAAATCCCAAATCATCAAGCACCATTTTGCTATCATTCTTGCACTCTCTCAACACTAAACAACCCAAGTAACACCTAAATTCTCTCATCCATAAAACCATCATGAACACTCATTTTCTACCAGAATTTTGCCATAACCTCCCCATAAACCTTATACATCCAAATCATCAATTTTCATCCTTCTCATTCTTAGTCTAGCCACACCCTTACAAGGGTCCTAACAGCACATAACAAAACCTCAAACTCATCAACAACAATACAATCACCATAATATCAATGAACCACAACATAAACAAACCTCCAAACATTTGGCTCTTACGGCCCTCAATTCAACCATTACTTCACAAACCTCTCCAATACCAATTAAACACATTTTCAACATAAATTTAAATCCATCATTTTGGGTTCTTTAATCTTTTTACCCATCCCAAACACTTAAACAATTATACACAAGGTTTAAGGTGAATTCCTTACCTCAATTTTACAAGCCTCTTTAATTCTCCTCTTGTTCCTCATCTTCTCCAAAATCGGTTAAGAGGGTATGGAGTTTCCAACTCCATCCCAACATCCAAGAACACAAAAACATACTTAATTAATTATCTAAACCCTTGGAATATCTCAATTCAATAAAAGGGCTAGAATACAAAGTTAGGGTTCACCTTTTTGAAGTTTATAAGAGGGATTCTCACCCTTGAATCAAGAAGGAAATTACTCCACCATTGAAGGGTCAATTTGGAGCTCAAGAACAAGAAGAAAAACAAGGTATCAACAATGGTGAAAAATCGATTACACCAAGAGATGAAGGAAAGATGACTTTTTCTTGGAAATTTTTACCTTAGAAGGAAGAGGAGTCTCCAAGCTTCACATTGGTGCCGTTTTCTCTTCAAATGGGGAAAACCCAAGGAGGTCAACTTCATCCTTTTGGAATTCCGAAAAGAGAGGATGATAGAGGAAGATGAGAGGAAGAAGAATATGTGATTATTTTTGTGATTGGAGCTTGTATGAAGCTTGGACATGAAGACAAAGAGGGAGGAGCCATGGGAGGAGCTCACTACCGTTCAAAACAGAGAGGGAGAAGGGAAACCGGTGGAGGAAGAAAGAGAGGAAGAGAGAGAGAGGAAAAAGAAAAATAAAGGAGGAGAGAGAGGGAGAGCGGTATTTGTGCCATTTGTTATTTTAGCTCTCTCTTGACTTAATTAATTAGCTAACTGGTCATGTGTGGGTGGGCTGTCTACATTAATGAAACCGGCCCACTAATATAAACACGCTGAAGCGTTTTTCGTCTTTTAACAGAAAACGCTCGTTTATTTACCCGGTTTAGCACTATTCACTAACCGGGACCCGGTTTCCGGAATTTTCTTATTCCTTTAATTTTAATGGTTATTGAAATACCCCAAACCTTGATATGTGGTTTAAATATTAAACTATGGTATGTAAAGGCTAAAAAGTGCCTTAGAAACATCAGTGAACAATTTAAACCATAGTAAAATGCAATAAAGCACTAAGATACAGTTTGAGGAAAAACATGCTCTAAGCTTGGAGTGAACTTGGTTAGGACCCAAAGAGCCTACCAAGACTCAATAATATTCAATTATGATTTAATAAGGCTAATTAAGTCCTTAGGAAACTTTGGTAGACAGTTAAACCAAATAAAACACAAGAATATACCTTAAAGTCGATATGAGCAAAAATGTGCTCTATGCTTTGGATAAATTTGTATAAGACCTAATGGTCATACCTATACCTTATAAATATGTTAATGAACATATTAAATCAATTACTAAAGAAAACCAAGCTTGCAAACAAGTTAAAACACAAAAAGTGCTTTAAGGAGTCTTAAAGCACGTTTTTGAAAAATTGTCTTGTAAATGAGTTTTGAGTGGCTAAATTTCCATCATTACTCTTTAATTAACATGTGTACTATATAGTATCACATTTAGAAGTCTATATCAATGGGAAATCAAAAATTTCACTTCTATGTGCCTTGTTTTTATGAATAGTAACTTTTATAAGCTAGTTTGTAACATATGTTTGTATAAGTAATCAAATTGATAGACAAAGACTAAAATACCCTTAGTGATATAAAGGGGGTCGGTTTTTGTAGTAATGAGTCACCACACATGTAAGTTTATTAAGTAATAAGTGATGACTAATGGTTACTATTTGCTTTAAGGTATAAATATCTTCAAAAAGCAAAACCAATCTCATTTCTCTCATTCCACACGTCTTCAACCTCTCTTCTATCTCTTCTTGCTCTCCATTCACGGTTTGCTACAGCAACACCAACACCACCATTATTTTCCATCTTTGACCACTTGTATCTCCTAGCTCATTTGGCCAAATTAAATTCTAAGACCACCATTCTCTTCCTCTCATCAAGCTCTTCAATTCTATCCTTTCAAAATACCAAGAGCTCCATTTCGGTGCCAAGAGGAATCACCATGGGAGGAGCTTGAGCTCACCTTTTCACATATTATTTTTCTCCTTTGCTTCAAGGTAAGGAAACTCAAAGAAAAATGATGTTTCCTTCATGTTTTGTGTTGTCCGAAAATTCACTTCACAATGGTGTTTTCACCTTGCTTATTTTAGCTTCATTTGAATCTTCCAAGGGCTAGGAGGAGTCCTCTCTTGATACTTATTCAAGTTCTCTTCCAGTTCCAAGGTAAAACAATTACCTTAATGTGTTAAAACAATATGTGTAACTAGGGTTTACAATGAGATGAAGCATAATGCTTGAATACTCATTCTATTATTTATACATTGTTTAGAAGTTGACAAACAACCAAACACCCTACCAGTTTTACAAGGAAACAAGAAAGAAGTTGTGAGGAAAAAGAGGTAAACAAGCTATCTCAATGTAGTTTAAATGCCTTAGGAAAAATGAGCTTGATATGCTTAATAAAATACCTAAGGAGCCAATGGCAAATGAGCTAGTAAAATGCTCTCAAGGAGTTTATTAAGGGCATATGTATTGTTGGGTGTATTTGCAGGTCAAAGGCATTATTTATGTGGGAAATTCAGTGTTTAAGGTTTATGCAATTTAAGGGCCTAAGAGCCATGTTATTTAAGGGCATAAGTGCCAAGCAATTTAAGCTTATGCACTATATTGTGATGTAGTGATAAATGTGCGAAGTTTGTGTATAAAATGTGTTTGATGGATTTTTAGGTGTTCTTGAATGAAATAAGGTAAAAACCTAAGTGTTTGGATGTGAGTATATACAAGAGAAGCTATGGCCAAATTTGGAAAATGTGTAAGAAGTTCAAAGTGTTTTAAGTAAGTTTTGGTGAACTAGGAAGTGTTAAAGGTGAACAAATGTTTTACTTGGGAAGAAAACATGTATTAAGGTGATTAAGAGTGATGCAAGGATTTAGGTATTATCTTGGAAGTTCTAGGAATTCAATGTGTGTTTTTGAGAATGTATTTAAGTCTTGGAGAAGTTTGTTTAAGGTTTAGGAATGTTGATGTACAAGGAAGAAGTGATGTTTAGGTAAGATGTGGAAAAAGGAGATTTAGTTAGTAAGAAAAGAAGTTTGAGAGATGATGTTAAGGTGTAGAGGAAACACCTTGGTATAGTGGTCATTGTTGGTGAAATACCACTTAGAAATCTTAAGGAGGAAACATTCCAAGTGCTAAGAATTTTGTAGGAAATTTGTGAATGATAAGATGGTTTTTGGTGTGTGATTTAAAGAGTTTAGTACATGGCTAAAGATGTGTTTGAAGTGCCCAAATGAGGTTAGGACATATTAGGATATATGAGGTGAAGTTTGGAGTTAAATGGGCAATGGAAAATAAAGGTCTGGGGCAGACCGACCTTGCGACCGAACTTGCCAAGGTCGGTCGAGCCCAGATTACCCTGCGAGAATTAGTTTCTGGAATGGACCGACCTTGGGGACCGGACTTGCAAGGTCGGTCGGGCTTGTATTTTGTGTACGGATTAAGTTTCTGGAATCGACCGAACATGGGACCGGACTTGGCAAGTTCGGTCGGGTAGAATTTTCAAAGGGAAGAAACTCTCGGGAATGCACCGAACGTGCGACCGAACTTACAAGGTCGGTCGGAGTAGAAATTTTGACGGTAAAGTGTTCTGGAATGGACCGACCTTGTGCAAGGTCGGTCGGTAAGGTCGGTCGGACCAAAAATGTTGTTTATGGTTATAAAATGATACGTAATGATGGGGATTGATTAGTAATGATGTTATAAGGTTGTTTAAGACATGTTAGGTGAGTAATAATGACAATTTAGTGGAAAAAAAGATGTATTAAAATGTAAAAGAAAAACAAGTTAAAAAGTGAAGTTATGTAACTAAGTTAACGGGGAAAAGTTATAAGCATTAGACTTTAAACGATCATGATACCCCGATGCTAATAAAAATACATGTAATGGTATCAGTTGTTCGAGGATTGCTCGAGGAACATAAGTGGACATGGTAAAGTGGACTCCGGTGACAGGTATGGTTTTCTTGCAACCTGTGTCCTACCGGATTACACCGGCTTGTATGCCAATGTGTTTTTCTGTGTGTTTGCCACGTTATAAGATAAATCATGAAACGAGTTTACAGTCGTTATTGTTGTTGTATGTTTACGTGCCAATACCAGTAACCTCAAATGCGCTTGAAGGGCTAGTTAACCACTATTAGGTAAACGTAGGAGAACGGTATCCGGTGATAACGTTTCCGACCTAAGGAACGTTCTAACCACGGTTATGCGTGAGTTAGTTATGTGATGTTTGTGTGTGAATTTATGACTCTCCCTTCCCTTGTGTGTGTCTAACAAGACTTAACCCGATGTTGTGACTGTTTAACTAAGTTCAATGATGAACTTCTGACAAGTGCTAACGGGGGATGTGAGGAGTCCGGTCTGTTCCGGCCACGCGTGTGAGTATGGGGGTCGTTGTCATATCAGGTTCGATCCTCTCCGTATGTTATGGTTGTTCTCCAATTTGGTTTCCAACCTTCCCTTTAGCTTAACCAAGGCTATTATTGACTCACGTCGGGCCACAGGGGCATACTATGTTATGTTTGTTCGGTGTGCTTAGATCACTATATCCGAGACACCTTGTGTTAAGTTATCCGTTCATTTAACGAGACGGTAACGAGTTATGTAATGACCTTATCATGAGACTGGCAACATTCTCTAGGCTACAAGTGAACTGACTATGTTTGGGCCGGTTCATAAGGGGAACCGTACCCGTTATGTTATGTATGGTCGTTATGATGCAATATCTATTGCAATGTTATTATGTACACGTTGAAACGTGGAAAGTGTTGTTATGTGTTGTTATGTGATGAGTGTCATATGTTGTAAAATGTGGAGTACGTGGATCATGGATATGAATCCCAGTTTGTGATAAGAGGCATTTAAGGATAACCCGATTGATGGGTAGTTGTCGTCTATTAAGGAAGTAGCTCCATTAGAGGAGAAACACTCTAGGGGTAATGAATACCTTGAGTGACTTATCAAGGAAGGATGTACTACCGTTTGTTGAGCCCATAGAGGCGAGATGTTTTGTGTTGTGTGTTTACAGTTGCATGCATGATCTAAATATAATCAACCGCATGCTAAGACGACAATTAGTTGTGCGTGGCCCGGTAGCATGTGGGCTGCGGGATTACCATACCAGCACAGGTGCTGAGCCCCTTGGGGGCCACCCTTTCTCTTCTTCTCTTATTTCAGGTATGAAGAGCCAGAAGCCGTTCGAGAGTAGGACGGGGTAGTCGTTGTACATGGGTAATCATTTAACTGTATATATACAGTAGGTGTAGTAAGACCGAAATTGTTATCGGCATCAATTTATAAATACTCGGTACAGTAGGAAGGTATGTGTATATTGTGTTGTTTATGGAAAGGGATAATAATGTGTAGTCGCTCAGGAATCTAGTCCATCAGACCGGTACAATGTGTATGTAATAGCCTTGTTAGCCACATGGGTGGTTAACGGCGTGTAACACCAACGAGTTAAGTTATTTGATGATGTGTGTATTCCGCTGCAGATTGTTGTTATGTTTTGTTGTTGGATGGGGTGTTACAAAAAGTGGTATCAGAGCGAAGTATCGCTCTGATGACTGAATTACCGAGCTTAGGAAGTACCGAGTTAGGATTTTAGTACTTTGGGTTAAGGGTTGAGTGATAGCGTGAGAGATACGCTAGTTAGGAACTACCAGTGAATACTGGAAACCTACTACATCCTTCCCGCCCTCCACAATCCCTGTTTTATAACTTGGGAAACAACGCCAGAGAGATGGAAGTCCCCTCTTACTCGGGAATACCCGATCTGGCTATTATTAAGCACCTCTAAAGGTACGGTGAACCTGTCATACGGTAGATCCCGAAAACTGGGAATCCCGGAGACAGTTCCCATATAAACAAGTTAACCGCATTAATTGCAAAGAATGAAGAATCTTGTGTATAGAAGAATAGAATTTCCGGCAACCTGGGTCGACATGCCGAGCAGTCGAGAATAACCAGCTTGCAACGCACCGACCGTGCAACAGGCAAGAAATGGATTAATGAAACCCGAGACGAATGTCTACGGGACCACAGTTATTAAAAAATACACCAACGGTAAACCAACCGACAAAGGAACTACAACATAGTGCCCAAACAGAGATAAGTCTCAGTAACCACGACAATACGTGGAACGGGATACGAAGAGGAAACAATACTAAGAAAAAGGGGTCTCCCAGAATGGGAAACACCCTAGTTAATGATTATCATGTGAAGACAGTGAGAAGTCACCCAGAGGAGTTATTATTAAGACAGTCAGATCAGTGACGGCCAACAAGGCCACTGATGACAGTGCGGGTAAAAATGATACCGCAACCGGTATGTGTCAAACCGATAGCCAGATAGCATGGCGCACTTGCCATAGCAAGTGCTGCTATAACAGGGCTGTTCGGAAAATTTATAACCACTACAAAGTACTTGGTAAAGTACCATAAAGTTAAATGTGATCGTCATAACAGTGGAAGGGCCTGTTAGTCTAACCTCTGTAATTGTAAGTACACCAGTCAGCAAGAAGCTAGACTTGGCTAAGGTAAGAAGATGTTGTGAAATCATGAAAATTTTCTTTCAAACCCAGATTTATTCAAACTCTTTTCTTTTCAAAACCAAAATTTTCTTTCAAACCAACGCTTCTTTCTACCTTCTTTTAAGAACCAAACCAGTAAAACCAAGGACAGTTGACAAGGATACAACAGTGGATAAACTTTCCTTCGATTAAGTTCGGGAACCACGGGACGCATATTGTCACGGGACAATATAAGGGAGTTGACAACAGAATACTTCACCTAGGCGTGTGACGGACACTACAAGTGTACTAACTGAATTGTGGGACGACCGCACTCCGATAGGAGCTTGTGGGCCTGACAGACCTACTTATGGGTTAGTTGGGTAAGTAGTAATGTATCAGTATGGTACCCCACATATGTATACAAGTAGAGTCCGAAACACGGGAAGTAGTCGACCCCGTACTACGGTCAGCAGTATAAATCAAACAAGAGCTAAGGATTACCATGAATGGTTGAAGTTAAGGAACTCAGTTAAGTTAGCGAGACCAAAGGAATTAGCGAATTCCTTTCAAAGAAATGTTTAAGAGTCAGGAGGTGCGAATTGCACTAACTGTAATGTAAAGACATCGTATACGTCTTAAAGATCCTCAGGGATAAACATGATAGCTGGAACGGAGACCCAACCTGTGCATGGCAAGGCAGATGCCTGACGTGGACACATTAATGTGCAATGAACGGGATGAAACTCCCAGAATGAGTACCTACACTACCAGGAAATGTTGATCTTCACAGAAGGAGATAATAAGCCAGTTAAGAACGCAAACGGCGTGGCTAACGGAATATACCAATAAGTGTGAACCAGATGTAAAGGCATAACTTAGCAACACCCAGGAGCGATCCTTGAAGGGTGTTTGCATCAACGATAATTGAACAAGATAACGTGATAGAAACACGAGGGTTGAAACTAACACCCAGTTTAGACATAAGTTGTCAGGAGACGGACTGACAATCCTAAGGGGCATCCCATGAAAGGAAACGGAATGCAACGACCTTGTCATGGAGCTCAGTATAATATCCAAACCATATAATGTTGTACAGAGAAGTACATGTGTGTGGGCAGCCTACAATGAGCCCAGCTCAAGGCAAATAAGGCTTATAAGCCATAGGCAAGATATGTCATATAAATTCGATTGATTGTAGAAGTTTATGTTGTATAAGTGAATAGAGTGGTAAACGAACCACTGCATTAAGAGTGGGGATACCTCTCGATATTGTGAGACCGCAGGAGCGGTAGTTATGTGAATCAAGTTCAAGAAATATGTTAAGGATGGACGATGTTATTATTGAAAGAGAGCAGTTAGCTTAGTAGTATGTGTGTATAAAGTGAAACACCGAGCTGAATAATGCCGGCCTGTGACTCGAATGATCAATGCCCAAGGAGCATTCAGTAGTCATCCAAATGAGTGATGGACCATAATACGAATGTTGTAAGTATATGTGTGGAAGTTAATGTGACAGTGTTGGGACATCGGAGTGTTGCAGAGATAGCCTTTCACCGCGACAGAGTCGAGCATCATTTGACAGACACAAAGACCGAGCCTCTGCGATGGAGTCCGCGCAACAAAGAAGACTCCACAGAGTCTGCCATGCTGTTGCGAAAAATCAGGAGTCAACTCGGAGCACATTAAGCGCCTCAACGATCACAAAGCTCTTCCTCAACACCGAAGATCGCGGCCCAAGTAAGAAGACCAAGTAAGAGCCGTTGGAAGTTGCCCACTAAGTTAGTTCCGGTTTTTTCGGAACTAACTCCTTCGATTGGCTGCTACACTTAGAGTATAAATAAAACATGTAATAGATAGTTTTTGGTGTGCTTTCATTGAGTATTATTTTCAGAGCTTAGAGAGAAAAAGAGAATCGCATTGTAACCCAAAGAGGAGAGAGAATACGTACCTAGTCAGTTAGCACCTTAAGATAGACTCTACCTAGGAAGTCCCGAGTTTCATTACACTTACCATTGTTCTGATTAGAGAGTGTGTTGGGTAAGTGAGTGAAAACCGCTAAGTAGATCTTTTCTACTTAGTGGGCATTTGTAAGTTATTTTATTTGACCAGGAAATGAAATAGCTTTTTTGTGTATCCTGCTGAGTTCCATAGAGTCCTTCTCTATTTACATTGTTTCGCTACAATTACCGCTAAAGTCCTCCGCTTCATTAGTTTAAGTTTATTCGTTTGAGTGCCTCTACATCACAGAGTGTTTCTCACTTCGAGGGCTGATTGAGTCAAACCAACTCTTAGACTCACACCTTGGGTTGGTTTGAGTTAGCCACCCGATCCTACATGTGGTATCAGAGCCTTGCTTAGGCTAACGGTCAATCAACGAAGCAATGGCAGACCTCTTTGCCAATCAAAACAACAAAATGCACTTTGAGCATCCCAGACTCACCTCCACCAACTACGACCACTGGAAAAACGAGATCGAGCAACACATCGAGTCTGTCAACTCCGAGCTTTGGGAAATAGTCACTGGAGGAGATCTTGCAGTCAATCCAGACCGATCCACATGGACTGCTGCAGATCGCAAGAGGTACGAGCTGAATCGTCAAGCATCACGCTATATATACTTGCCTGTCCATCCCAGAACAAAGGAGAGTCAACCACTGTAAGTCTGCTAATGAGATCTGGACACTCCTTCACGCAACTCACGAAGGAGTCACTGAGCTGAAGAAATGCAAAGCTCAAGAACTTCGAATGGACTATGAAAATTTCCTACAGAAACCCGGTGAGTCTCTAGAAGAAGTGCTTGATCGTTTCTATTTACTAACCACTACTATGCAGGAAGTCAGCATCTTGCCAGATAGAGAGAGTGTCTTGCACAAGTTGCTGGACAGTCTGAGAGAAGAATGGGCAGAAACGGTAATCTCTACCAAAGCATGCAAGGATTTATCCAAATGGAGCTGTCAAGACCTAGGTTCCTATCTACAATCTGTAGATAAATACAAGAAGAATGTTCGAAAGAAGTGTGGTATCACTTCTTCTCCCTCATCTAGTAAGTCTACTACTTTGAATGACCAAGCCTTGCAGGTTAATTCAACTCAGTTCACTCAAGAAGGAGCCTATGTCGCTGACACTCAAATCAGACAAGCTAGGGCAGAGCTGGTAGATATTATTGTTGAAGAAAGTGAGGCTGAGACCATGGAAGACTTCGTCTTCATAGTTAAGAACTTCCGAAAATTCATGCGTAACCAACCAAATCGTCAGAGTCGGTCGTTCTCAAACCCTTCCAAACAATCCTTCAACTCTGTAACTTGCTTTAACTGCAACAAACCCGGTCACTTCAAAAGGAATGTCCTCTACTCAAGAATCAGTATGGAAAACCTCAAGGGAGATCGCTGATGGCAGCTGTCGGCTGGGGTGATTCAGATTCCGACGATCCAGACACAGAGTCCAGCGGCTTAGTATGTCTCATGGCACATGATACGACGGAGTCCATGATCCCTGATAATGAGGTAACGCGTTCCCACCTTGAAACAGACCTTTACCGTATTTCTCCTATGGGATTTATGACATTAATTGCTAAAATTGCCTCGGAGACAAACTCTCTCAAAGCAAGTCTCAACAGCAAAATTTCCGAGTTAACAGAGGAGCTCGAAATATCAAAAAGTCTTATGTATGCCTTAAGAGACGAAGCTGAGGAACACAAAACCATCTCTTGCTCTCTAAGGTTAGATCTACAAGATTCAAGGCGTCATGTCGATTCCCTTCAAAAGGAACTTCATGATACCTTAGAACAAACTCAATTCAGACAGGGTGACCAGAAAGAGTCTCTCACCCTGATCGACTCTCTTAAACAAGACCTCACCATCTTCACTGATAAGTGTTGTTCTCTCCAAAATGATCTTAATGCTTCTGAATCCAAAAACATATCCTTGAACACCACTATCAAAAATCTCACTCAAAAATTGAAAGAAAAGGAACACGCTCTTTCCCTTAAGCCAGTCAAGTTTATCAAACAAGTCACCTCCTCCGAACTACCTGAGTGGGCCAACTCCAAAATCAAAGAAATTAGCCAAGATCGAGATGCTCTTCGCTCTAAAGTCGAACAACTCTCTAAACAGATTGTGAATCAACAATCCGGAGCTCGACCTACTCCGTCCACGCCCAAGTGGCAAAAAGGTAAGTTCGACATTCCAAAGAATTTGTCCAAATCTGACAACAGAGCCAAGCGATATCAAGAAAAAGAAAAATTCGACTCCTGGTGGAAAGGACAACAGAAATACGTCAATCTTCCACCAACCAAAATTTGTGGCTACTGCGGGAGTCTTGGACATCGGGACAGTGCATGCGATAAACTGAACAGAGATCTCTCTTTTAATGTTAAACGTGTTCAATTGATACTTGAAGCACGAGAAAAATTGAAACAGTCTGGCTCGAAAAGGGAACCCAAGTACATCTGGGTTCCCAAATCTAACAAATGATTGTCTTTTGTAGGTGAAGGCGAATGGAGACAGCTGGTACTTGGATAGTGGATGCTCTCGTCACATGACTGGAGATCCAAATCAATTCAATTCGCTTTCATCCTACCAAGGAGGTAAGGTTACTTTTGGAAACAACAACCAGGGTGAAATCGTGGGAGTTGGATCCGTAGGTAACCCCTCAAGATTTAAAATTGATGGAGTCCATCTGGTCACTGGACTCCAGCATAGTTTATTAAGCATCTCTCAAATTTGTGATAGATTTAATTTGGTACTATTCTCCTCTTCGGATTGTAAGGTTTATGATGAGCGTACAGGTTCACTAAAAGCTGTGGGACGTAGAGAAGGCAACCTCTACAAAATGTGCTTAAACTCCATTAACCCAGACGACCAAGTCTGTCTCAATGCATTCCAAAAACTCTCTGCTGTGGCACTCCAGACTTGGCCACGCAAATCATAGGCTGTTGAACAAACTCAAAAGCAAGGACTTGGTGATTGGTTTACCAGACACTACCTTTGACACAGACTCCGTCTGTGAAGCATGTGTAAAAGGTAAACACACCCGGTCCTCCTTCAAAAGTAAGCCTACTCTCTCTACTAGCTCTCCTCTAGAACTACTACACATGGATCTCGTTGGCCCCATGCGCACACAAAGCAGGAGCGGTAAGCGGTACATCCTGGTCATAGTTGATGACTATTCCAGGTGGACCTGGGTGATTTTCTTATTTACCAAAGATGAAACTTTTACGGAGTTTGTCAACCTCCATAAAATGCTTGTCAACAAATTTTCATTCACTCTAAAAGCCCTGAGAACGGACCAGGGTACTGAGTTTTGCAACAAGTCGTTTGATGAGTTTTGCAGGGACAACGGAGTGGATCACCAAATATCATCCGCACGTACTCCAGAACAAAACGGAGTGGTTGAACGGAAAAATCGACCTTGGTAGAAATGGCTCGCACCATGCTCATCGACAGTCAACTGACTCCATCTTATTGGGCAGAAGCCGTTAACACAGCTTGCTATGTGTTAAATCGTGCGTTGATTCATCCATTCTTCACAAGACACCCTATGAACTACTCCGTCAACGTAAACCAAGCCTTATCCATCTCAGGCGTTTCGGATGTAAGTGCTTTATTCACAATAATGGTAAGGACAACTTGGGTAAGTTCTCTCCTAAAAGTGATGAGGGTATTTTTCTTGGCTATTCTTCTAAAAGCAAAGCTTATCGTGTTATCAATCTGAGAACTCAATGTTTAGAAGAAAGCCCACATGTCAAGTTCGATGAGTTCCACAATGTTGGCTCATCTTCTGATCAACTTGACTTTGCCCCCGATGATTTTCTCACCGATCCACACTTCATCACTGTCCCAATAGGAAGACTCCCTGAGTTCCACTCCATCACTCCTCTTGATTCCCCGCCAACACAAACAATTCATCAGAACTACTGACTCAGACAATAACCTGGAGACACCCTTACCACAAAACTTGAATTTTGACTCCTCCGACAAAGAAACACCCCCTCCTGCTTCACGTCGCCAGTTCCAGCAAAGATCTGCTCACCCTCCTGAAAACATCATTACAGACCCAAACACTGGTGTTCAAACACGCTTACAAGCTATGCAAAATCTCTGTGCCTTTGGTGCGTTTCTGTCTAGTACTGAACCAAGAAATGTCAAAGAAGCACTCCTTGATAGTGATTGGGTTACTGCTATGCAGGAGGAACTCAATTCCCTCCAGCGCCATGCTGTCTGGGAGTTGGTTCGCCCCACATCAACAAGCCATTGGTACTCGTTGGGTCTTTCGTAATAAACTTGATACTGCAGGCCAAGTTTTCAGGAATAAAGCTCGATTGGTCGTTCAGGGCTACAATCAAGAAGAAGGGATCGACTATGATGAAACCTTCGCTCCAGTAGCTCGTCTTGAAGCAATTCGCATGTTCATTGCGTTTGCTGCTTACAAAGGTTTCCAATTATATCAAATGGATGTTAAGACAGCCTTCCTTCACGGCTACATTGATCGAGAAGTCTACGTCGAACAACCTCCAGGGTTCACAGACTCCGTCCATCCCGACTACGTTTACAGACTGTGTAAAGCCCTTTACGGACTGAAACAGGCTCCACGCGCCTGGTATGAAAGACTGTCTACATATCTATTGCAAAATGGTTTCTCTCGAGGTAACGTAGATAAAACGCTCTTTATTCTACACTCATCACATGATTTACTTCTAGTACAGATCTATGTTGATGATATCATTTACGGTTCTACAAGTAACACCCTCTGCGACCATTTTGCTAACCTTATGAAGCAAGAGTTTTCCATGAATGAGTTAGGTGAGCTCAAGTTCTTCTTAGGATTACAAATTCAGCAGGAAAAGGACGGGATCAAGATCCATCAACAAAAGTACATCAAGGAACTCCTTGAAAAGTACAACCTAAAAAATGCCAAGAGTATGTCCACACCGAGCTGTACATCTGCAAAATTGCATCCTGATGATGACGGAGTCGGCGTCAATGCCACTGAGTATAGAGGAATGATAGGGTCCCTCTTGTACCTGACTGCCAGTCGCCCAGACATTCTCCATGCAGTCTGTCTTTGTGCTCGCTTCCAAGCAGCACCAAAACAGTCTCACCTCAAAGCAGTCAAGCGTATCTTTCGCTATCTTAAAGGTACAAGTACACTCTATCTATGGTATCCACGATCTCCTACTTTTACTTTATCTGGATATAGTGACTCTGATTGGGCCGGTTCTCTCCAAGATCGAAAGAGTACTTCAGGTAATGCACAGTTCTTGGGTCTTTGCCTTGTTTCATGGTCCTCCAAAAAACAAAACTCCGTAGCACTGTCTACAGCGGAGGCAGAGTATGTCTCTGCTGCAGCATGTTGCTCCCAACTCCTTTGGATGAAACAACAACTTCAAGACTATCATATCACCCAAGAACAAATCCCAATCTTTTGTGACAACAAAAGCACAATCAAAATATCCGAAAACCCAGTCCAACACTCAAGAACCAAACACATAGAAATACGTTTTCACTTCTTGAAAGACTGTGTCGAGAAAAAGCTTATCCAACTTGATTTTGTGCCCACAGAAGATCAACTTGCAGATATTTTTACTAAGCCTTTGTCTACAGCGAGATTCGAAGCACTGCGATCAGCAATCGGATTGACTCCGTCTACCTAGACGGTCGCATCTCCTTGCCCCAACCGCAATCTTCAGCAGGTACTCCCTCATGTATCATAGAGTCTGTCTTTGTTTGCACTTGAATCAGTGAATGTTTTCGTTACTTCGCATACCTATTGCTCTAGCGCTACTTTCCACGTCATCTATCCGCACCTAACCCGCCTAAATCGTCGCCCTTCATCTAACCCCCATGACGTCGCCACATTTATCGGACCTGACACACAAACTCTGCAACTGCCTGCCTTATATCAATCACCCCACAGTCCAGCTCTCTCACTTCCACTCCCTTTACACTCAAGCATCCCTCCAACTCCAAATGGCCGGCATAAACTTCAACGGAATCCAAATCCCAGCCGAAATTTTCGCCGATCCCATTCGCCTTCAGGCGTATCTACAAGCGATGGCAAACCCTAACCCCCTACACTCACCACCACCACCACCACTACATCTCCCACTAAAACCACCGCCACTTCTTCGCCCACACACTCCTCCACACCACCGCCTGATACCCGCGACCCATCCACCCTCAACACCACCATCGGCTGCAAGAACGGAGATTCTTGACACCGACATTGAAGAAGTTACCCCAATCCAAACCCTACCACCATCCCCAACCCCACAAGCTGACAACCCTCCCCCGAAAACAGCCAACTGATCAGCCACAGGCCCATGCCAGCAAATCACCGACAAAATCTCCTACACCAACCCACCAGCATCCCCCGCTAAATCCGCAACTCCACCTCAACAACCTCCACCCAAAACCCGCAAGCGCAAAGGCCAAACCTCATCCCGACCCACAGCAAAAGAATCCTCCGTTCCTCTGTCAAGGCCCACCATGTCTCCTCTGGCTCCGGTGAATCGTCGCCCGTCCAAGAACTGCCCACCGCCAGTCACGATGCCTCCACGGGTGCTACCTCCGCCAGAGATCAGAAACCTCCAAAACCCCACCGTCGGAGTGTGAAGGTCGACCCCTTCACTCAAAGGTACATGCTCGGGGACCCTGCCTCCGACCGTAACATAGTCAGGGGTAAGTTCCTAGACTTTTCTTGGGCTCAGTCTTCCAACTTAGGGGAGTTAGTCACAATGCTAGAAATTCAGGGGTGGAAACACCTCTTCTGCGAAATTCCAGAGTGGTATCCCAAAGAGTCTGTCGACTTCTTCCAAAACCTTGTTATCCGTAACGGTGCTGCTCAGTCTGTTGTCAATTCCACCCCAATATTTTTTGATCTTGAAAAGCTGTCTGAAATTCTTGGCGTTCCTGCCACTGGCCTGTCATTTTATGAAAAAGGAATCCTTCCTGAGATCCCCGGGGTACCACACACTAAAATCTACCGCTTGCTTTTCTCCTCCAAGAAAAAGATTGGCTCCCCCATACCCCGTGGTGATCTCTCTATCCTACACCAACTCCTCCACATTTTGGTCATCAAAAATATCGTCCCACGAAAGGAAGGAAATCTTGTGGTCAACTGCTTGGACTTAACCATTATGTACTGCATCATTAATCGTCACTCTATCAATTTGGCACACATCATTCTCCATCACTTAGCCCAGTCGGTCGACACCCCGAAACACTCCTTGGGGTACGTGTTCTGGCTGCCTCGTATCTTCCAATTCTTTCAGGTACCCTTGGCGTCTTCGACGCCAGAGTCCACGAGGAGGCAGACACCATCAACCTGCGGTATTTGAATCGGCTCACTTCAATCGACAAATCAAAGCTGCTGCCCCCTCCATCTACTCCAACGACGGCGGGGACATCCACTTCTCAAGAGGCAGTTCCTCAAGCTTCACTCCAACCTCTCCTGGAGAAAGTGGAGCGCCTCATTGCGCATGCAGCCGAGCTGATTCAGGGCCAGAAGCGGATGGAAGACCGACTCGCCGGGATAGAGACGACAGTGTCGGCCCTGCAGGAACAACTCCTTGACCTTCAATCCACCCTTACCCCAACCCTTAGAATGACGTGGCTGTGTAGTGTTAGAACTTAGGATGTTTTTAAGTTCTAAACACTTTTTATTGGTTGTTTGTGTGAATACTTGACTAACTCTGTGCTACTATGGGCTTCCCCTCTGATGAAAGCAAAAGGGGGAAGCGGTGAATCCCGTCTGGTGTACGGGTTATTTTGTTGCTGGTTTAAAACTGCTTTCCGGATTGCGCTGCTAGACCATGTGGTCTAGTATTTTTTGACTGCCTTATATACCATCCTGCTTATTACACTGCTTATTGTGGATTGCTTGCCTGGAGTCCCTCTCCGATCAAGGGGGAACCTAAACAGAGTCCTTGCACTTATTTGCTACTGCTGCTATTAAGGGGGAACTTTGACAGGGTCGGTTCCCCTAGTCCTTGTGTTTTTCCATTTTCAGGATTGACTCCATCGGGATTCACGAAGGTTTGCTATCATCAGCAACAAGGGGGAAATTGTTGGGACATCGGAGTGTTGCAGAGATAGCCTTTCACCGCGACAGAGTCGAGCATCATTTGACAGACACAAAGACCGAGCCTCTGCGATGGAGTCCGCGCAACAAAGAAGACTCCACAGAGTCTGCCATGCTGTTGCGAAAAATCAGGAGTCAACTCGGAGCACATTAAGCGCCTCAACGGTCACAAAGCTCTTCCTCAACACCGAAGATCGCGGCCCAAGTAAGAAGACCAAGTAAGAGCCGTTGGAAGTTGCCCACTAAGTTAGTTCCGGTATTTTCGGAACTAACTCCTTCGATTGGCTGCTACACTTAGAGTATAAATAAGACATGTAATAGATAGTTTTTGGTGTGCTTTCATTGAGTATTATTTTCAGAGCTTAGAGAGAAAAAGAGAATCGCATTGTAAGCCAAAGAGGAGAGAGAATACGTACCTAGTCAGTTAGCACCTTAAGATAGACTCTACCTAGGAAGTCCCTAGTTTCATTACACTTACCATTGTTCTGATTAGAGAGTGTGTTGGGTAAGTGAGTGAAAACCGCTAAGTAGATCTTTTCTACTTAGTGGGCATTTGTAAGTTATTTTATTTGACCAGGAAATGAAATAGCTTATTTGTGTATCCTGCTGAGTTCCATAGAGTCCTTCTCTCTTTACATTGTTTCGCTACAATTACCGCTAAAGTCCTCCGCTTCATTAGTTTAAGTTTATTCGTTTGAGTGCCTCTACATCACAGAGTGTTTCTCACTTCGAGGGCTGATTGAGTTAAACCAACTCTTAGACTCACACCTTGGGTTGGTTTGAGTTAGCCACCCGATCCTACAGACAGTAAATACCATGTAAGTTAGTGTTATACAATAAGCACGGTGCGTAGTAAGCGACCGTTGTATAAGTGTTGTTGAATAATGATGTGGCAGATAAGACCAGTTATGAGTTAAACTCAGTGGAGATGCAGGATAAGTGATATTAAACAGACTGGGCAATAAGCCAGTGATAGGTACTATGTGATGAGGAACTCAGTATGAATTCCATGGCGAATCAAATGAGAGAATTACTGTCAAGAGTTTACGCCTCTGCACTCAGTATGACTGAGTGTTTTGGTATTGCACTTGCACAGTAATGATTGAGTGGGATAGCTAGGAATTGGAAACATGTTAATTGTGGGGGAATAATGTTATAATGGCCGATGCATAGGAAATGCAAGGCCGCACCAATAAAAGAGTACTTGTACAAAACCAAATTTGGAGACATGATTAACAGTAAGTGACTACAGTAGCACTAACTGCTAAATATCAGTATGGAATATACCCCAAATGTTGTAGATAGCTGAGAGAGCACTACACACTAGGTAGTAGGTCAATCTCAACCGACAGTAAGTCGGAAGGGAACAAGTCAATCATTGTGAAATACATAGCTGTATACACAGTAAATCATTATGGAAGTAAATAGAAAGTTATAACTCACCGAATTCGCTAACTGTAAGAGATACCACGCGTCGGTTGAGAAACCATTGTTACCAAGATGAAGGTGACAATTGGGGATGTACAGTACAGTATGAATAACAAATGGGGCAATTAAGCTCTACAGTTATTGGAGTTTCGCAGCAGAAACTAATGAGCCAGTGATTCAAGTGTTTAATGTACACGGTGAACATGAGTGAATGGCTAATTATTAACGCCTAGAAGCCTAACAGGCCAGAATCGAAACCAACTAAGAGTTTAAACAAACTCCAATGAGAATTCTTGGTTTAGGGACTAAACCGCCAATATGGTTAAGATCCTCTAATCGGAATCCATTGTATAATAGACCGCGTGGAAGTTGAAGTACTTCACGACGGCAGAACGTTTTAAACCAATGATTAAGTGATTGATTACGTGGGCGTAATCCCTTTTAAGGGGGGTAGAGCGCAAAACCACTTAGTGTGTATTACCGTACAAGTGTACGTAGTGTATGTGACTTATATTGTGCATAGCACAAAGTTATTGTTTTGATGATTGGTGTGTGTGTTACGTAAACATACACATTCATTCATGGTTTAATTGTGGTAACTGCGCACAGAAGATGCGAATACCATTGTGATAAGTGTGTTGATTTATTAATAGTTGTGTGTGATAGTACAAGTGTGGGGAGTAGAGAAACTCCCAGGGAACAAAACCCCGACAGTGTATAAATGTGAAACGGTGTGTTGTATTTTGATAAAATATATGTGTATATATATACTATATAGTGGTTCATGAAAGGGCATGATACCGACATAGAACCTAGTGAGAATGAGATTCCCTAGGTAACAACATTAAAGTGAATGGAAATAACTGATAGACGAAGTTCTATCCCTTGGAGATGTTATGATCATGACTAGAATGATTTAAAAGATAGAAAATTGGAAATGAGTGATTTATTTGATGCTTGAAAATGAAGTGGGAGGTGGAACTTGATTTGCATGCGATCAAGGGAAGCCGAACACAAATTGGAGTGGAAGGATAGTTCGACACTGATGCTGATCACATTAGGGTTGAATGATTCTTGAAGCTCCCCTTAAGTTGTCACAAATAACCACGCTGAGAAAAGAAGCAAAGAGCATAAGTTGGACTTGGAGTTGTGTGTGTTTTCAAAAAGGATTTTGAGTTGGTATTTATAAAATGTCGATAGATACTTTACATGATTAAAGTTTTCTTACTTAACCTCACAAAAAAAAAATCAAATTTAAGTGATTGTTTTGATCTCCCAAAGGCACGAGGACGGAAGGTGTCCATCGCGACCGGGTTCTGCGGGATCACAGTGTATATCAAAGATATTTTTGATTGCTATAGATGCTATGACATGTTGTGTGGTATGTGTAATAAATGTTATTTTGACTTTGATTTCCTAAAGTGTGTGCTATTAAGACCTATGAGTCTAAATGTGTTGTGTTACATAGACCTATGTGTCTAAAGGCTGTTATGTTATCAAGACCTATGTGTCTAAATGTGGTTATGTTACCCAAGACCAGAGAGTCTAAGGGTTGTTATGTATGTGTAAATGTTGTTAAGATACCCAGACCATTGAGTCCGAGGTTATCATGTAAATATGTTATGTAATGTTATGTTATGTTATGTATGGATGTGAATGTGTTACCCGGACCATTAAGTCCGAGGTTGTGATGTAAAGTGTGTTTGGTTATGGCAGTTTTATTTCTATATGTAATCCCCGTATTCTAATCCAAGATGTGTGGGAAGTGTAAACTTCGAGGACGAAGTTCTTTTAAGGGGGGTAGATTGAAATACCCCAAACCTTGATATGTGGTTTAAATATTAAACTATGGTATGTAAAGGCTAAAAAGTGCCTTAGAAACATCAGTGAACAATTTAAACCATAGTAAAATGCAATAAAGCACTAAGATACAGTTTGAGCAAAAGCATGCTCTAAGCTTGGAGTGAACTTGGTTAGGACCCAAAGAGCCTACCAAGACTCAATAATATTCAATTATGATTTAATAAGGCTAATTAAGTCCTTACGAAACTTTGGTAGACAGTTAAACCAAATAAAACACAAGAATATACCTTAAAGTCGATATGAGCAAAAATGTGCTCTAAGCTTGGGATAAATTTGTATAAGACCTAATGGTCATACCTATACCTTATAAATATGTTAATGAACATATTAAATCAATTACTAAAGAAAACCAAGCTTGAAAACAAGTTAAAACACAAAAAGTGCTTTAAGGAGTCTTAAAGCACGTTTTTGAAAAATTGTCTTGTAAATGAGTTTTGAGTGGCTAAATGTCCATCATTACTCTTTAATTAACATGTGTACTATATAGTATCAAATTTAGAAGTCTATATCAATGGGAAATCAAAAATTTCACTTCTATGTGCCTTGTTATTATGAATAGTAACTTTTATAAGCTAGTTTGTAACATATGTTTGTATAAGTAATTAAATTGATAGACAAAGACTAAAATACCCTTAGTGATATAAAGGGGGCCGGTTTTTTTAGTAATGAGTCACCACACATGTAAGTTTATTAAGTAATAAGTGATGACTAATGGTTACTATTTGCTTTAAGGTATAAATATCTTCAAAAAGCAAAACCAATCTCATTTCTCTCATTCCACACGTCTTCAACCTCTCTTCTATCTCTTCTTGCTCTCCATTCACGGTTTGCTACAGCAACACCAACACCACCATTATTTTCCATCTTTGACCACTTGTATCTCCTAGCTCATTTGGCCAACTTAAATTCTAAGACCAACATTCTCTTCCTCTCATCAAGCTCTTCAATTCTATCCTTTCAAAATCCCAAGAGCTCCATTTCGGTGCCAATAGGAATCACCATGGGAGGAGCTTGAGCTCACCTTTTCACATATTATTGTTCTCCTTTGCTTCAAGGTAAGGAAACTCAAAGAAAAATGATGTTACCTTCATGTTTTGTGTTGTCCGAAAATTCACTTCACAATGGTGTTTTCACCTTGCTTATTTTAGCTTCATTTGAATCTTCCAAGGTCTAGGAGGAGTCCTCTCTTGATACTTATTCAAGTTCTCTTCCAATTCCAAGGTAAAACAATTACCTTAATGTGTTAAAACAATATGTGTAACTAGGGTTTACAATGAGATGAAGCATAATGCTTGAATACTCATTCTATTATTTATACATTGTTTAGAAGTTGACAAACAACCAAACACCCTACCGGTTTTACAAGGAAACAAGAAAGAAGTTGTGAGGAAAAAGAGGTAAACAAGCTATCTCGATGTAGTTTAAATGCCTTAGGAAAAATGAGCTTGATATGCTTAATAAAATACCTAAGGAGCCAATGGCAAATGAGCTAGTAAAATGCTCTCAAGGAGTTTAAGGGCATATGTATTGTTGGGTGTATTTGCAGGTCAAAGGCATTATTTATGTGGGAAATTCAGTGTTTAAGGTTTATGCAATTTAAGGGCCTAAGAGCCATGTTATTTAAGGGCATAAGTGCCAAGCAATTTAAGCTTATGCACTATATTGTGATGTAGTGATAAATGTGCGAAGTTTGTGTATAAAATGTGTTTGATGGATTTTTAGGTGTTCTTGAATGAAATAAGGTAAAAACCTAAGTGTTTGGATGTGAGTATATACAAGAGAAGCTATGGCCAAATTTGGAAAATGTGTAAGAAGTTCTAAGTGTTTTAAGTAAGTTTTGGTGAACTAGGAAGTGTTAAAGGTGAACAAATGTTTTACTTGGGAAGAAAACATGTATTAAGGTGATTAAGAGTGATGCAAGGATTTAGGTATTATCTTGGAAGTTCTAGGAATTCAATGTGTGTTTTTGAGAATGTATTTAAGTCTTGGAGAAGTTTGTTTAAGGTTTAGGAATGTTGATGTACAAGGAAGAAGTGATGTTTAGGTAAGATGTGGAAAAAGGAGATTTAGTTAGTAAGAAAAGAAGTTTGAGAGATGATGTTAAGGTGTAGAGGAAACACCCTGGTATAGTGGTCATTGTTGGTGAAATACCACTTAGAAATCTTAAGGAGGAAACATTCCAAGTGCTAAGAATTTTGTAGGAAATTTGTGAATGATAAGATGGTTTTTGGTGTGTGATTTAAAGAGTTTAGTACATGGCTAAAGATATGTTTGAAGTGCCCAAATGAGGTTAGGACATATTAGGATATATGAGGTGAAGTTTGGAGTTAAATGGGCAATGGAAAATAAAGGTCTGGGGCAGACCGACCTTGCGACCGAACTTGCCAAGGTCGGTCGAGCCCAGATTACCCTGCGAGAATTAGTTTCTGGAATGGACCGACCTTGGGGACCGGACTTGCAAGGTCGGTCGGGCTTGTATTTTGTGTACGGATTAAGTTTCTGGAATCGACCGAACATGGGACCGGACTTGGCAAGTTCGGTCGGGTTGAATTTTCAAAGGAAAGAAACTCTCGGGAATGGACCGAACGTGCGACCGAACTTACAAGGTCGGTCGGAGTAGAAATTTTGACGGTAAAGTGTTCTGGAATGGACCGACCTTGTGCAAGGTCGGTCGGACCAAAAATGTTGTTTATGGTTATAAAATGATATGTAATGATGGGGATTGATTAGTAATGATGTTATAAGGTTGTTTAAGACATGTTAGGTGAGTTATAATGACAATTTAGTGGAAAAAAAAGATGTATTAAAATGTAAAAGAAAAACAAGTTAAAAAGTGAAGTTATGTAACTAAGTTAACGGGGAAAAGTTATAAGCATTAGACTTTAAACGATCATGATACCCCGATGCTAATAAAAATACATGTAATGTTATCAGTTGTTCGAGGATTGCTTGAGGAACATAAGTGGACATGGTAAAGTGGACTCCGGTGACAGGTATGGTTTTCTTGCAACCTGTGTCCTACCGGATTACACCGGCTTGTATGCCAATGTGTTTTTCTGTGTGTTTGCCACGTTATAAGATAAATCATGAAACGAGTTTACAGTCGTTATTGTTGTTGTATGTTTACGTGCCGATACCGGTAACCTCGAATGCGCTTGAAGGGCTAGTTAACCACTATTAGGTAAACGTAGGAGAACGGTATCCGGTGATAACGTTTCCGACCTAAGGAACGTTCTAACCACGGTTATGCGTGAGTTAGTTATGTGATGTTTGTGTGTGATGTTTGTGTGTGAATTTATGACTCTCCCTTCCCTTGTGTGTGTCTAACAAGACTTAACCCGATGTTGTGACTGTTTAACTAAGTTCAATGATGAACTTCTGACAAGTGCTAACGGGGGATGTGAGGAGTCCGGTCTGTTCCGGCCACGCGTGTGAGTATGGGGTCATTGTCATATCAGGTTCGATCCTCTCTGTATGTTATGGTTGTTCTCCAATTTGGTTTCCAACCTTCCCTTTAGCTTAACCAAGGCTATTACTGACTCACGTCGGGCCACAGGGGCATACTATGTTATGTTTGTTCGGTGTGCTTATATCATTATATCCGAGACACCTTGTGTTAAGTTATCCGTTCATTTAACGAGACGGTAACGAGTTATGTAATGAGCTTATCATGAGACTGGCAACATTCTCTAGGCTACAAGTGAACTGACTA
The DNA here is from genome assembly GCA_023374045.1 of Limonium bicolor. Taxonomy (NCBI): domain Eukaryota; kingdom Viridiplantae; phylum Streptophyta; class Magnoliopsida; order Caryophyllales; family Plumbaginaceae; genus Limonium; species Limonium bicolor. The sequence goes on along the minus strand of CM041781.1, from coordinate 100,212,898 downwards.
TGTTTGGGCCGGTTCATAAGGGGAACCGTACCCGTTATGTTATGTATGGTCGTTATGATGCAATATCTATTGCAATGTTATTATGTACACGTTGAAACGTGGAAAGTGTTGTTATGTGTTGTTATGTGATGAGTGTCATATGTTGTAAAATGTGGAGTACGTGGATCATGGATATGAATCCCAGTTTGTGATAAGAGGCATTTAAGGATAACCCGATTGATGGGTAGTTGTCGTCTATTAAGGAAGTAGCTCCATTAGAGGAGAAACACTATAGGGGTAATGAATACCATGAGTGACTTATCAAGTAAGGATGTACTACCGTTTGTTGAGCCCATAGAGGCGAGATGTTTTGTGTTGTGTGTTTACAGTTGCATGCATGATCTAAATATAATCAACCGCATGCTAAGACGACAATAAGTTGTGCGTGGCCCGGTAGCATGTGGGCTGCGGGATTACCATACCAGCAAAGGTGCTGAGCCCCTTGGGGGCCACCCTTTCTCTTCTTCTCTTATTTCAGGTACGAAGAGCTGGAAGCCGTTCGAGAGTAGGACGGGGTAGTCGTTGTACATGGGTAATCATTTAAGTGTATACATACAGTAGGTGTAGTAAGACCGAAATTGTTATCGGCATCAGTTTATAAATACTCGGTACAGTAGGAAGGTATGTGTATATTGTGTTGTTTATGGAAAGGGATAATAATGTGTAGTAGCTCGGGAATCTAGTCCATCAGACCGGTACAATGTGTATGTAATAGCCTTGTTAGCCACGTGGGTGGTTAACGGCGTGTAACACCAACGAGTTAAGTTATTTGATGATGCGTGTATTCCGCTGCAGATTGTTGTTATGTGTTTGTTGTTGGATGGGGTGTTACAAAACTCCCATTAATGTTTAATCATTGTTACATAATCAACTATTATTTTTACGGGGTCCTTTAACTGTTTAAAGTCACGTTTTCGGGTTTTCTCGAAAAACGCGCTTTAAGACTCCGTTAGAGTTTTAACGCATTGTTTGGATCCGTTTTTTTCCGGAATTTTTCCCACATGTTCTTAATGTTTAATTAAGGTATAAAAATATATTTATAACCCTAATGAAGGTTATATACCACCTAAAATAATTAAATACGTATTTTCACATTTTGGGACTTTTACGCATTTCCCTTTTCTTTTTGGTTTTCCTTTCTTCACCAATGACCTTAAGGACTTAATTAGCCTTAGAAAATTATAATTACATAATTAATTAGCACATTAAGGTTTGGGGTATTTCACTAACACATGTATATTTCCCTTGTAAAAATGCTGCCGAATGGGTGTTATAAGCATGGGAACTTTCTGCCTAAAATGGTGAGGAACAAGGTTGTAAGGAGGCTTGACAAACCGTGAGCTTGGGTGGAGGTTTGGCTAATTTAAATGCCCAAAAAATCAAGTAATTATGCCAAATATATATAGTATAAAGTTTGTATATCATTCTGATACGTATTAGATGAAAACCGTGAGCTACAAGAAATTTTATGGCCAAATTATGTGTCATAAGGTATTATAACATGTTTAGTAAATTAACCTAAGATTTATGTGACATATAAGGTCATAGAATTAATTAAATGTTTAAAACACCATCTATAAAATATTATTATAAGTACATATGAAAGCTGTAAGCCACGAAACCATATATTAAAATGGTTTATAACATTTTGGGTAGTTAACTTAATATATATGTGACATATCATGTCATGGGAATTAATTATTTAGTTAAAATACAGTTTATAAGTATTGTTATAAGTATAGGTTAAAACCGTAAGCTATAATATCCTTATGATATTTATAAGTGATTTATATTATATAATAAGGTTTGTAACAAAGCCATGTATTTTAGGCTATTTAATTTTATGTTTTAATAAGTTTAAAATGAATTTTAAAATAAAAATTAATACTACCGTATGAGATTTGGGGTGAGTTTACAATTAAAATATAATTTAGGGGCTAAATGTTATTTATGGCTGAAAACTAGGTCCTTAAAACTATTTATATAAGTTTTGTAAAGTTATATTAAATTTGGGGTCAAAAATATAATTTCTAAAAATATTTGGTCAAAACTGTAATTTATGGAAACTATGGTCAAACTGGTGGTCAATGGGTCAATATAGACTAGGTGAGAAGCTTTGACCAAAATTAATTACATAAGTAATTAAATTGTGAACTTATAATAATGTTATAAGTTAAATATGGAATTTACAAAACTATTGGGGTATAAAACATAAATACTGAAAGTTTGGGTGTGCATATGATAAATATAACAGTTTATAACATTAGTATAAATTTTGGTGATTTTTGGAATTTAATAAAAGGCTATATACTAAGATAAGAGTATAATATATAGTTTTTATGAAATTAAAAGTATAGTTTATAAACTGTGGTATAACCGTAAATATAGGAAGGTTGTGGGGTGAGAAAATAAATTAAAATGGCCCTGGGCCTGTTCGAAATTTAAATAACCTAAAACTATATGTTATATGAATTATGTGTATTAATATGGTATAATATAAGCCATGTGTAACATGTTATAATATTTGTGGTAAAAGTATAAATATAGAAAACTTATCTAGCTAAAAAAAAGACCAAACAGACCTAAGGTCTGTTCGGTAAATAAATAAATAAATAAAAACCATAGGTTATATCTTATTATAAGATTTAAATGTTACAACATATGGTGTATGTAACATACTATGAAATATGTGGTGAATATGTAAATATGAGAAGTTAGAATATGCTGGAAAAATAAATAAATAAGTGATGTTTGAAATTTTTGCAAACATATAACCATAGGTTATATTAATTATATGGTTAAAATGATATAATATAAAGTGTATGTTACATTATATAATATGTGTGGTATAAATTGTAATAAAGGAAAAGTATGGAATGTGAAAAAAAATTAGATTTATGAAGTATGGGCCAAACGGGCAAAATATATATATATACATATGGTTTATAATAAAACTATATGTTATGTTTATTATTAAGTTAAAATGTTATAACATATGATATGTGCAACATTAAATTAAATATGTGGCAAATAATGGAAATACTTGGGAGGTTGATAAAAAAAAAAACAGAATGTTCATACCTATGCTTTACGGCAATAATATAAGGTTTTATCAAAACTTTAGGTTAGGATGTTTAATGCAATATAAAACATCATATTATATGGTATAATGAAATAGGAGTAACACTGTATAAATTATGAGGTCAAAACATAATTAATAAGAGTGCAAGGGGCTGTAGCGTAAATAATAAAAGTTGGAAATGAATTTATAAACCATGGTTTACAATGATATAATACTATAGATAATATATAGTATTCATGTGCTTAAATGAAACAATTATCATTAATAATATTCACATGAAATAATGTGACAATTAATGGAGGAATAGAATTTATAAACTAAGGTTAGTATTTAAATAAACCTTAGGAAATTATAATACATGTCATGAAATGTTACATAATATTAAGATAAAGTTCTTAATACAAATTGCATAATATAATGCAATAAATGAAAATAATCATCTTACATAAGATGATAACAATGTGACATATAAAATAAGTGTATATATATGTATTCCGTAAGCATATATTAAAAATGTATACATATTGGACTATATGGTATAATTGAACTATATAATATAGTGCATGCATACATGCAACTATATATTATATGACTAAATCAAATTAAAACAACATATATGTATATATATGTAGAAACCGAAAACGATATGTGCATATATATATATATGCCAAAAACCGAGAATATATGTAAATATATAAACATATACAATATGGTTTTTAATGTCATGTAATAATAAATGACAAAGTGCAATGACTGTAACACCCCATCCAACAACATACACACTTAACAACAAACTGCAGCGGAAAACAACTTCAACACATTACTTAACTTCTTGGTGTTACACGCCGTTAGCCACCCACGTGGCCAACAAGGCTAATACATGTACCTTGTACCGGTCTGATGGGCTAAATTCCCGAGCGACTACACATTACTATCCCTTTCCATTAACAACAACAACAACATACACCTTTCAACTATACCGAGTATTTACAAACTGATGCTGATAACAACTTCGGTCTTACTACACCTGCTGTATATATATTTAACTTACATGATTACCCATGTACAATGTCTACCCCGTCCTACTCTCGAACGGCCTCCAGCTCTCTGTACCTGAAATAGGAAAAGAAGAGAAAGGGTGGCCCCCAAGGGGCTCAGCACCTTTGCTGGTATGGTAATCCCGCAGCCCACATGTACCGGGCCACGCACAACTAATTGTCGTCTTAGCATGCGATTGATTATATTTAAATCATGCATGCAACTGTAAACACACAACACATAACATTTTGCCTCAATGGGCTCAACATACGGATAATACAACCTTACTTGATAAGTCACTCATGGTATTCATTATCCCTAGAGTGTTCCTCCTCTAATGGAGCTACTTCCTTAATAGACGACACTTACCCTTAAATCGGGTTATCCTTAAATGCCTCTTATCACAAACTGGGATTCATTTCCATGATCCACACACTCCATATATCTTACAACATATAACATTCCTCACTAACAAAACATAACAACACTTTCACGTATCGACGTGCACATGATAACATCGCAATAGGAATTGCATTACAACAACATCGCATAACATAACGGGAACGGTCCTCTTAGGAACCGACCCAAACATAGTTAATTCACTGGTGAGCCTAGAGAATGGTGTCACCCTCATGGTAAGCTCGTTATACAACAACACTCAATACCGTCCCAATAGTCGGACGAGTAACTTAAGTTAAGATGGTACGGGTTTGGAGGCCGAACACACCACACAAACACATGTTCCCCCTAAACCGATCATAAGTCAGAATAGCTAAGCTTTGGAATAAGCTAATGGGAGATCATAACCCGTGAGGGAAACAACCATAACACAAAGAGAAGGGTAAGGCTCATAAGGATACCCTCTCCCAAACAACGCGCGACGGCCAAACCGGATTCCTCACCACTGTTAGTACATACTTACTTTAGATATTAGTTAGAACCCCACTATGGAGTCAATCATAACTACACACTTTATAGTATTACAACTGGGTTAAACACACAAGGGAGATCCCTACATTCACATACACATATCACACAATTAACACACGCATAGCCGTGGTTAGTACGTCCCATGGTTCGGGTCGTTTACTCCGAATACCGAACTTCATGTGATCCTAGACTCAGTAACTAAGGTTAACACTTCCGAGGTTAAATGGTATCGGAGTTGAACATGCCACATAAATGAATTACTGTAAACTCATTACATGTTTTATCTTACAACGTGGCAAACACACAGAAAAACACATTGGCATACAAGCCGGTGTAATCCGGTAGGACACAGGTTGCAAGAAAACCATACCTGTCACCGGAGTCCACTTTATCATGTCCACTTATGTTCCTCGAGCAATTCTCGAACAACTGATAACATTACATGTACTTGTATTAACAGGGGTAGCATGATTATTTAATGTCTAATGCTTGTAACCTTTCCCGTAAACTTAGTTACATAACTTCACTTTTTAACTTGTTTTATTTACATTTTAATACAACCTTTCCCCCACTAAATTGTCATTATAACTCACTTAACATGTCCTTAACATTCTTATAACATCATTACTTAGTAATCACCATTTTTTTGGCAACTTTTCCCACCTTAAAACAAAGTTTTTTGGTCCAAGCAGTGACCTGTCCGAACTTGTGTCCGAACCTCCAAGTTCGGACGCAAGCCGTGACTTTGAACTGAAGACAGACACCCGTCCGAACATGCGTCCGGACTTCCCAAGTTCGGACACAGTTCGAGTGTGCAAAATTCTTACCCAACAGAGCCTGTCTGAACTTCCATGTCCGGACGGAAGTTCGGACAAGGCAAAATGCTCAACTTCCAAGCCTTTAAACACTTAGCCAAATTCCTCCAAAGCCTCCAACACTTATAGTATCTACTCCTTAGGTCCCTAAGTGATTTTTCCTGCCTGTTCTAACCATTATACCAAGACATATCTTCCACACAAACATCATCATCCAAACATCCTTTCTTACAAATCAAAACTCCTTATGTCATTCTACAATTCCTTTTCCAAGCTTACACTTTCCTCAAATATCCTAATATGTTCTAACATCATTTGGCACCTTAATCCTTCATATAACATCCATAAAAACTCATTTTAACTCCTTAAACACTACTCCCTTCTTACCATTTCATAACTTAAACAACATTTTTAGAGTGGTCCGGGACTTGGTCCTTACCTTAAGTCCCGGACCAAACTTACAGAGACTCTCGGCTGTTTTTAATAGGGTGGTCCGGGACCTTGTACTCACCCCAAGTCCCGGACCAAGACAGTTTTCCAACTCTCGGCCTGTTTTCATGTATGGTCCGGGACCTCTTCCAATACCTAAGTCCCGGACCTTGTAACAGAATCCCAAATTTGACAATTTCAAGTCTTGTTTCATTTATTCTCTTCATTCACAGATTACCCAAACTTCATACATGAACTTAGGCATATTCTAATACCTAAAATATCACTTTGATTCACCTTTAAACATTGTCCAATTTGTCACTCATTTTTCTTATAAATCTCTTACACCTCCTAGTTCACCAAAACTCATTTAAAAACACTTTGAACTCCTTATACATTTTCCAAATTTTTGCCAGAACTTCTCTTGTATATTCTCACATCCAAACACTTAGGTTTTTACCTTATTTCATTCAAGAACACCTAAAACCATCAAGAACACCATCACACACAAAACTTCACCAAATTTACACTACATCACAATATAGTGCACAATTTAAATTGCTTGGCACTTAGGCCCTTAAATAGCATGGCTCTTAGGCCCTAAATTGCATAAACCATAAACACTGAATTTCCCACATAAATAATGCCTTTGACCTGCAAATACACCCAACAATACATATGCCCTTAATAAACTCCTTGAGAGTATTTTCACTAGGTCATTCACCTTTGGCTCCTTAGATCATTTAACAAGCAATAAAACTCACTTCTCCTAAGGCATTATACCACATTAGGTTAGTATGTTTACCTCTTTCCACACAAACTTCTTTCTTGTGTCCTTAAAAACGGTAAGGTATTGATTCTTGTCAACTACTAAACAATATACAAGCAATGAAATGAGTATACAAGCTTCAAGCTTAAACTCATTGTAAACCCTAGGTTTACGTTGTTTCAAAACATTAATGTAGTTGTTTTACCTTGATCTTTGAAGAGAGTTGATATCTATGAGAGAGAGGACCCACCAAGTCCTTGAAAGATTCAAATGGAGCTAGAACAAAGCAACACAATGAGCACCATTAATGGTGATTTTCGGACATCACACCAACATGAAGGAAATGTCATTTTTCTTTGAGTTTCCTTACTAGGAGCAAAGGAGAACAATAATATGTGAAAAGGTGAGCTCAAGCTCCCCCATGGAGATTCCCTTGGAACGAAATGGAGCTCTTGGAATTTTGAAAGGATAGAATTGAAGAGCTTGATGAGACAAAGAGAATGGTGGTGTTTGTTTATTTGGTAAGTGAGCTAGAAATATTGGCAATGTAAGATGGCATTGGTGCTGTGCTGTAGCATCACCAGTGAGAACAGAAAGAAGGAGGAAGGAAGTGTGAAATGAAAGGAAATGAGAGAATGAAGATGTGTTCTACTTTTGGAAGATATTTATATTAAAGTAAATAGTTCTTTACTTTACAAGCTTTACTTTACTTACTTGCTTATCTTTTACAAGTTGGTGACTCACACCTTGAAAAACCGGCCCCCATATTATTAGGTGGGTATAATAGTCTTTGTTGACCAATTTAATTACTTATAACAATATATGTTACAAACTAGCTTATAAAAGTTACTATTCATGAAAACAAGGCACATTGTTGTGAAATTTTTGATTTCCCATAGATATAGACTTCCAAATGTGATACTATATAGTACACATGTTAATTAAAGAGTAATGATGGACATTTAGCCATTCAAAACTCATTTATAAGACAATTTTTCAAAAACGTGCTTTAAGACTCCTTAAAGCACTTTTTGTGTTTTAACTTGTTTTCAAGCTTGGTTTTCTTTGGTAATTGATTTAATATGTTCATTAACATATTTATAAGGTATAGGTATGACCATTAGGTCTTTTACAAATTTATCCCAAGCTTAGAGCACATTTTAGCCCATATTGCCTTTAAGGTATTTTCTTGTGTTTTATTTGGTTTAACTGTCTACCAAAGTTTCCTAAGGACTTAATTAGCCTTATTAAATCACAATTGAATATTATTTAGTCTTGGTAGGCTCTTTGGGTCCTAACCAAGTTCACTCATAGCTTAGAGCATGTTTTTGCTCCAACCGTATCTTAGTGCTTTATTGCATTTACTATAGTTTAAATGGTTCATTGATGTCTCTAAGGCAGTTTTTAGCCTTTACATACCATAGTTTAATCTTTAAACTACATATCAAGGTTTGGGGTATTTCAATGACATTAGTAAAACTATATACTATAAGTCATACATTTACAAGTTAAAGTATGGGTTGTTAAAATGAATAATGAGATTTATAGTATAAGGTACAATATTAAATGGCTAAATATTAATGCCATAAAACAATAGTGCATATGCATGAACTACGACGCAAATTAACGTTGCATGCACGCATGCAACTATATATTATAAATGTATACTCGTATACTGAACCTGAGTGATTAAATTAATACTTAAGTATTAACGGGAATATGTATTCGTATACGCGTAAAAGTAAGGAATAAATCCTAACATTTAAAAACGCTACAACTAAGACGTTTTTATAACCGACTCATTTAAATAAACCCGGGCATGGGTAATTAATACGTATTACGACTGACGAGTTCGTATACGACACTTTAACAATTAACTGTTGAAATCCGGGGATGAAATGTAAGGATTATTTGTGTTGTTCGGATTTACCGAGCTTAAATAAGTCATGTGGTTTGACTTATATTGTGTTTGTTATTTAGACCGTGTCACCGTCGAAGACGCTTGACGAGCTAGTGGTCTACTGCGCAACCTAGGTCATTGGTGAACGGTACGTAAAGGGGTCTGATCTGAGATGTCCTGAGGAATTCCTCGGGCTTAGATATGTGTGCTGCATAACGAGTGTGATGCATGTATGTATGTATGTGTGTGGATGTGAATGTGATATGTGATGTTTAACTGTTTAAATTCCCGCACCATTTAATTGTGCGCGAACGTCCTTCGGGGCTAATATTACGTCGACTATAGATCGACTTATATAAAACACATATACGTTTAATGTGATGTGATTGTGGTTACTTAACTTAACACACTTGGTGTTATAAATAAGTATGTATTAACCTAAGTAAATTACTTAGGAAACGAGACACGACATCGTCGGTCTCTAGAGCTTTGACTCGAACATGAATATTACCTAGAATAATTCTAGGCATGCGTAAGACCCATAAGGCAGCCAACAAATAAGTGATGTACTCCATACCTAAAACTGTACTTGGGTAATCGACTGACGAAGTCTAACAATGGAGTGTGAACGAGTGTGGATGGATGTGGATGAGTATGATGGTTATCTCAATCCAGTTAGTCATTGGCTACTGGTCGCGCGTTGAGATCGCTTGAGTTAACCCGGATCGGGCTTACTCTGGTTTAACCTGTTCGAGCCTAGATAGATCGACAGGCATGGTGATAACATGGGCGCCTTTAAAAAGGCAAAATATGGACGCTTTTAAAAAGGCAAAGTGAATGGGCACCACGTGTGCAAATGGGACTACCGTCCAAGTGAGGTTATTTCGGGATGTCCTAACTTGACTCCCGACAGTGCTAACAAAAATATATATAAGCTAAGTGAGGGCCCGGGGGGCCATATGTGAAGTTGGTATGGAAGACCGTTATTAACGGCTACATGCTTATTGTTATTGTGGATGGGTGTTTTTGTGTATTTGTGGTTGTGTGTGAAATGTAGTGCTTGAGTTAATTGTTTCGTTATCGTCATACATGTGTTTACTGCTTTATATACCTGTACACCGGTAAAGCATGTAACAAACTTAATAATAGCGACCATGACTATTAAGTGACCAATAGGGTCCAGGCCTGGCGAACTCAGCGTTTATCGCTGAGCCTTTATGGCATTACGTGCAGGTGATGACTACCGTTGGAGCGGAAGAGCGGGACCGGGTAGTTAGGATTTTAATTACCGTACGAGACATCACATTGTATAGGATGGATATCAGTTAATGTATTAGTAATGAAGTATACAGTCGGGAACACCTAGATGCTCACTTGTCGTTAAAGTTACCTTTGGTTTAGAATGATGTATAGGTTAGTATCTCGTTGTCACTGCGGTTATATTTGTAATACCAGTGTTATTCCTTATTTTATTTATTTCTGCTTCTTTACTCGTATGGGCGAGTACTGGCATGTGACACCCGAGTGAGTTTTTGTAATGTGAGACTTCCGCTGTGAGACGTCATTAATTAATGCGTCGTGAGTGATTATTGTGTGATTACGAGTATTCTTATTTAATTCTTTATGGTTGAATTATTGTTAGCTGTTTGTTGTTAGAAAACTGCAGTTTGCATTTATTCTTACTGTAACTAGTTGTGGCAACTTGTGAAGAGTCTCAGGAATCATCTGACTATAATGTGATCAGCACCAGTGTCGAACTATCCTTCCATCCCAATTTGTGGTCAGCTTCCCTTGACCTGTACCGGATCAAGTTCCACCTCCCACGTCCACATCACGCCAATAAATAATTTATAATTCTGTCATAGTACTTGGCCCGTAAGCCGTTATTATTGATTCATCCATGTTTAATGGCGGTAGTTCGTTATGGGCTGATGTACGCCCCTTTCGTTTTGATTTGTCGGACTCATCGGGTCCTTCCGAGGGTACAAGCCTCGTATCTTAGTGGTTTATTATTCGTATGGTGACAATTGTAGTCTTGTAGTTTATATTAGTGTTGTACAATTGTTTGATGGTTATTGGTAGCCATGACGTTGTACCACTAGTCTACAGAGTTACAGAATTCGTTTGTAATGATAAAAACAATGGTAACTACAGTCGTAGTTGTTTGCAGCACTTGCAGTAGCAAGTGCGCTGGGTAGACGGAATCATCAGTACATTGCTTAACTTTACGCTTGCAGTGGCAAGCGCGCCATGCAAGTAGAGTTGTCGGTTTTGGACTTGTTCATTCTATTACCGCATTGGTCGCTCCCGTACCGTAGGAACAATTGTTCCTAAGAAGGACAGTATTTGGATTGGAAAATTTTCCTGAATGTCGTCATGACGAGGTCCTAGTGTTACAGTAGAGTATACAAAACTATGTACGAAATTCGGATATAACAAAACGGTGCACATTTCCATGATGTTACAGTAGTAGTGGTGCTCGCCTCTGGCGGTGCCCATCGTTACAACGCTTGGTCGTCAAGGGTGGTAAGGTATTGTGTTTTTATTAATGTTATGGGAGTAGGAATTTATTCATTCCGTGCAAGAGCGCTTAGATGGTCTGTTGGGTTTGGTAGCCCTCTTCCCTGTATTCGGGGATTGTATTACTGAGTTGTATTATACTCATTGTAAACCATGGTTTATAAATTCATTTCCAATTTATTATTTACGCTACAGCCCCTTGCACTCTTATTAATTATGTTTTGACCTCATAATTTATACAATGTTACTCCTATTTCATTATACCATATAATATGATGTTTTATATTGCATTAAACATCGTAACCTAAAGTTTTGATAAAACCTTATATTATTGCCGTAAGGCATAGGTATGAACATTCTGTTTTTTTTATCAACCTCCCAAGTATTTCCATTATTTGCCACATATTTAATTTAATGTTGCACATATCATATGTTATAACATTTTAACTTAATAATAAACATAACATATAGTTTTATTATAAACCATATATATATATATATTGCCCGTTTGGCCCATACTTCATAAATCTCATTTTTTTTTCACATTCCATACTTTTCCTTTATTACAATTTATACCACACATATTATATAATGTAACATACACTTTATATTATATCATTTTAATCATATAATTAATATAACCTATGGTTATATGTTTGCAAAAATTTCAAACATCACTTATTTATTTATTTTTTCAGCATATTCTAACTTCTCATATTTACATATTCACCACATATTTCATAGTATGTTACATACACCATATGTTGTAACATTTAAATCTTATAATAAGATATAACCTATGGTTTTTATTTATTTATTTATTTACCGAACAGACCTTAGGTCTGTTTGGTCTTTTTTTTAGCAAGATAAGTTTTCAATATTTATACTTTTACCACAAATATTATAACATGTTACACATGGCTTATATTATACCATATTAATACACATAATTCGTATAACCTATAGTTTTAGGTTATTTAAATTTCGAACAGGCCCCAGGGCCATTTTAATTTATTTTCTCACCCCACAACCTTCCTATATTTACGGTTTTACCACAGTTTATAAACTATACTTTTAATTTCATAAAAACTATATATTATACTCTTATCTTAGTATATAGCCTTTTATTAAATTCCAAAAATCACCAAAATTTATACTAATGTTATAAACTGTTATATTTATCATATGCACACCCAAACTTTCAGTATTTATGTTTTATACCCCAATAGTTTTGTAAATTCCATATTTAACTTATAACATTATTATAAGTTCACAATTTAATTACTTATGTAATTAATTTTGGTCAAAGCTTCTCACCTAGTCTATATTGACCCATTGACCACCAGTTTGACCATAGTTTCCATAAATTACAGTTTTGACCAAATATTTTCAGAAATTATATTTTTGACCCCAAATTTAATATAACTTTACAAAACTTATTTAAATAGTTTTAAGGACCTAGTTTTCAGCCATAAATAACATTTAGCCCCTAAATTATATTTTAATTGTGAACTCACCCCAAATCTCATATGGTAGTATTAATTTTTATTTTAAAATTCATTTTAAACTTATTAAAACATAAAATTAAATAGCCTAAAATACATGGCTTTGTTACAAACCTTATTATATAATATAAATCACTTATAAATATCATAAGGATATTATAGCTTATGGTTTTAACCTATACTTATAACAATTTTTATAAACTGTATTTTAACTAATTAATTAATTCCCATGACATGATATGTCACATATATATTAAGTTAACTACCAAAAATGTTATAAACCATTTTAATATATGGTTTCGTGGCTTACGGTTTTCATATGTACTTATAATAATATTTTATAAATGGTGTTTTAAACATTTAATAAATTCTATGACCTTATATGTCACATAAATCTTAGGTTAATTTACTAAACATGTTATAATACCTTATGACACATAATTTGGCCATAAAATTTCTTGTAGCTCACGGTTTTCATCTAATACGTATCAGAATGATATACAAACCTTATACTATATATATTTGGCATACTTACTTGATTTTGTGGGCATTTAAATTAGCCAAACAGCCACCCAAGCTCACGGTTTGTCAAGCCTCCTTACAACCTTGTTCCTCGCCATTTTAGGCAGAAAGCTCCCATGCTTATAACACCCATTCGGCAACATTTTTACAAGGGAAATATACATGTGTTAGTCTAGTAGCATTAACCATTAATTAGGGAATACTATAAGCTTACTCTAAGCATGACTTACCTTAATATTATGGACTATTTAAGGGCTGTTTCACGCATGAAAAATTGAGTATAATCAAGGTGTTAAAAACACCATAACACCAGCATGTACCACCAGTAATAACAAGGTGGGGATTAGCTAGATTTTACCTTGGGAAATATGACGTAAATGGAGTGTTTTGGCTTAGATCTTGACGGATCTTGAAGGTATAGACATAATGACTGGAAGTACAAGTATAAATGGAGTGAATGAGCTGGGGAAATGTAGAAAAGAAACCGGAAATACTTAGAAGGAGGTAAGCAAGGTTAGAGCATGTTTTACCTTATTTAATACTTAAGCTAACTTATCCTCTCCTTTCTAATTTTTCAACCGTGAATTCCATCCTTCTTTGAGCATAAACACACGCTAGAATAGAGGATAGAAATGGGAATATATTACACCACTAGGAAGAGGAAGAAATGAGGAAGAAAATGGTATATACCATGACTATTAAGCTTACCTAACCCATGGTGAGTCCATGCCTGAAGTTGGCTTTGCTCACGGTTGAAGAGAGGAAATGGAGCTTCTGAACATATTCAATCCGGCTGGAGGGGATAATGGAGAAGGAAGATAGTAAAGTGACTTTATAAAGAGATAAGTATCAAGTAAGTAAATAAGTGGGCTGAGTCAAATGAGGTATTCGGTGGTCTCCTAATGATGGAGGAAGCTCTTAAAGCTACCGTAAAGGGGTTGCCAAGTGGCAAAGATAAAGTTGAATGGGTTAAATAATAATATAGTATAAATATTACTTTAGAATTTAAATACTTATAGGCCATGTATAGGTATATTGGGGATGGCATAACAGTAAGGAGGAGCTTATAATTAAACGGGATTATATGGTCAAGGTCGAGGGGGAAATGTTGACCCTTGACTAGATTAGGAAAATAAGTGCTAGTTTGGGTACTATTCACCCAAAATCACTCATTTTAATTTTATTTTAAAACTTTGATTTAAACTTTATAATATAGTCTATAATGTCACATTAATGCTATAAAGAATGTAATATGGTCCTTAAAGTGACATAAAACCAATACTTTTGGAGTTATACACAAAAATGTGCTTTAAAGTGATCTAAGACACATTTTGTGTTAACACTTGTTTTTGAGCTTAGTTTTCTTTGGTAATGGTTTTATTATATCCATTACATGATGACTAAACTTAGGAATTTAATTTGGAATCAAACGGAGGTCACATGACCTTTTAAACTTCTTAGAGCACATTTTTGCCCTAAGTGACTTTTAAGCATGTTAATGCTTGTTCTTGATGATGGAGTGTCTTCCAATAATTATGTCACGTTCATTGATGTGTTATAATGCTTAGGACAAAATTTTAGGTCCTAAGGAGTTCATTTGGGCATGTATTTGCCTTAAACGGTCAAAGGGTGCAATATGTGATTTATGTTGACCATTGTTGTTTTTAAATTGATTTTTAAGGCATGTTTAGGCCTTAATTTAATTGATTAAATGCTTAATCAATGTTTAATTAATTAGGGGTATTTCAGTTCTCGCGACTGCGAAGCACGTCGCCCCATGGTGTCATAACTTTCATTATCCTTTATTTAGGATCTTCGATCTGTGATCATTAAATGCGGTTGTTGTTGTTCCAACGGGAACCGTCTCCGGGATTTCCGGTCCTCAGTATCTACCGTATGACAGGTTCCTTCCTTATAAGGTTTACTTTTGCATCTGCCAGATCGGGTTTTACTCGAGTGTGAGAGGTCTTTGCTAACACATAAATTCATTAAAGCAAGACGTTCCGTACCTCACAAACGTTTCCCGTATATCCCAAATCCTAGGCTCAGTGTCTTAAATCCTATTATCTCATCATCAGAGCGGTACTCCGCTCTGATACCACTTTTTGTAACACC
This sequence comes from Limonium bicolor, assembly GCA_023374045.1. Classification (NCBI taxonomy): domain Eukaryota; kingdom Viridiplantae; phylum Streptophyta; class Magnoliopsida; order Caryophyllales; family Plumbaginaceae; genus Limonium; species Limonium bicolor. Next base: position 100,197,234 of record CM041781.1, on the reverse strand, counting down.
CCACTCGTAATCACGTAATAATCACTCACGTAGCATTAATTAATAACATCTCACAGCGGAAGTCTCACACTAATAAACTCACTCGGGTGTCACATGCCATTACTTGCCCATGCGAGTAAAGAAGCAGAAATAAATTAACTAAGAAACAATACTGGTAATCCATACATAACTGTAGTGATAACGAGATACTAAGCTATACACAATCTAAACCAAATGTAACTTAAACGACAAGTGAGCGTCTAGGTATATGTAACACCCCTACCGCTAATACTGTCATTACCATCCAATCACCTCGTACTTACATACCTTCGCAGCGGATACTTAGTAACACAACGGTGGGTGATACAATGCCGTTAGCCACCCACGTGACTAACAACGCCTACTACTACTACATACAACATCAGTCTGATGGACCGGAATATCCGAGTACTACACAATTACAATACATACTGCAATTACTATCCAAGTACTACAATTCTCCATTGAATACCATACTCCATGATACATTACATTACAATACACCGAGTTTACTAAGATCAATCCAATACAATAATTCTTTCAAGTTCATACATACTCATTAAGAGTATAACATCTACCCATTCCTCACAACTACATACTTGCAATTACATAATAGTGTTTCTCTTGGTACCCTTCTACATCAAAGGCTACAAGCCTTATACCATTCTCTACTATCTACAATTCTTTTCTAGCTATCTAAGTGTGGCTGTCGGTCTCGTACTATGACCACATCTGCTTCGGTACCTGTACAATAAAAACATTGCCCCAAGGGGCTCAGCTTACGCTGCATATGACTTCCGCATACCCCGCGTACTAGCGAGGGTACGCCGACCACTTGGTCGAATACATGCAGTTCATTTTACAAATACACACATACAAACATGCTTTCATACACAATACTACAATACTACGCAAGGAATACATACATGCACTTCAATACATACAAGGAAGACAATACAAGTCAACCAATACATACTTACCTTCACCGGAATACGCTTACACAATACATACACAATACTTGTTAGCTCCTTTTATCCACCCGGGTTAATCGGGTGGAGATTACACTTTTACTCAGGGTCAATGACTTACACCAGCCAAGACCATTACTCATACATACTTTACTTACTTAATTACTACTTACTCAAGTCAAGTCGTGGTGACCTCCGGGCAGGGACTACACCGTCCCACCACCGGGCTTTACTGTGGCTCACTAATCCAGGATGCTACCCATTTAAGGGGTTTGAGCCATGGAAAAGATTAAAAGCCAGGAATTGGATCCAACCTCTTGTGTCTCCTCATCCTCACGCGTGACCGAAACTATATCGGACTTCTACTCATTCCAATTTACTCAATACTTACGTTAGGAGTTAGGTAGTTAGGAATTAGTAGAAGTCATCACATCCAGACCACACAATAATACATTGCTCACATACACATCCTGTAACACCCCTCTCCTTAAACACGTAACAATCTCTCTCGTAGCAATAAATAAAACGTCTTACAATGGAAGATAAATAACAACATATAATACTCACTCGGGTGTCACCGGCCATTACTCGCCCATGCGAGTAACGAAGCCAAACTATATCCAACAACCAATATAAACAAACTGCTATCCACTGTGATAACGAGATAACTCCTATACATCATACTAAGTCCATAAACCATAAACGTCGACCAGTGAGCATCTACCAAATCCCAAATATACATAACCGTACCATAATACAATTCCCAGTCTAACATCGTTGTACAAATAAACTCCATGTGCGGTAATCAAAATAACCCTAATTACCCTGTTCCCGCACTTCGGCTTCGGCGATAATCAACAACCTGCGCAATGAGTGAAGTCTCAGCGATAAACGCTGAGTATGCCGGGCCTGGACCCTAATGGTCACTTAGTCATTTTAACCATCTTATTATTAGATTGGTTTCATGCTTTACCATTTTACAGTTATAAATGATACTGTAATACACGTGCATAATATACATAATCATCCATCCAAACATTCATAAACACTTAACCATCCATCCAATCCAATCATTCATTTAATACCACAAACAACAATTGTATGTCGATCATATCGAATAATAATACTGAATAAACGCCGTGGCGAACACCATCCTTAGTTAATTTAATTTGGCCTTCAAGGCCCCATCCATCCAAACCATGTTAATTAAAATACCAGTTGGGCGTCATGCTAGGACAACCCGATAACCTCACCATGGACAGTAGTCCTCCCGTACACACAAAGGTGCTCAATTCGCCAGAGGTCCGGAGGCCCCTAACTATTCACTTTGCCTCGTAAGGCGTCCGTATAAAGGCCGTAGCCACCTGACCCACGATCCAAATAGGGCTCTTTGGGTATATACCTGGAGCGGAACCCGGTCGGGAACCCCTCAGTGATCACAAATGCGCAACCAAGTAGTTCGTAAACTACCGAGATTCCTCACCTCAACTCATACCAACTCTCTCTCATAACGTTTAAGATATGCTCTTAGTCTTATGGAGAATATAATTATTAATAGCTGCCCAATGGGTCTCACGCATACCTAGAAGTAATCTAGGTTATATTCATGTTCGAGATTCATGCTCTAGAGACCGACAATGTCGTGACTCGTTCCTAAGTGTTTTACTTAGGTTACCACATACTTAATATTAATACTCTGGGTATTATACCAAGTAACCGTCATGTCATCACAATAACGTATATGTATGTTTATATAAGTCGATCTATAGTCGACGTAGTGTTAGCCCCGTAGGAAGCTCGTGCATAAATAATTAATGCAGTAACACTTAATCACATACATGTATTCAAAACGCACATCACACAAGTTATATCAACCAAATCCGAGCCCAAGGAATTCCTTAGGACAACCCGGATCAAACCCCTTTACATACCATACACCTTAGACCAAGGATGCGCAGTGTAGACCACTAGCTCGTCAAGCGCCTTCGTCTGAAATATGATCTAAACAGTAATAAAATTATGAGTCAGTCTCCATGACTAACTACATCCGGTATTTCCAAATAACAAGTAACCCCGACAGTTCATCCCCGGATTTCTACAGTTAATTGTTACGGGTTTCTCTAAACCGGTCGGCTTTGTTACTAAAACTCGTATGTCGAAATGCTTTGACTGTTAAGTTTAATTCGTTATATTCCTTTAATCTTATCCATCATTTAATTTAGGTATATAACCTATAGTTGCATGTACGCATGCATTGTTTATTATAATGTATTATTTTTCCACCATCCATTATAATACATTGTATTATATAATCCATTATCTTAGCAAATTATATTTGCATTCAAAACTTATAACTTATAGTTTGTAGCTATTTTTTTGAAATAACCACCACCATTATATTATATGGTTTCCAACCATAATATATATCCATCATTATATATACATCATTCTCTCATATGTACATATTTACCAATATAGGTAAGTTTCATGAGTTGTAAAACTCTTATATTATATGTTACGTTTTATCATCTTATATTAGATGATAATTCCCATTAATTGTATTATATTATACAACTTATATTAAGATTATTATCCCAATATTATGTAACAATTTATGTTGTATAATTACAACTCCTAAGGTTTATTCAATATATACCTTAGTTTATAAATCTTATTTATTTATAGTTTGTCACATTATTTAATGTGAATATCCTTACTTGTATTAATTCCATTAAAACCACATTAACACCATATAATTGTTATAACATTTATAACATAGTAGACCATAGTCTAACATTCATTTTCCATCTCTTAATAATTCGGTACAGCCCTTTATTTCATTTAAATTCTATTTTGACCACATAACATTATGTAATGTTATACCATATACTAATATCATATAATATGATATTTTTATTTCCTTTACTTTATAACCTATAGTTTTTATTTTGTAAAATTTCCGAACAGACCTTGTATGTTTATAAATTAATTTCCAACCCCTTTAACTTTCCAAATTTATATTTTGACCACATATATAATGTTATGTAATATATATCATATATTATAACATTTTAAACCTTAATATAAATATAACCTATGGTTATTTATATATTCAAAATTGCGAACAGACCCTATAGCTGTTCTATATTATTTTTCAACCCTCCGCATTCTATAATTGCCATTTGGCCCAAATTATAACATATAGTTTTGTAATATCATTAAAACTATATATTATACACATATCTTATTAAACACTCTCATAATATTCCAAAAATCACCAAATGTTACCCAAGGGTTATAATTAACATTACTAACCCATATATACTCGGTTATTACTATTCCACCACACATATTTATCCAAAGTGTCACAATGACATAATAACTATATATTATACATATATAGTTTATTTTTAATTTCTAAAATCAACCCAATAAATTCCTAAAAATTCCTAATAGCCCATGGGTGTTTATAATACCATTTTACACCCCTTATTTTCGGTAATAACATATTTACCACATATGTTATAAAATTGTTACAATTAAATACTTATCTTATTATAAAACCTTAAATATGTTATTTAACTTATCTAATTTGGTCAAAACCTACCATATGGTCAAGGTTGACCTCCTTAATATTGCCTTGACCATTAATTTCCATATATTACGGTTTGTACCCTTATTTTTCCAGAGGTAATACATATATATTACCTAAACTTAATTAAAACCTTATTAATACATAAATAAAATGGCCTAAAGTACATGGCCTTATTACAAACATTAGCTTATAAAATAAATTACACATAAATGACCAAAAATGCTTTAAACTCTCGGCCTCTCCCATATGTTTCCATTAATCACCAATTTTCCACATAATGTCTTAAATTTGACAATTATGTTAATTAATTACTTATATAAATTTACTAAACCATTCCTTAATCACCTAAGGTCAAAATAAGACCTTAATAACCTTGTTCACTCACGACATATTTATACACATATGTATAAGCACATATTAATATACCAAGTGAAGGTAAAGTGATTTATACCTTATTTTTTGCCAAGTTTAGGCCTTGTTTGGCCACGGCTGCTTAGGAACAATTTTTCCACAACTTAGTTTACATGTTTTCAAACAACAATTAAGGCATGATTAGTCTCCAAACAAGAGCTAACCATAAGAAGTGTTTAATGTATATTTTTCAAGATAAAATTTACCTTAGAATAACAAGGCAAGCTAAGGTTATCTTTGGCCTATTTATACAGAAGATAAAGAGCATCAAAAGAGCTACTAAACCAAGTTTTAAAACTGGTATAACTCAGATTAGAAGATGGCTAATTTTCACCTTGATTAAAATGCCAAAAATGGTGTTTTTGGCTATTCCTTGAAGCTCTTGATATACCAACTGAATAAGCATGTTAAGAAGAAGATAATAAGGCTAGGAAACAAGGTTTTCAAACCGGAATTGAAAAGAACAAGATATAAGTGCTTGAAGCACATTTTATACCTTAAGAACAAGATTAGAATTCTCCACCTTCTTCCCTTGTTACAGCCGAGAATCACCCTCCTTTTAACCTCCAAAACAACCTAGAACCATGGATGGAAATAGTTGATGCTTAGGTCCATGGAAAGAGGAAAGAAATGTGAAAAGAATGAACATAAAATGGCTTAATAAGCTTACCTATGTCAATTGATGTTATCCTCTGTATTTGGTGTGTTCTTATGGTTATGGAGAAGAAAAAGAGAGGATGGAGCTGCTTGTGTCGGCTGGGAAGCAAGGCAAATGAGGTAAGAAGCTAGATTTGCTTTTTATGTTAATTAATGTTACTTTAGTGTATAGTAATTGATGACTCATTAAATAGGCTAGATATTTATGTTGCTAATGGGTAAGGATGACAGCTAAGGGTGGGCGGCAATGGATGGTCAAGTCAATGGGTGACATTTGACCATGGTTAAGACTAAGTAGTTAAATGTTATTTTTGGGTACTATTCACCCAAAATCACCCATTTTGATTTTATTTTTAAACTTTGATTTAGACTTTATAATATAGTCTATCATGTCACATTAATGTTATAAAGAATGTAATCTGGTCTTTAAAGTGACAAAAAGTCATTATCTTAGAGCTCATACACAAAAACATGCTTTTAAGGTGTTTTAGTGCACATTTTGTGTCACAAGGTGTTTCTGAGCTTAGTTTTCTTTGAGAACAGTTTTTTGTGTTCCTTACATGATAACTGATCTTAGGAATCCAATTTTATATAAAATAGAGGTCATAAGACCTTTAAGGTTTCCTTAGAGCACATTCTTGCCCTACTTGACCTTGAAGCATGTAAATGCTTGTTCTTTGTGTTGGAGTGTTGTCCAACGATTGTAGTATGTCTAGTTATGTGTTAATATGCTTAGGACAAAGTTTTAGGTCCTAAGAAGTTCATTTGGGAATGTATTTACCCTAAACAGTCAAAGGGTGCAATATCCTGCTTAGTGTTGATCATTGTTGTTCTCAATTGACTTTTAAGGCATGTGTAGGCCTTAATTAATGTGATTAGATGTTTAATCTATGTTTTATTAGTTTGGGGTATTTCAGTCTACCCCCCTTAAAAAGGCTTCGTCCCGAAGTCGCTTAATCAAATAGGTGCATATAAATATATAAATACCTATTATTCCCATAATGTATATCTATGTGATGTATCATTTACACACATCGTATTGTGCTTATACAGCACATAGCCATCACTTTGTGGCTTTAATTCAATCATATATGGATATAGGTGATCCATCAGCACCATTATTTCCTATCAATTCTACAACCCTGACAACCTCCCCGAGGTGTCCATAATATACCATCCTTCCACATTCCATAACTAATGATTCATTTCGTATCTAAGCGATACCATATGTAATCATTCTACAAAGCAATATAAATATATATATCACAAGTAGCATAAGAAAAGTACTACACACATGGGTGTATATACATCATTCAAACAGGTATCTCGTAAGATACATACATACAAGTGCAAATCACACACAAACGAACCAACGACGTACGCCCCGTGTACCAAACATAACCAACAAAACCTCGTATGCCCCGAATACCACCAATTCACTGTATGCCATGCATACGAAACAAACAAATAAACAAACCTCGTATGTGAAATACCCCAAACCTTGATATGTGGTTTAAATATTAAACTATGGTATGTAAAGGCTAAAAAGTGCCTTAGAAACATCAGTGAACAATTTAAACCATAGTAAATGCAATAAAACACTAAGACACGGTTTGAGCAAAAACATGCTCTAAGCTATGAGTGAACTTGGTTAGGACCCAAAGAGCCTACCAAGACTTAATAATATTCAATTATGATTTAATAGGGCTAATTAAGTCCTTAGGAAACCTTGGTAGACATTGGAACCAAACAAAACATAAATAAATACCTTAAAGTCAATAAGAGCAAGATGTGCTCTAAGCTTGGGATAAATTTGTATAAGACCTAATGGTCATACCTATACCTTATTTATATGTTAATGAACGTATTAAATCAATTACTAAAGAAAACCAAGCTTGAAAACAAGTTAAAACACAAAATGTGCTTTAAGGAGTCTTAAAGCACGTTTTTGAAAAATTGTCTTGTAAATGAGTTTTGAATGGCTAAATGTCCATCATTACTCTTTAATTAACATGTGTACTATATAGTATCACATTTGGAAGTCTATATCAATGTGAAATCAAAAATTTCACTTCTATGTGCCTTGTTTTGTGAATAGCGATTTTTATAAGCTAGGTTGTAACATATATTGTTATAAGTAATTAAATAGGTCAACAAAGACTATTATACCCTTCTAACTAAAAGGGGGCCGGTTTTTAAGTGTGGTGACTCACCACTCTTGTTAACATATCAAATAAGTAAAGAATGACTAGTTAAGGTACTACTTGCTTTATAAGTTACAAATATCTTCTAAAAAGCAAGTCTATCTTCATTCTCCCTTCCTTTCTCATTTCACACGGTTCCACTCTTCTTCAACCTCCCTTCTTCTTGTTCTCTCTCAGTAATACACCAACACCACCATTAACTCCATCTTTGACCCCTTGTAAAATCTAGCTCACTTATCCAAATCAAAAACAAACACCACCATTCTCTTTGTCTCATCAAGCTCTTCAATTCTATCCTTTCAAAATTCCAAG